>BSBN01001715.1:12400000-13000000 GCA_027924645.1 Cunninghamia lanceolata
TGAGTTTTTGTGTTAACAATCATTCCCCGTTCACTTTCAACTTCCTTTGCTCTGAATTTACTCAGGAGGTTGAAAGCGTCATTAGTCTATGCTAGTTGTAGTAGAAGTTTTATTAAAAAGGAAAAACCTCTTCTACAGCGTTTAGAGTTTTATAACCTTGTGCTCTGCAGCTGAGAATCAAAAAGAAGATAGGCGAAGTTTCATTCAAGTTATCTTTTCAGCGAACATCAGCAAGAAAGGGAACTCCCCCTTCTAATAAGAGAGCAGTTTATCTGTGCATAGCTGTCCGTTTCCAAATCGCATACCAGAGGTGCGAATTGAAACGCCAAAAGTTTTCTGGCGCCCACCGTGGGGCACGAGGCATAAAACTTCAAGCAAGCTTAGGCTTATGACACGGTAATGACTCTCTGGCGTCCTTCTGCTCCAGTTCAACAACCAAATCTTACACCACCTGTTATTCAACCAAATCTTGTACGAGTAGAAGGAGAGCAAACGAACATCATTAGCAGCATTAGAAGTTTCATATTTGCGCAAAAGGAAAGTCCTGATCAGTGGAGAAACGCAGCTGCTATCCTTGACGAAGAAGAACACAAAGCAGATCTTGCAGCAGGAAGACCAGTACTACCACCTCCCGCGTGGAAATAGATAATCCTGGCTCACAGGGTTTATTCAAGAAAAGGAAAAGGTGGTGCTACGGATCCTTTCTTTCAAGATCTTGATTCTATAAAAGTTGGAGAAGCATCCAACATAGCTCGAGAAATTTAGATAGTTCCTGAAGTCAAGCAGGAAGAATTACAAGAAGAACCAATAATCCAGCCTAGAGCAATGGGTGATGCAAATAACAACAATCACAATGATCCAAATCAAAGGCGACCGCCACCATTGCCTTAGGGTAATAACATTGGACCTTTGGCCCTACAAGCACATCATGATTTACCAAAGGGGTCAAGGAAGCACTTTCCTCAGTTCCATGGCGATGGAACTCAACATCCTGATGAACACATCTCTGCATTCACAACAGCTTGCGTTGTTTTGCATGTATGAAGATGTCACCGTGCGTCTCTTCGTTGAGACTCTCGTAGGAAATGCTGCCGATTGGTTCAATCATCTGGAACCAGGAATCATTACAAGTTGGGCAACTATGAGCGAGAAATTCTTGGCAAGGTTCAAGCCTGCCGAAGATGGTCACAGATTGTTCGCCCAACTCTCAAATTCAAAGATGGAAAACAATGAACCAATGAGGGAGTTTGTGGCAAGGTTTAATCGCCTAGTTACACATCTTTCTCATACTCTTAATCCATCTCCACAAATTCTATTGAGCAATTTCATTAACGCTCTTCCTTCTGAGATAGCCTTCTTTTTGAGATCGGCTAATGAAACAGAATTATCCAATGCACAAGAAAATGCCATCAAGTTAGAGGACGACATGATTACCTCTGGCAAGATGAAAACGGATTCAATCAGGCCTCTAGTTCAGAGTTCTGCAGATCCACTGCTGCATAAGGTAGCAAACGAAGTGACTATCATGAAGAGACAGTTGCCTACTCAGGGGCAACCCGCGCAACAACAATACCAACCACAGCAACAGTATCAGCCTCAGCAACCATATCAGCCTAAGAGGAACAATTTTCAGCCTTTCATTAACTATAGGCCCAGGTTGCCAACACCACCACCAAGGCAAGCAGTCGATGCTGCTCAAAATGCAGTGTTTTGTTCCTTTCATGAGACTGATGCACATACCGGAGCCACATGTCCTGAAAATTTAAGGATGAATCAAATCATGGGATATGCTAATGTTGCACCTATTTCAAACATTGTTCCCTCCCCAAGTGCGAATGTTGTCTTACCACAGACGGACAACTTCGATGGCGACTCTACCACGGGATACTTCCAGAATGAACCCGTTATAATGAAGGAAGAACAAGACGATTTTCGTCAATATTCTCTTGCAGTGAATCATGAAAATCTTTCAACTCCTGTGTTTACACGTACTCAACATTTTAAGGCACAGAAGGAAGGAGAGGATAGACAAAGACCAAAAGAAAAGGAAAAGGAAGTGGCTTCCACTTCCAATGCTCAGCCATCACGTGAAAGTGTTCAAACTACTCAAAATTCATCTTCAACAAATTTTGATATAGTAGATTCCATGATGAAGACAAAGGTGCAGATTTCTCAGCTAGAGTATCTTCAAGACCATCCAGATCAGCTGGATAGAATTGTCAAGTATGTCAAGAAAGATACTGTCATGCAGCCCACATTGCTAGAATCTTCTGTTCTGACAGGAGAGAAGCCAAAGCCCTTCTATATTTCTCTGTATATAGGAGGTTATAAATTGAGCAATTGTATCATTGATTCAGGAGCCTCAAACAATGTCATGCCTTTGCAGGTAATGAACGCTTTGGGACTCTCGTGCACCAAAACACATGACAAGTGTTATTCGCTTTAGTCTAAATCAGTGCCATTGGTTGGACAATTGAAGGATGCTCAAGTTTGATTAGCGGCTTGCCCAGAGAAGAAAATAATGATGACTATCTTGGTAGCTGACATTCCAGCTAGCTATGGGATGCTGCTAAGTAGAAGTTTCTACAAAGACCTTGGAGGGGAAATACAATTGGATTGGTCATCTACAACCATTCCTTTAAAGAAAGGTAATTTCAAATTGGAACCTGAAACCAAGTCACGGTTCATGGTGGTGAAATCTCAGGATCCTCAAGCACAAGTGCTATATCAAGAAACGGGTCCTGGTACATATGTTATGTTGTCTGAAATAACTGAAGAAAATCAGGAAGTTGTCTGTGCGGTTGACAAATCAGAGGAGGAATCCGAAGAAATGTTCAACTTACAAACCTTCTTTGGTGAAGAAGAAGTGCGACAATCTTCTCAAGAACGCAACAATGATGAATTAGATCTGTTTTTCTCGTCTTTTGAAGGCTGGTTTGAAGAACCTATGTCAAATATATCCAAGGAAGAGACTCAAAAAGTTCTACAAGCAGAACAAGAGCATGACCTTCTTTTTGAAGATGATTTCTTCCTGGAAGAATTTTTCAGAATGGGAGATCATATAGAAGTTCCATTATCAGATCTAAATTGTTTTCAACATCAATGGGAAAGTGATTCTTCAATGGAAGATACTAGAGACTTTCCTTTACAATATAGCCCATCTTCACCTGCATCTCGAGAATCTTTCATACATACTAGTGAAGAGGGCGATGTTGAATACATCTATGAACCTGTACAAGAAAAAGACTTTACTGATACTATGCACCCGGTGTGGAATACAACATATGAAGAGGTTGATGGTGAAGAGTTCATGGAATATTCAGTTTTGGTCACTAAAGAGGATGCTATTGAAAAATCAGAGATTATTGATAAATGTCTTGTGAGATACGCCGTGTGTGAGATTGATCAAGAAGAAGAAGAGGAAACATATGATTCAGATGAAGCTGTCTTTGATTCTACTCCTTTGACAGAGCAAGAAAGATACATGAATGCCGAAGAAGAAGTGATGATGCATATCTGCATTGAAGAAGAGTACTCTACAGAGGGTGATGAGATTCCAGGTAATGAATGGGAAAGTGAGCTATTAGGTAAAGATGCTCAGGAGTTTAAGCATTCAGATATTGACGGTTCATCAGATTTTGGAGAGTGAATGGACGAAAACAAAACTGATGAAGAAGTCCCTGCAGCACTTGAAAAGTGGGCAACGACAGTTGTGGACCCTATAAGCCAGGAATCAGTGATGAGAGTCGTGTATGAGCAGCTTGCACCTTTTCCAGAAGATGATGCATTGACTGAATACAAAGTTGTGTGTGTACAAGATATAAATGAAACTCATATTCAATATGTGGTGATGACCATTCCAACAGATGTACTTTGGCCACAAGACTTTCCTGTATATCTTCAGAAAGAAGTTTTGTATCTCCACATATTGCGGAGGTTGCTTGCATTGGAAGAAGATGCTGCACCTGATCACTGGCGTATCAATCAGTTTCTCAGAAACTTCTCATGGCCTAAACGTGAATACCCTCCTGAATCATGGCTCTTTGAGAGGGTGTTGCAGAGAAAGAAAAGTTTTGTGCTACCAAGGCAATCCTCACAGCTAAAGAGAGATGGTTCTTACTTTTCTGAGTCAATTGACGGTTTCATGTGACAATCCTAATCTCTTCTCATCCTCGCTCAGGAGAAAGAGCACGTGAAACACTTTTTGTTCTCGTAATGTGTTTCCCCTTTCTGTAATGTGACCGTTATGTCGTAATGTTTTTCCCCTTTCCGTAATGTGATAGTTGTGTTCCTTGTGTGTTGTGAAGTTCCAACTTCTTAGGTGATTTTAGGAAGTCCAGTCTTAGGTGATGTAGGGAAATGTCTTGTTCTAGGTGATTAGGAATGTAACCTGACTCTATTGCCCAATGGATAAGGCACTGGTCCAACTTGCAAAAGTCCAGAGATTCTTGGTTCTCCTATGCCGTAAGTATCCGCCATGGTCCCCAGACAGAGCCAATTGTTGTACCCAACCAAATTTTTGCTTCATCAAGGCATTTTGAAACAAGTCTAGAAAATTTTTCGTCAAAAAGTCGAAAAAGCAAAATTTCTAAAAATAGAAATTTCTATTTTTAGAAATTTCTAAAAATAGACATCGAGTTAGGTTTTCTGGGTTTCTTGAGATATGGATGTTGGCAAAACTTTCTAAAAATAGAAAGTTTCTAAAAATAGAATCTCCAAATCAGGTGTCACACTCGATTCTCATTGGTCGATTTTCCTTCATGATCGGCGCGGTTCAGACGGAATCTTCAAATGACCAAGTTTTCTCTATTGGGTCATTTTTGCTTTTTCACAAGGTGAAGCATGAGCTTGAAAGTCATCAACTTAGAAAAGTTCACCTGCCAAATCTCTTCGACGAGTTTCCAACGCTGTTTCAACGACGCAAAATTGACAAACGGTCGTCGACTCGACGATGCACGCAAAACGATGCAAGATGGATCCAAGGTGAATGGAAAAGTTGGAAAATCACAAAAATGGCTAAGTCTGGTGAAACTGGGTGCCCCTGGAGGCTTGGGGCGCCCATCCTCTCCTGTGTTAGTTTTTTTTTTTCACGTTTTTCGAGAAACGTCAAAAATGCTTCCGTCAGCTCCTTTCCGGTTGGTCAAACTTGGTCAAAAGTTAGTCAAAGCCAGGATTTCATCACAGATATGTTTAGACTACTCAAATCACCCTCCGTCTCACCTCGACAGTCGTCAGAACGACCAAAATCAAAAATTGAACAGGAGCTGTGGGCATGAAAATCGAGAAAAGGTACAAAATTGAAATTTTTTGCAAAAAATGGCTAAGTGTTGACAAAATGGGCACCCCAGGAGGCTAAGGGCGCCCATCCTCACCAGTGTTAGATTCTTTTTCATGTTTTTCTTGAAAAACGCAAATCTCCTTTCGTCAGCCCGCTCCGGTTCAGTGTTGATCAGTTTGGCACATTTTTTGAGGCAAACGGAAGGTACAATCAGCTCAATTTTCATCAGGCTTGCATATTTGCCAGATCATCAGACTCATTTTCATCTCAGTTGTTAGAAATTGATAGCCAAACAGGGGTCATGTGCCTCCGAAATGCGCACGCAAACCAAGAAATTAAAAAAGTTGAAAAATTTGAAAAAATGGCTAAGTGTTGGGAAACTGGGCGCCCCAGGAGGCTTGGGGCACCCATCTTGTGTAGTGTTAGAATATTTTTGTGTTTTCAGTGTTTTCCGACATGCCTTGTTACCAATCTTCGGCCGTTGGTAGTTTCAGGGAGGTCAAACTTGGTCAAATGATGTCAGATCGTCGAACGGAGGCAGGGGATGGAATCTCAGTTGATCAATCTTCAAAATGTCAGGATCAGTTAGCTTTTTCAGTTCATGATGACATTTTTCCACCTTGTCAAAGTCAGAGACAGGCCATATTTGAGTAAAAACGAGTGTTGAAGTGTCGAAAATGAAGAAATTTTGTTAACACTTCTTCCAACTCGCGCATTCGATGACATCGTCAAAGAAGATATTTTTTGTCATCTTGCACATGAAGCCATAGGCTCCTACAAAATAGGGATTCTTCTTATTCGAAGACATCCACTTGGATTTATGCTTTAAAATATGCTTTCTTCATGGATGAGGATGAAGTTTTCTTCTCACACAAGTAAAGCTACTTTTTCGACCAAAAGATTTAGAAAGACAAGCTTTGGCTTCTTTATTTCATTTTCTTTTGCAGGTTGCATCCGGAGGAAAGACTTTATTTTTCTTTCAATGAAGATTCGAAGACCCAAACCAGGTGCTTTTTCAGTGTTCTTCATAGATTCGGGTTGAGGAAGAAGAGAGGCTTGCTTTTTCAGGGTCCTTGTTTCAAGGAGATCATTTTTCAGAAATCCAACCAGAGCTTTTTCAGTTTTCGTCGAGATGGGTCCATCCAGATTATCATCCTCTTGAAGATTGGAAGTTGTGCTTTTTTTTGGAAAACTACTTTTTTCCTGCTTTTTCAAGAAAATCTCCGCTTTTTCAAAATCTGACGATCTGGGTTGCTTCAAAATAGAATTGCCTACAAAACCCATGTGCCAACTTTTTTCGCTCAGAATCAACTTTTTTAGAAGAAATCAGCAAAAGAATATCGACGGATGACATCACCAAAAAGCTAGAATATTGATGAGGATGCATTCCAAAATAAAGCAGCTTTAAAACATATGCTTTTTGTTTTAAAGCATGTGCTTTCATCTTAAGCTCATCCATTCTATATTTAGAAAGAAATCACCTTGTGATAGTTGGAATCTTTTTGCTTTAAAGCATTTGTTTATTGTATCTTTGTCTTAGAATAGTAATAAAGCTTGCGAGTTGGCAAGTTAGGGTTAATCAAGGAGATTTTAGGGTTCCCTACTCCTTTGATTTTAGTATAAATAAGGGCATCCTTGCCCATTGTTTGTAATGGTAGTTGTGATAGCAAATTTGCTGTGCCTATTCTAGCCTACAAACATTATTATTCCAAGTGTCTGTTCATTTGTGTTCAGTGTTCTCCGGTGTTTGATCGCTTACTGTATGCCTACCTTTTGCTGCAGTCTAGCTGTCCTGGAGTTGTATTAAACTTTCTGATATTGAATAGAAATCTCATGCCTACTTTGCTCTGATATTCTATATCGATTCATCAAGTTTTTGTCGTCAGATGTGTAGCTTCTGTGGCTTTCATTTTCAGCTTTCATCATTAAAGTACTCTTAGTCTTGTGGTGTAAATCTTGAGGAAAGCTACTTGAGTTTTTGTGTTAACAATCATTCCCCGTTCACTTTCAACTTCCTTTGCTCTGAATTTACTCAGGAGGTTGAAAGCGTCATTAGTCTATGCTAGTTGTAGTAGAAGTTTTATTAAAAAGGAAAAACCTCTTCTGCAGCGTTTAGAGTTTTATAACCTTGTGCTCTGCAGCTGAGAATCAAAAAGAAGATAGGCGAAGTTTCATTCAAGTTATCTTTTCAGCGAACATCAGCAAGAAAGGGAACTCCCCCTTCCAATAGGAGAGCAGTTTATCTGTGCATAGCTGTCCGTTTCCAAATCACATACCAGAGGTGCGAATTGAAACGCCAACAGACACTAAACTATAATAGAAATGCTAAAACATGGCTCAAACATGCTAAATGTGTGGGTTAATGATAATCAGAATTACCTCGACAACCTTGATTTAAGAAATAGAGATGTTGATTTGGAAACTTAGGCATTGAAGCATAATAGATGCACTGAAGTATGACACTTGAATAGAAAAACAACCAAGATTAGGGCAAATGTGATAAAAACAACTTGCACATGTAAACAAAGAGCAATGATGGCAAAAATGACATATTAGTCACCCTACAAATTAGAAAAGTAGAAAAAATAGAGATCAAATTAAGCAAAAATAATAGGATTAATAGATTTAGGGCTAAAGGGTTTACAAACATGTTGAAACTAGTCTTAGGCACACTAAGCCGTGGCAAAGGCTAGAAATCTTGATGAAATACTATAAAATAGAGGTTAAATATGCAAGCACAAGGGTTAGAAAGCACAAAAACTGGTTGTAAGTGAAAAAACCTACACAAACAAAATGATTAGGAGCCCAAAATCCTTGAAAAATGGTAAAAAAGACAAGTTAGAGCCATTCGATGAAGGGCTACACAAAACAACAATGGACATGTTGAAATTTAGATGTCAGTATCACACATGCCAAACTACGAACTTGCAAGACAAAATCTACAAAAGATGTTAATTAGGGGCGTGGGTCCCATCGAGCATGCCAAAATGTATACAAGTGAGTATAAACCTATACAAACAAGAAATACTAAACATAACCTATTCAATTTATACACAATAGCAACCTCAAGATAAAGCATAAGGATTAGCAAATATTTATGCAAGTAAAAGAAACTCTCACCAATACCAAGCCTTGTTGCACCTAAGTGGTGGTTGTGCTCAAATGGATTGTTGTTGTTGAGAGGAGATATGTCAAGTGCTCAAAATGGTACCATAATATTGCATTTGAAAAGTTCTTAAAAATGGCTTGTGAGGGGTTCAATTTATAGATTTTTGGATGGGATGAACAAGGGATATGATTCATTGGAGAGATCAACGGTTGAGGATGTTTGAGAGGATTAGATGCATGAGGGAGCTCCTAGTGGCACCTTGTGGTAGGTGCACAAGTGGAGGTCCATTATTTAAGGAAGATCAATTGTGGAGGATTGTCTTGGACAAAGTGGATGGTGAGGATCCAAAAACTACAAATTTGGAGTGTTGTGCAAATTTTACCCATACCGATGTACAATTTTGAGCCTTGTGTAATATTTACATTGATTAATCATGTTTTAGAATGTGCAAATGATTAGCTAGGTTAATGATTGCTTTTATTCAACTAATGATTGGGAAGAGAAAAAAGGAATTAAATAAACATGATGTATTTATTTAATTTTTGTAATGGGGATGATGGACCTATTTAAATAAATATTTGAATTTATTTAACTAAGGTTGGACAATAGATGAAAGATGAAAAGATTAATTAATTAAATAAATAGTCCTGATTTATTTAATTAATGTTGGAGGAATTGTTGATTTATTAATTAAGTAATTAGAAATTATTTAATTAATATTGGTAGGCAAAGTCAAAATAATTAATAAAATAAATACGATTTATTTAATTAATTGTAGTAGAATGATCGAGGGATGAACAAAAATGGTGTGAGATGATTTTAGATGTCTACACCACCATTTGCACTTTCATTCCCTAATGACCTTTCTCATAGAAAATACACAAAGTTGGCCATTTTCCAGTGTCTAATAACTTTATAGAAAACAACCATACTTTGCCCAAATTTCTTTGTGACTACCATTTACCCAACCCAACCAAGTCAATTATAACCATTGCCATTATCCAATATCTAGATTCACTATTTTTCTTAGCATTACCTTGAAGATTCAACCGTATTCAGCTAATCCCAAGAGGGAAAGCAAAAGCACAAGATTTGAATCTAAGGACACACTGCTACTAAAAGTTTACATCTATAGCACTCTACTACAAGTGTGGAATTTCTTGTTTTCTCATATTAAACTATTTGTTTGAATTGGGTTAGTAACATTAATTTGTTTAATTTAGATTTCACTTCATTAAGTAATTCATATTGTTTTCTTTTAGTTGATTGTAGAGCGACTGAAACCTTGGCTATGCAGGCTCATTTTGGAGGAACAAGGGGGCTTTGTTTCTGGTAGGTAGATTTTGGATGGAGTCATCATTGCTCTGAGACCATTCATTCTATGGCATCCTCGAAAGAAAAAGCCATGTTTATTAAGTTGGACATGGCTAAAGCATATGATCGTGTTAAATGGGCCTTCCTATTTAAGATTCTGGGAGCATTTGGTTTTGCTGGTGACTGGATAGAGTGGATCAAGAGCTATGTCACTTCGTCTTCCTTTTTTATGTTGATTAATGGTGAGCCTTCTGGGTTGTTCAGGGCTTCTAGGGGGCTCAGACAAGGAGATCCTTTGTCTCCTTACATGTTTATTTTGCTTGCTGAAGGATTGGGAAGATTAATAAGATCTTGGGTTGAGTCTAGCATGCTCCAGGGGTGGAACTGGGGAAATAATATTCCCTCCCAATCTCATTTGCAGTTTGTGGACGATATTGTTCTCATGGACTGGGCCAAGGTTGAGGAGGCTGTCAGATGGCGTAGCATCCTAGATTGCTACTTGGTTGCTTCTGGCCAACGCATCAATGAAGGGAAGTCTTTTATATATTTATTCAATACTCCTAAGATTATCCAAAGAAGGATTGCTGGTATTTTTCGTTTTCAGATTGGTACTCTTCCTGTTGTTTATCTTGGCATCCCGCTTGTTGTACGCTCTCTTCCTAAAATAATTTAGCAGGGGATTATTGATAAATTCAAACTTTTGGTCGCCAATGGACTTGCAGGTGGATTTCTTCTATTGGCAGAGTTACCCTTCTGAAGTCTGTGGTGCAGGCTCTTCCTATATACAAATACTTTGTTCTTTCTGCTCCCTCTAGTTTTATTAAAGATTTTAAAAAATTGTCTAGGTGATTCCTTTGGTCAGGCAATCTCCTTCATAGTAAGTGGAGCCTGATTAAGTGGGATGTCATTTGTAGACCGAATCACGAATGTGGGTTGGGATTGTGCGGGACTGATTTGAATCGGCAAACTTTAGCTACTAAATTGTATTGGAGGTGGTGTTCTCAGTAGCATCAGATGTGGGCTAAAATCCTTACCTCAAAGTATCTTGGTGAGGTTGAGAGTGCTGATGTGGCTCGCTTTAGCCTAGAGGGGAAGGGATCTATGATTTGGGACACTCTTAAAAGGGGTGTCAAGTTGGTCAAGTAGGGGTTGTTTTGGATTTGCAATGATGGTCAGGATGCTCTTTTCTAGCATGACTCGTGGGATGGATATCCTCCCATTTTGTCTACTCATCCTCATTTGCAAAATTTGTGTTAACACTTTTATGATGCTAGTTGGCGCTATGTGGCTGATTTCAAAACTCATCAGACTCTGGGGCAGGCTAAAATTTTTAGGTGGAAGGACCCGTGGGAATGGCCTCTGAGTGGTGCGATTAGGGATTGTCAGGAGTTAGGTGGAATTTTTTCAGGTCATGCTTGCAGTTCCCTCTCTAGGCGAGACATGCTGGCTTGGGGTTCTGATCCAAAGGGTAGATTCTCTATTGCTTCTGGCTACCAAGTTCTTGATAAGCAATTGTTTGGGAGTACCGAGGTCCCGTGGTGGAAGAAGGTTTGGAATAAGTTTGCATGGCCTAAGTGCAACTTCTTCTCTTGGTTAGTGGTGCAAGGAAGATCTCTTACCTAGGAGAATCTATGTAAGCATGGTTTTTAGGGTCCTTATATGTGTGTTATGTGTGTTGGGCATGAAGAGTGTATTTCCCATCTTTTCTTTCAGTGCTCCTTTGCGAAAGTCATTTGGCACTCTTGGTGGAATCTCTGGTGCATATCATGCAGACATGTTTCTTCTTTGTAGGATTTTTGGGACAATCAAGGGTCTCCTTCGGTTAAGACTTCTTTTCTTCTGACTGCTTGGGTTATTGGCCTAGTTTGATAATGTGGCACATTTGGTTGGAACGCAATCGTAGAATTTTTCTAGATAGGAAGATGTTGGTTGGCTAGCTCTGGTTGAGAATTTTAGGGGGCCTCCACGAAACTTTGACTGCTAAGTGTGACTTGTCTATTCCTGTGGATCCTGGTGATCTTGTAGTTGTTGGTGCCTTAGGTCTTTCTCTGGGGGAAAAAGAAACTTGAGGAATGTTCGTCACGGGTGAGGGAGGGAGAGGGTTGGTCACACTAGTCACTAGTGTCCTCCTGTTCTTGGGGAGCTAAAAATTAATACAGATGACTCATCTAGAGGCAATCTTGGGCACATGGGTGTAGGTGGCATTAGCAAAGATAGTTCTGGAGTGGTGGTGTTTTTCTTCTCTATTTATAGAGGTTAGCATACTAATAACCTCATGGAGGCTTTAGCTATTCTCCAGGCGTTAGAATGGGCTTGTGCTCTGGGGTGGAGGTGGATTGTTTGTAAATCTGATTCTCAGATTATTATTGATCTTCTGAATAAGAGGCAATTTGAGGGGGTGAACTTGTAGCTGGCGGTGGTGGTCAAGCAAATTGTTTCTTTGAGTACTACTTTAGACTCTGTTGCTTTTTGTCATGTCCCTTGGGAGTGGAATAAGGTGGATGATAGCTTGACTAGGTGGGCCTTTGAGCAAATGGGGATTTGGAAGGTGGATGATTGGCATAATCTTCCTACATATTTGGCTCTTATCCTTGAATATTTGGTTACCGAAGATATGAGGTGTTTCTTGGGTGTAACTTAATTTATTCTATTTTGGTGCCCTTGGTGGGTCTTCTTTGTTGCTTTGTACTTCTCTCTTGATTTAATAAAGTTTTTACCCTCTTTTTTTAAAAAAAAATCATATTGTTTTCTTTTAGTAGATAATAATATATGTTCTTTGTGTATTTTCGATTTAGAATTAGATTCTTTATCGTTGCTTCCAGAAATAAATTAGTCACCTTTTGTAGATTGAATTGCTTGTTATTTCCTCAAACAAGCATCATCAATGTCTATAAAAACATAGAGGGATCTAGAGGTTTAGGCTAGGCCAATTCATGATCCAAACCCCATACTCATTTCCCTTACATATAATTTATGTTTGGTTAGAGTAGATTTCATTTATAATTTATGATAATTTTTTTTGTTTTAAAGGGAATATTTCTTATTATTGTGAAAGCATATAATTTCTTATGAGGGTGTTCGCCATATAATTCTTTTAGAGAAAAACTATAGACATCCTAGAGGCAATTTTCTTTAGAAAGGGTTATGGGATATACTTAGTGGAACTAGCTAACACACATCCTCTGATACAATAATCTTAAAAGAACGTAGGAGAAACCTATATTCAGTTTATAGGAAAAATATTGTTTGTATTTCAATCATTGTTTTATACTTGTGTGTGAAAATGAATTATTTTTATCTCATGAGGATTTAATTCATTTTCTTACATTTTCTGATACAATTTCAAGAAAATAAAAGTTTATTTCCCACAAAGGTTAAGAGAGTTTCACTTAAATAACCGTCTAACTACATTTCATTGTTTGTTTACAAAATTATTTAAAAAAGAGAGCATAAGTAGCTTTAGTTTCTAATTCTTGGAATTGGTTTAAATCATTTTTATTAAATTGTATTTGATTGAGTAGAACATCTTTGCTTTAATATTCTTAGATCATTACTACACAGATTAATTTATGTATTTTTTCAAGTAGTCATTTATTAAATCTCAAAAATTCAAAACACACATTTACAAATTACAAAAACATAAAATCTCAAAAACATCTCAAAGCATTATAAAATCACAAATACAAACAAAAATATTTCATCAAAACATCTCAACACTTCCAACTACAACACCAACATCAACTACAATTCAACAGCACATACAAACAAAGCCACATTTGTCAACATCAAATTATTCACCACATACAAAATCCCACTCCCATTTCTCTTATCTTTGGACAACCTATAATTTATCAAGCACAAACTAACATTAATAATGCTCTACCACAATTGGCATTTGTATCCACTCAACTTCCCACACTCATCATATACCAACTCAACTCCTAGAATGGGCAAGTTGACATTACAAGAGGTCAAAAGATTCCAAGAGTGCTCACTTAGCATAAGGGAAAGCATTTTATTTGACTCCCTCCAACTAGTTTTCCTCTTGACCTTAGTTAGCCACATCCCTTTCTTTGAAGAAACCCACCAAGTATTCTAAATCAGTAGAATCCACTTGCCACTTATCTGGTAGACCCACACGTGACATCTACAAGCCAAAAGAATCCATTCAATCATTCACTTGGTCGCATTTTGAATCTTTTTCTACCTTGGCGTCATCGACTAAATCCAGAGCAATAATAAAATTTATCCCATTCATTACTTAGTGATTTGACTCAACACAACCTAAAGTCAAGTGTGATAGTTTTCCATGCATACAAGATCTGGGAATCTTAGTATTTCCCCTTGTGCCAAGGTGATTACGTTATAAGCTACAACTCATGGGGTGACAACACAATAGTGTGTCTCACTTTTTGGCCTAAGTGGGTTGTGAAAATCGACATTTAAAAAATAAACATTTTCTTCTAGTTATAGAAACAAATCATTAAGAATTTGAAGATAATGTAAATGAATGATTTGTGGGATTTTCTACGAAGATTCTATTTCTATTTTTTTAAATTAGAAAATAATTTATTCATTTATGAATATTTGTTAATAAACTATCTATTACACTTTCTACCATTTTTTAATGAGTAATATTTTTTGTAATGCATAACTTGAGCTAGAAATAAAACATTTTCATAATTCTTAAACATAGATTAGGAACACTGATATATGAGGCAAACATATTTTTGTAATTTTTTATTACATATTTTATTTATAATTACATTTAAAGTTGAGAATAAATATAATTTAGACATATATTTTCTTGCAACACATAACTCGTTTCATCTATACCCTTCTTATAATTGGAAGAAAGACATGAATATGAAGAAGGCCTTATTTTTTTGAATTTTTTCATTGTTTGCTATATTTCCATGTGTGTTGATTAAAAATATATTATAAATAAAATAATAAAGTAAATAATAATAATATATATTTTTCATAAATATTATTGTAAGAGACTACATTGTTGCAAAATTTCATATAATGTGGACTTAATTTAATCACTGGGAATATGATTTGAATTAGCAATTTGTGTCCAATGAAATTCTTTCATTTGGGTAATGGTTATTTTTTATAAATTGCTAGATCAACATGTGCCCCAATAGTGACAAGTTGTTGTGCTTCAACCCCAACATTAGGTCATTTGAGGTTAAGTGGATGCAAGACTATGGATTAATAAGATATGACTAAGAAAGCACATCTAGACTGATATCACAACACTTTTGAAATATTTTGAGCTCCTATTGCTATAAGGTAGAAGCGAACTTGATATCTTAATTCAACCTAGTTTGGTGGATGATTATGTGTGATAAAGGTTACAAATTCCCATTGTCAAGTGTCTACTCAAGGTTAAGTCAATCCAGATTTCAAGCCCTTGAGTTGGAATTTAATCTAAGTTGAAATTATATTAGAGAAAATAGTGGGAGCATATCTACATATATAATACCAACTTTGGAACTTGATTTAGGGTTCAGGTCTTGTTAGGTCCTGAAACTATATCTCCTTAATCCTAGAGCATATTCTTACATTCAAGGCTAGGGTTGTCATAAAAAAGGTAAAGCATAGGCTCATCAATAGTTTGTGGATGGTTAATGGCCAATTGCTGAGAGTGGGTATGTTCTCCTTCACTTCAAGCTCAACTAGACCCAAAAGGGTGTTCCCAAAGGTATCCATAATAGGGTTTTAAACCAATTAAAATAAAGCATGATTGAAACAATGACAACTATACCCAATGTACACTTGACCTCTATAATTGTCACTAGGTCAAGACTAACTAATTGCACATAAGACCTCTAATTAAGTTGAAACTATATCTTGCATATGCACCCATAGATGATAGCAGATGAATCCACTTAAATATTTTGTACACAATGACAAGATGCACGCATGCATGACATGATTCTTTGATGATTTAAACACTAAAGGTCTCTTATGATTATTCCCTGTTTTTCAATAATGAATCATGAACAATATGTGAAACCCTAAACTATTCCTACAACTAAGAGGACAAGGGATTGATTATATTAAGAATGTTTGATTCCTCACCAATCTAGACCAATGCCTACTCCATTGGGCAACAGAGTTATAGAATGCATGGAAGAATGAGAATGTACCAACAAAATAAAACCAGAATCATATATGCATTTACATATAGATCAATGATAAATTTCATGCAATAGACATACTTAATGATCCATAACCAAACTGCAATAACCCATATGCAATAAAGGAAAGACCAATATAAAACTTTCTATTACATTATATATTGTAACACATATATCAAACCCTTATTATAATCACACCAGCAAATATGGTGAGAGAAAATACATAACTATGATTACATATTCACCTCAATCATTAAAAACTGCCACATAGACATACCATTACATGCAAATGTGCATTTAAGACCCTTCCTATGATTTACATAGTGGATTCCTATTCCTTACAAACTAGATGAGCAATGCTTGTTGCCCTAGAACTAGCACGAGGCACTTGAAGACCAAAAAATAGGCTCGACAACCAAATGTTTGAATGTGTAATAAACATGTATTTACAACATTCTTGTTTTATGCCCTTGGAAGCTTGCAAAAATTTTATGCACAATAGGAGGTCAAAATATTGAATGCAAACTAGGGTTTCCAACCACCAAATCTATAGAATTCATGTCATCTTCATCATCCACCATTGAATTGGCCTTTGGAATCACACCCTTGAAATTAATAGTGTTGATTACGTAGGAAAAACACCTTTGAGAAGTTGTATAGGTCAAATCTAGCATTAATAGCATTCTGGGATGTTGTTGGAGTGTTTCATAGGAGCTTGGAGGTTTTGTAGGAATTTGATGTGGGACAACATGTTGGAACAAAATATGGGCAAGAGGAGGTCCTATAGGATGAGGAAGTTTTACAAAAGAAGGAAAGGGAATGTGATGAGGAAGCATAAAAAACCTGTGGACAGGACATACGAACCAGACGTGAATTATATGAATGAGATTTTGATAGCATATCAAGTTATTGCAAAGAAGAAACCAAGAGATTTGGTGAAGGGAGGAAGGTGGAAAAACAATGAAGAACTAGAGATCAGGATGGGATGTGCATAGAAGGGAAGATATCTTGAAGTCTGCTAGAAATCCTCAAAGAGGAAAGAGTGGATAACTTGTGGGCAAAAAGAAAGGGATCAAACATGCCACATGGAAGCACGTGATTGCATGAAAATATTGGAGAAAAAAGTGAATGTGGAAAAGGGGTGAAGGATCGAATATAGGGAAAGTAGAGAAACTTCATGGAATAGGAAGATATAACTCGATGCAGGGAACAGAATAGGAACAAGATTTCACAAGAAGTGAATGAACTGTAGGAGCAGGTTGAGATCATGTAGAATGAAGGAAAGGGCAATGAGGGAAAGATTAAGGTGCAAAAGGACTTGTATGGAATGAAATAGAAACGTGATTTCGTGGAAGAGAAGGAAATGTATAGGCAGGTTAGGATCCTACAAAATGAAGGAAAATGAAGGAGTGCAAGAAAATAAGGTTTGTGGGGAAAATGGCTAGAATGAGATAATAAAATAGGATGCAAGGAAGAAAAAGGGGAACTACACATGCAGTATCTAGTAAGAATTTTACATCTAGTAGGAGGGGGGAAACCTACAAAATACTGGAAACACTAGAAAATGACAAGGAACTTCCTAGACTTTAAATATTTTTTCATTTTTTACAAATTCCATCATATGATAATCATATTGGGGACAACAAGGAACAAAACTTAGGTAAAATTGACCAAGGGGCATGTTGGTGCTCATTTTGACCTGGAGGCTGAGCTTGCTTGTTGGAGGGTTTCTTCATTCAAACCCTAGGTATTCCTGTCCATCGGCAGGAGCTTGATCTATCGGGTGGAGTATTTTTGGTTCCACCGATGTGGTGGTGCTCTGCCATCAGGATGACTTCTGTCATCGGCGTATCTTCTTTCTGGTTTCCCGATGGGCATGTGTCTAGCCGACGGGGGGACAGAGTGAGGCTTGTTGGTCATCACTGTGACTAGTGCTATCGACCAGGGTTCCTTTTGTTGCTCCGACGATATGTGTCTGGCCAATGGGAGCGAGGGTTTTGATGTGCCATCGGCACGACATTGAATATCGGGTGAGCGGGCAAGTGTTGGGCCGATGGTGTATGTTTGGCCGATGAGGAGTCATCGGCGTGTGTCTCGCCGACGAGGGTTTTGAAGGTTACCGGTGTAGCACTCTTCATCGACAAAGGAATTTCATGCTAGACCGATGGTCTAAGTCTGGCCGATGATGATTTAGGCGTTGTGTTCATCGGCATAACATGTGCGATCGATGAAGGATTTCTGAGTTGTGCCGACAGCGTAGGTTTGGCCGATGAGATGTCATCGGCGTGTGTCTCACCGAAGACCCGGATGTGGTATGTTGTCGGCGTGACTTTGTGTATCGGGTGAACTGTGGATTGCTTGGCCGACGGTCTATCTCTGGCCGATGGGAAGTTTTGAGGAAGATTGGGGTGTTTGTCGACAAGACCTTTGAGATCAGCAAGCGTCAATTTTGTTGTGCCGATGGTCTATGTTTTGCTGAAGAGGGTGTATTTTGCTTAGCCATCGGAGGGACTTGATAGATTGATGGGAGTTCGTTTGACTTGGCCGATGGTTTTTGTCTTAGCGATGGGCGTGTATGGAGTGGTCGTCGGTGAGACTTTGTTCATCGGCGGGGAGGCTTTTAGGTCCGCCGATGGTGGTTGTCTGGCCGACAGGGGATTGTGATGGGCTTCATCGGTGTAACACATGAGGTCGGCTAGAGGATTTTTAAATGCTCCGATGGAGGGGCTCACGCTGACGGAGGTGGGGAATGTAGTTCGCATTGGTGAGACTAGTGAGGTCAGCAAGAGATCTGCGGGGTTGGCCGATGGCTTAGGTCTAGGTGATGGGGCTTTGGGCGAAGGAGCGTGTGTCAAGCGTGGCAAAAATGCTCGACACCTATTATGCATGCAGCTATGTTTATAAAGTGATAGAGTGGTCTCGGCACCGTGCATGTGGGACTAATTTTCCTGCATAATTCAAACTTTGAAGCGAAGCACTTTTTGGCGGGAACTTCCCATTTGAGCACTGCGACAGTTTCCAAGTGAAATGTGGGTGGTTGAGCCATCAATGATGGTCGTGCAGGGTATGGGCGATGGTACAAACGGTGAAGCTACCTGATCGTGGATGAAGACTTTCAGATGGCGGCGCAAAGCTTGAGATCCCCCTTGACTATCGCATTTAATCTGTGAAGGCCATTTTCAAATGGAAGGAATGTATCTGGCGAATTTTTTACTTCTTGCCATGTAATTAATTGCTGAATGTACACGGTTCTGTATAAATGGTCTGGCTGTGTTACATTTTAGGGGTTGGACGTTTTTGGGCTTTCTGCTCTGGCTCTGAACATAAGGTGTTCACATTTTGAAAGGCATTTTTTGCTACAGACTTGGTCCTTAGTCTGGTGTACTAATCTATCTTGGCTTGTAAATGATGATTTTCTCTGTGATGGCCTTCTATGCAGATTGATTTTAAATGAAAAACACCTGTGTGTGTATTATTTATGATTGTCTCCTGTATGTCATTTGTTTTCCTTTCAAACAAGGTTGTCAAGGGCTTCCAAGTTTTTCAGTATGTGCATACTGTGTGTCTGATTTATTGCGTCTGCTCAAGGAGTGGTTAAATAGGCTTTTGATCAGATACAAAGGGAAATAGATTGCATCATAGGATCTGTTAAGTATGATCATTAATGATACTCTTTCTTGGACATGTTGCTGTTAGGCAGTAGCATTATTCTTAGGTCCTCTAGATATGAATTTATGTTGTCATGGGGAGACATTTACAATCTTAGATATGACTCCGCTGCCCAGATAAGGCACTGGTTTGGGAATCTGTCTGTTCAATGGGTCTAGGAAAGTCCCATAACTCCAAACACCATTTCAAACCATCTCATCCTTCCATTTGTTAGTTGTAGGATTAGGATTAGGAACCTCTGCATTCTCTCATACCTAACCAGACATTATGTCCAAGAAGATTGCCAACCTTGTGATTTGTTACACAAATCTTGGTCCATACATGAGAGTATTCTGCCTGTTGCTGTCAAGTTAAATCCTTCTGTCATTGAGCTAGTCAAGGTTATACTTTTATCAAATAGGGACACCCCCCTTGGTGCGGCAGAACCAGAAGTGAAGGGGAGGAGCTCACGCAACCTCCTGTATTCAGTTGGCTGAATCTGCATGTGCATTAGAACTGGCAAACCCTAATGTTGATTCAGAAGAAAAACCAACAGGGCAACCCATTTAATATTTCTCAAATTGGTTATCTATGATAAGCAAAATAAGGCATTATCAGCAAAGTGGGACCAAACTTAGGATTTTTAGAAACTTCAAATTGGGTCCCAACAGGTCCCATGTGCATGATGGAGCTAATAATGGCCTTTCAAATGGGATTGTAGTTGTGTCATATTTGAACCTAGATATGTGTCAATTTTCAAACCTAATATACATTTTAAGCTTACTTGTGGTTAGCCACTATGTTCATTAGAAACTTCAGGTCCACTTGGTATTCAAGAAAATAATTACATCAATATTTTCAACATAAAAAATATCCAAAAATCCCTTGTTGAATAGAAGGTTAGAAATTTGTTGTTACACAATGTCAAAGTTGCACTGATGACCTTGAACAAGGCCAAGGTCATGCTTGCAAGCTCGAACTTGACAAATGAAGTGTTGTTCTAATATTTGGGAATGTTCTAAGCAAGGATAAGATGTTTTTTGTAAATGTAAATATTAGTTTATGTAAATGGGAGCACCAAATCAATAAAAATCATGTCCTAAAGCAATGTACTTAAGGCACCCTTGCAAAGTGGTGTAAAACAAAGGGGAAAAGTGCAAGAGATGCATGTTACACCCTTATGCCTCTAAAGAGAAGACAAAACATGGAATTAAACTAAACTAGAACTAGATTAATCAAATGAGAGAAATAATGTAAACAAAAATAGATGTACACAAATTTTAGTAGAGTAATGACAAGGAGACACGAGATATGTATTGGGAAAAACCTAGCAATAAAGTACACTTAATGTATTAATCTCAAAGAAAGTTACAATATAATCAAGGTATCCATGCTTTAATGGAGGTCTTCAATTTTTATACCTAGAGTCAATCTAGTAGCATAACCTTGCAATAAAATTACCATATAATCTCCATATAAAGCTCTCAATTTATATGCCAATGTGATCTTGGAAACCATGAATGATTTCCCAATACCATAGGCTCAAAACCATGAGCTGACACACGGTCAAAATTATCGAACATGAACCCATGTGCCCCCTCCAAGGCTAACTCCTCTTGGAATAGTAAATAACTCCTCCATCAATAACTTTGACTCTTATGAACAATGGGGTCAAGTGTAGCTCCCAAATACTCCATGTGGCTACAATAGTCACACTTACACACCTCTTACAAATGACTATTTTTAGTTGAACAAACATGCCTTACCAAGTAATCCACCTTTTCAATAACCTCTTACACCCAACATAAGACACATGAAAAGTGTTGTAAAGTACCAACCAAGGAAAAGAGAGATTTCCTAAAAGTGTGGTGCATCATTCCATGAGGGTCCAACATCTACAATAATTAAATAGTTACAATAACATTATGATTTGCAAGATGTGCAACACCTACTCCTACCAATCTCCCACTTGTATACATTCTGAATGATCATAAGAATTTCCAACAAAGTGAACTAGTTTTTAGGGTTTGAAATGACCATAGCCATCTCACACCATCTATACTTGTTTGTTCTCGCTAGTTTTGTTGATGAATTTGCAACATTCACCAAAGTGTCCACCTTATCGATCATAACCCTCATATCCTCCACAATATCACAAACAAAATGTTACTACACATTGATGTGCTTTTTATGCATGTAGAAATACAACTCCTTGTTATGCTAATGGCACTCTCACTGTCATGATCAATTTTTACTACATCTTGAGTCAACCTTGTATCAAAATTAAATATTTGAATCCAAACCACCTCCTTATAGGCACAAATAGTTTCCATACACTTTGACTCTATAGTTTAAAGGGAAACCACAACCTATATCTTGCTCATCCAACTCACTTCACCATCAAGCAAGTTACAAACAACCACTAGTAGTCCTTCCACTATACACATCTCCTATTGATTCTAAATAAACAAATCCTTGTATATACATTGTCTTACTAAAATAAGGTCATCCCTAGTAGTAAATAGAATACTTTGAAGTTCCATGAAAGTATTGTTGGTAAATAGATTTTGTTATTGCTTGTTTAGTAATGACCCGATCAAGTTTAGCAATAATAAACTTTACCAAACAGATGGATAATTTTATAAACTGCCCTCTGAATGTTTTAGGAGGTATAGCTCCCTTTGTATGATTGAATTTAAAGTTTACTGATGCACTTTTAACCTCAAAGCGAGAAAGGCATGCTATACAAAAATGAACTTTAACTAACCACTACACACTTTTACATTGCAGGCAAGGACTTTATGCACAACAATATTTTTTTTAGTTTTCCTCCAGACATATGAATGCAAGAAACCAAAATTCAATCTTCAGTAGTTATACCACCACTTTTGCATCAAATTCTAACATAAGAGAGAAGACATTCCAATGGCAATAATCTTATAAAGAAGCAGGTTATCAATACTTCACACAATGTAATGCAGATATCAAAATTCAGCACATCACATATTCAACATACGAAGAATAACTGATAAATACTAAGAAACAATCGACTCATTGGCAATCCTCCTCTGGTATTTATGAAATCAATAAACCACATACACTATATCAAATATCCCCCTTACTTCCCCAAAACAAAATGTTTTGTGGTCTAGATTTGAAAACAAAAATCACAAAAAGATCCTTTCCTCTCTTTTACTCATTCATTATATAGTAAAAGAGAAGAACTAACTTTCTCGTATAACTATTTTTTATTAGTTCAGCTGGAAACGAGGGTCCAGATCCCTTTAACAAAACAACCCCATGGGTATTAGGCCTTTAACAAGCCAGAAACATCAGATTGATAGCACAGAAACAACAGACTAAAATAACTAATCAAAAACCAACAACACAATGGAAACAACAGAAAACAGAAGAAACAGGAAACTATGGGCTATCAGTCACCCCAAACTTGGCCAGGAACTCCACCATCTCCTTGTAGTCGCCCAAGTTGTCGATGCTGACTTGTTTGACCTTATCATCTAGATCCTTCACCGCAGCAAAGATGGAAGCAGCCAGATGCAAAGCTTTGGCCACAAATTCTGCCATAACCTTCCATTTCTTTTGCATAGAATCCATTCTTTTCTAGAGGTTCTAGATATCCTCCGCATGTTTGACACACAAAACACAATTCCCCTTACTAACTTGATCAACGGCCTCCCCCACAGGGTCCTTTCCAAGAGTAGCCTTAGCAAGGTCCTCCTAGCCTTTAGAGTTTCTTTCATTCATCAAGGCAAAGTGACTAGTGCCCTCGACCTCATGCACAGATTCTGTAGGGGTTTCCTCCCCGCCTTCTTCAGCCATCTCTTTCACAAACTCAGACTCCTTAGAACCCTCCTTCCCTAAAAAATTTACCAATGGTTTCCCAGCAATCCTTTTGAATTGGCAAATGCTCAGAAGAGCAGTCTCTCCGCCTTCGCTACTATCCTTAGTTTCGAGAACAATATCCAACTCCACAATTTTCATAGGAGTATCCTCCATGACAACACCCTTCCCTTCCTTCTACTTTGTCTTTAGGGTACCATCCATTTCCTCCACCCTGTCTCTTTCGCCAATCTTCCTTTCCTGCGCTGGGGCGATGTGTTTCTGTTTCTTATTTTTAACAGAAACAGGGGCCTCAACTGGATTCCCTTCCACCACACTGGGGCCACCTTTAATTAAAGGGGTCCCTATGTTAATTTTCACTTTGCCCTTACCCCCGTGACAAGTACCCGGTTGTGGGTCCTCAAGGATCTTGACTTGAATTTGTTTAGGCGGACATAAGGCAAGATGAAAGTGATATAGCCTCAAAATAAGACCTTGATGAATCAGAATGAGAGGGTGATTGGCATTCCTAGCCCTAAGCTCCCTAACAAACTTAATAGAATTATCCAACAAAGAAAGTAAAAGGAAGGGGAAGCTAATCTCAACCTTATTCCTGAAATGATTTAACAGGGCAAAGTGATAGTGACAATATACCCGAAACCTTCCTTCCAGCGTGAAAAAATTCATTATCATGAGGCAAATTTGCCCCCATGGCTCTGGCAATTCCTCCCTCTCAGACCCTCCATGAATTTTCACACGAGCTTTGCCCTCCCAGAAGAAGAGATTCATGTGCTCAAGGTCAGCAACTCTACTTCTCCTTGAATGCTTTTTGCCTCTCGTGGGTAAACCAGTGGCTTGTCTAATGACCTCTTTAGACACTTAGAATCCAATCTTCCCAATTCTGACCTCCCTATTTTCCTCATGCCAAGTCTCTGCAAACTATCGTGACAGGTTTTTGTCATGACCTGCCATTCCTTCAAGATAAGACACCACCTCTCCCTCTTGGATTATATGCCAAACAAGAGGATCTTGCTTAAATTCCTCAGTCGAGCTGGGTTCAATTTTCACTATGTCCCCTTGTTGGTCATGATGTTAGTCACAAACAAACATAGAATAAAAGTACACATTAACCTTTATTCATCTTGAAAGATACAGTGAATTCAGAGAATTCATGATCCCAAGTCTCCGGTGATTAGGTCTTAATCGACTGACGTTACTCAGTGGTTAATGTGAGTTGTTGTTTCCATTTTGGGGCCTTACGTGAAAATGCACTATCGTCATGAAGTTCCTGCAGAAATTCCTTACAGAGAAGTCAAATTATGCAAGTATTTGATGAAAAGAGGTAAAATACATAGATCTTTGCATGATATTTTCAATTGTGCATGCTTAGTGTTTAAATATGCTAAATATTTATGATTATCTACGAGATGTCTGCATATTTTGGGTGGTTCGCTTAAGATTATCTGTTATTTGTGATTACGACAGTGAGATTCTCTGAAATTGAAAGAAATTAAAGGAAATACTTCTAATTAAGTTGAACCTTTAGCTTTTGATCCACATACATGCTTGATATTTTCATGAGGAGAAGAAATCAAACCATATGTTCACCAGGACATTCCACAGCTAGATACAGTTGATGCAAACTTCAGAGGATAATGAATGAAAACAATACATGCAACATGATGAGCACTCCAAGGGACGCAGCAAATCAAAGCACATATCCAGAATTCAGACATAGATTACTCAAGATTTACGAAGATTTGTAATCAAAATACTCTTCCCTTTCATTAAGTATGCAAAAGACATGTACATATACAGCAGCTTTGAAATAAGTCCTGAATACTTCAGCAATCAAATTTCAATTAAGTTTTGAATGAATACAACAAGGCATTCCACCACCTTTTATAGAATAAGGTGAGGAATCCGTTACAAAAGATCCACGGATCTGATTTATCAATACAAATCAACGGTCATCACTTCATGACTTGTCAATTTTACAAAAAGGCACAAGTTGCCAGCTGGCAACTATCTATACTGCATATGCAAGATATTCCCCCCTTCATGATGTATCTTCATCATGCTCTTCATCTGATGCATGCGGGTCATCATCATGTGCATCGCTCTCTGAACTTTCGCTATCCGGATGATGACGCTGCTGCATATGGGGCTGCATGCTGCTCTGGATTTGTTCGTATGACTGCACAACTTGGTCTATTCCTCCGCCATCTTGAGTCTTTGCCTTGATGATGGTGTGTTTGTGCGCTTCATACTTATCCCTGCTGTTGTCCAGCTTATTCTTTCTGTCCTGCAGTGTCTCATTATAGGTCTCCATCTTGACCTTGATCCTCATCATTTTATTTATTATCTCTTCTGTGAAGTGGACTAGCGGACCATCATCTTCCACTTGGAAGTTATTACGCAGAGCCTTGAGGGCAGAATCTTCATCTTGATTCTCTATCTTCCCTTCCACCTTGCCCTCTAATGCTTCGAGCATGTCTGCTTCAATGCCCATTAAATCGCATAGCCTCATGCTGATCTCCCTCAGCTTATTATTGCATCTCTCGAGGACTCCGCATTCGAACTGTACATCCTTATACCAGATATCCACTAATAATGCAGTATTATTATTTAACACCTGCTTACTGATAAGCAGTTGTGGATTTATCTTCCTTATTTCGTCCAGCAGGCTGAGGACTTTCTCCAGTTTATAAGACCTTTTTCCGGTCTGCATCTGCAACCTGTCCACCTGGGTTTTGGAGTCACTTAGGATGCTCCACCTCTTCAAAGAACCCTTCATTATTTCAATGGCATCATCCAATGTGGATGACACCCATTTTCTGATTACGGACACCTCATGTTTCATGAGGTCCAGTTTATTTACCTCCTCCTGAGAAATGGCATTCAATGGGACTGCAGCTTCACCTGTGGTATCCTCAGGGTTGGTTAAACCCTTAATGTATGCATGCAACTGAGCAATGTGCTCTTTATGTTGCTTATTCTTCTCCTTCTCTCTTTTCACCTTCTGAATTAGAGAGTCTATAATGTCTTTGCCTTCCTGACCTTCCTGCTCTTCATTGGCAAAACCTAAATCAACTGTGCTTATCTGGAACTCATCCACAGTGATTTCGCCTTTCTCTTTCTCTACGGCAGGCACAGCAATCTGTGCGGTCCTTCTCCCTGTCGCCGAATCTCTTTTGATGGCCGAAGTCATCCTGGCCTTCCTCCTGGGTTTCATTATATCTGCGGCGAACAGGGTGGAGACGTCGAATTCCTGAATCTCCAATTCCTCTTCAACATTCACTTCCTTTTCTAGCCATGGAGGCACCTGATCATGCTTCTCAGCATCATGATGCTGTTCACCTCTATCTCTTGTTTCCACCAACAAGCGTTGTGGAGATGGTGACTTTTCTTTTTCTGGCTCTTGATGCTCACCTTGCTACGAATCCTGTGGTGCCTCCTCCTGTTGAGGAACTTCCTTTTCTGGGGGAGCATCTTCTCCGTGTGGGGAACCTGGCGGTGTACCTGTAGGTAGATCATGATGATCATGATCTTTTTCCTTCGTTATTTCATCTGTTCCCAGTTCTTCCCCTTGTGGAGGTTGATCATCCTCCTTTTGTTTTTCTACTTCTGGTGGTATGTCCACCACCTTTAATATTGTAGGATCTGCCTGAGGTGATGGCATCTGTTCCGCAGCGGCTATCTGTTCTGTACCTGCAGCATCCACCTCCTGTGCCTTATCAGCAGGATCCTCTATCGCTTCATTCTTCTCATCATCAGCCTTTGCTTCTTGGACCTCTACTATAGCAGGTCCTGCTGATGTATCTTGTGGGCTTTGTTGGCCTGATTCAAGAGCGTGGCCCTCTGCTTCGGCCATCTCTATCTCCTTTGTCAGGTGGCCCTTATCAGGTGATCCTGCTGGCTGTTCAGGACTTGCATCCCTTTTCTCCGTCAAGTCGACCACTGCAGGACTTGTCACCTCGGCGATCAGTGTGTCCAGCCCTATGTCCTGAGCTACCTGCTCCGGGCTCTTCTCTGGTTCTGGGCTCTTTTCTTGCTCCGCCTCTGCTTGTTTCATCTCTTCAAGCGTTGATTGGACAGATGGAGGCTTGTGAGGAGCCACACTGATGCCAGCAGCTGCAAGTGTTTCCATTTCTTGTGCAGCTACATCCTGCACCACCTCATCATCAGACAAGTTTATTGTCTCGTCTAGCGAGACATGCTTTTCTGCTTGTGCCTGAGATGTTTCCTTTTGTTGCTCTTCTGCAAGTTCTGTTTTGAACTTGACAATGGTAGGAAGTGGAACATTGTGCTGAAGTTCCTTCTGCACTTCACTACCTACCCCTTGTACTTGCACTGGGGGATGACTCATCTCACCTCTCATGGAGGTTCTTGGTTTCTTAGGTGTGGTAGGAACCAGCACCTGCGGAGCTCTCCTCTTTCTTCTAATTACTAGTGGAGCTTCCTCTTCTTCTTCAGGCTCTTCCTCCATGAGGATATCCTTGCCTGGTTGTCTGGATGACTGACCCACTTCTTGGGTCTCTGTGGTTCCAGCCTCTGTTGTCTTGGCTTTCTTGGGCTTGGGAGGAGAATCTGATTCTGATCCTGCTCTGGCTGCCTCCTCAGCCGTGAATACTGCCCTTTCAATTATGACCCCTTTGGGTCCCTTTTCCACCTTCTTGCCCCTTGGGGCTCTCTTGCTTGGCTGCTGTGGTGGAGGAATCCTCTCTCCCTTGGTCTTCTATTTCTCCAGCAGGAAGTCATCATATTCGTCTGTGGGGATGTCCTGCCCCTTCTTCTTGCTATCTATTGTGATGGCAACACCCTTTTTCTTCAATGCCTCTACCTGTGTATCTACCCAAGCTTGGGTCAAGTGTATGGTTCTGGCAAAGAATGGGTCCAAGGACATATCCTCCTGCATGGTGAGGTCAGGGGCAGAAATGGTATCATTGTATATCTTCTTCTGCTCGTATTCATCTGCCATGATCCTGCCGTCATCACTCTTCAGCTGCTGAGGGAGGGGTATGCAGTCAAATGTCCTGATCTGGTTCAGAGTCAACCTCTGATACCTCCTCCTCCTGGCCTCTGCCTCATCTTCGCAGTCAGCCCAAAAATCTTCTAGGTGCCTCTGGTGAATAGGCTTCCCTAGAATCTTCTGCATTCGACCGTAAGGATCATATGGTCTCGTTACTGGGAAGGGCAGTAGATTCATCTTGTTCAGAGTGACCATCACCTTCTTAATATTATCCGAGTCAGGGCACATATAGTTGCCGATGCTGACTGGGAACAAAATTGGTGGCAGCTTCTTGGCATCCTTATACGTCTGTATGACGGTGGAGCCCTACCTGATAAATTCCATTAAAACTACTGCATCAGTAGGATACCTTGGCAGCATCAGGGGATGCCCTTCAAAACCTTCTATCCTGATGTAGGAAAAGGTGGCAAATTGGATGTACCATGCCCCATGCCTGTATACTGCCTCCTGAGCTTCCATGCTCAGTCTTTTTGTCCTGTCATCTTCCATGGTCCTTACCAGATGCATAGAGAATGCATCATTGACCAGTTTATAGTCCTTGATATAATTAGTTCTTTGCAGCTGGGGATGATGATCCCAGATATAGGCTGCATTTGTGCCTGTTAACTTCCCATCTGTGGTTAAGGCATCAAACGTACCTCTATATGCACAGGAATAAACAATGTAAGAGGTCATATAGAAGGCACAATCTGAACCTCCCAGGTTCAGCAGCTGCTCATGCAGAGCATCACTTATGATTTGGCCCCACAGTGGCTTGATGTCTGCATATAGGCACATCATTATTATGCCGTACATCCAGTCTCTGAATTCTCCAGTATCAGGCTGGCCAGTCACCCTGTTCAGTAGGGCAATCACATACTGATATTCCTCATTAAAATCAAACTTGAACATGTGCACAGGGAGCTTGGCCGCTGCATTATATGTGTTGTTCTCGGCCCGCCAAGCATACATATTCTTTCTGGCCATCTTCTTGTTGGCCTCATATTCTCTTTTAGACTTCTTCAAGTCTACACTCTTTACCTTGCTGCCCATTGGCAGTCCGAATGTTTGGGATAGACCTTTGATGGACAGGTCCGCATACACCCTCCCATGCTTCACCACCTGCCTCGTCTGAGGGTTGTAATTCCGGGCGCACTCAATAACCAGCTCCGGAGACTCCATGGAGTAGGGGAAGCCAGCAGCGTTCCACATGCCAGATACAAACACGGCATCCAATACTGGACTCTTATCTTGTCCATCATTCAGCTTGGCTGACCAAGCTTCCAGGTTGGTACTCCCCTGATGGGTATCTGTAATTGCCCCAAATTTGAACAGGACCCCTCTCTGTGAAGAGAACATAGGCTGGCTAAATTCTTCCTGATTCTTGACTAAGCGTTTTTCAGCCATGGGTACCTGCAATTAACAACATTTCTTCTCACAACGGGATATGCATGTATACATATTGCAAATATCATGCCTACTGCATCAATTTCACGTTACTTATTCATACGGATACATAACCAGAACTTACAACATCATAAAGAAACAACATGATGAGGGTTTCATTTCACTTACCTGGTTATGCAGATTTCTTTCTATACCAGTATATCGTTGAGATGCTCTTGATTCGGCTGCTGATCACCTTCCTTCCTCAGTTTATGAGCTCCAGTCGCGCAACGGTAGCTGTTATGCAAATATGGAGGCTAGTGCTCTGTAAAACAATTTTAACGCAGGTGAATGTAACAATGGCAGTTGAATTACCTCTTAACCTCGCAGTTAGGGTAAACTTAGGGTACTCTGACAAGTTAGATCGCAATCTTTGATCATTCGTGCGAAAACTCAGGATCTCGCCAGACGTTTCATTGGGTTCCGGGTCGGCGGGAATCACCTACCATATCTGCGCGCATTTAATGGCAATGGCGGCAAAGGGAGCGCGGGGATATTCATATGACAAGATATCATGAGGGCAGGATGATATTTCACAAATATCAAGTTGAGTTTCAATATCATCCTCCCTAGTCTTGAAATTGTTATCGCGACAAAATTTGGGTGACAACGCACCTTTGTTTTCATTTTAGCACATCAGGAGGATATTTCGGTCCATCGGGTGATATTTCAAAATATGATGATGACCCTCAAACTTACTCATTCTCCTTTCGGAATATCAAGATGACGTCATCATGATATTTGTTCTTCGTATTGGAAATGTCTCATGACGTCATTGTCATATTGGGTGAACATGATCATGTTTACAAAATATCCTGTCGAAATGTAAATATGATGATGATGTCATCAGGATGTTTGTTTCTTTGTTTATCGGATTCAGATGATGTCATCAGGATGTTTGTTAAGGGTGATATTTTGCATCAGGATGATATTAACGAATATCGGGTTACTTTCAAAATATGATGCTCGCGATACAAACGTTCGACGGGGAAGACTAACTATCACTTAAAGTTGACGTCCAGTTATTTGAACCGCAGGATATTATCAGGGGGACGTTTCAAATATGATGATGATGTTCTTCAAACAGCAAAACTGAGTTTATAAAATATGACCCTCTTCTTGCGAATATCAGGTTTGACCAAGACTTTGACTGTTCATAACTCTCACATCCTGATGAATATCAGGGTGATGTAAAAAGCAAACCTACATGAATTTTAATGCTCTTTCAGAATATGTGGTCATATATATGAAATACAAATTTTGACAGACTGACCTTATATTGGGGCTTACCTCATCTTGACTCCACATGATGATGAACATGATTGATTTTACCAAACCGCCAGAAAGCAGACAACACAAGCCAAAAGAAAAGTTGGGTCCCTGTTTTGCCAAGTCAAAATGGGGCGTGTTGTGTAACCACACAACACCCCTCCCATCTTACTCATCTGTGAATAGCTAAAGCAACTGGACTAGATTCGTTCAAAATGGAAATGATCACAAGCGGCAAACTTGAAATTAGGGAAGAAACCATTAAAATGGCAATATTGTTGAGTAGTAGTAATGATGGCAGTGTAATTATTATTTTGAAATGCCTTAAGATTGCCACCAAGATACAACTCATTAGGGGGAGTATTTAGCCACCACCTCATGTGAAGATAGGCGACACTAGCTGCTATCCTAACCCAACCATAAAGAACCATGAGAATAGCCATCACATCCATCCTCTGAATCCTAGCCACCTGTCCACTCATCGTCCTTTTTGAGTTGTAAGATCCAAACCCTGGATCTCCACCAATACCAATGTCCTTGCACCTCTTAGCACGCCAACCTAGCCTTCCCATCAATCTCTTCTTCGTACTATCATCAATGTCATTTCCTATATCCACATGGACCCTCTTCTCTGACTCCTGGTGATAAGACACTGTCAACTCACCCACAACCCAGCCAGCTCATCCTTCAGTAAATTCCTAACAATCTCACCAAAACCAATTTGAAAATTTGAAATGTTAGCCCCGCCACCTTTGAGGTTTTCATTGCAATTCAAACGGTACAAGGAAAGAACTCTGACCCATCTCTCACCCTGGTGACACCAGAGAACAACCATCGCCATGCACCACTTATATTTCACAGCCCCTTCCATCTTGCTCAATAAGGTTACGAATCTCTTGGGACAAACTTGAAATGTTTCTCCAGCACTACCATCCATCCTTGTCGCTACCCGCGTTAGCCAAGGCATCAGCCACAGCATTTCCTTCTCTGTAGATATGAGTGATCTTATAATCCTCCAATCGATTAAGAAGGGTCTTGATATCTCCCATGATATCCTCCAGATTCCACCCTATATAAGAAAGACCAAGGGTAGTATTAACAATTAGCTGAGAGTCTCCTTCAATATGCAGCCTTTTTACATTTATGGAGATAACAAGCTTGATTCCCCATAACATAGCCATGGCTTCCGCCTCGTTATTGCTTTTAATGCCAATTCCCCCAGCATAAGCAGTAACACACACCCCTATTTCAATTCTTAAGATGCCTCCACCACTAGTAGCACCTGGGTTTCCTTTGGCTGCACCATCAAAGTTTAGCTTAAACCACCCTTGCTGTGGTGGGGTCCACTTGGTTCTAGCCTGGGCTAACTTTTTACTAGTGTCCACCTGGTATGAGTTCAAATTCTAGTTCTTTATCATGCCTTGTTCTTCTCTCCCCGGGGGGTTATCTGTAGCTTTAAACTTACAGGAGTTGATGCTTTCAGTCAGCAATTTGACGAAACATTGAAAAACCTCCAGAGGGGTTCTACTCTTCTCCCTGAAGATTCTATTATTGTATTCCTTCCACAGGCTCCAGACTAAATGGGGGGGTATTTGGTTCTAGAGTTCTTTTGAGATTGGTAACACCAAGTTATAAGGGTACTTCCATTCCCAAACCAACATTTCAAGGCTAGCATTCAAGGACCAATTTAAATTCAGCTTTTGGAGAGTTAACCCCTAGACCTCCTAGGTAAAATTGCAATGTAGAAAGAGATGAGCTGACGACTCCTCCTCAGATCCACAAAGAATACATCTATTTGGCATTTGGAATCCTCTCTTTTTCATATTGTCCAGAGTTAGGACTTTATTGTGCATTAAAGTCCACCAAAAGAAATTAATCTATGGAAGGAGTTTAGGAATCCAGATTCTTCTCCAGACTCCCACCTCACCAGGTTCTAACAACAGATTATACACATGTTTGACAATAAAGAAACCCTTCTTATCCTTATCCCAGACCATCTTGTCTCTCTTGGAAAAAAGTGGTAATCTGTAATCAGCCAAAGTTTTCTGTAGTTGTTGAGCTAACTTTATCCCCTCACTACCATCATGAGCATAGTTAGAAATCTCCTTCCAGCTCTAGAGAACCCCACAGGTCCTTATGTAACTTCAGCCACTTTGTGGCCAAACACCTCGCTAACCCTGCCCTCTATCCTACCATATTCCATTTCTATCAGAGGTTTGTCCCACATCCACCGGTCCTTCCAGAAATCGACCTCCTTACCATCCCCAATCCTCCATCTCAAGCCTTGTCGTATGAGACCTCTAGTTTTGATAGTCCTATTCCATATAATTGAGCCTTTGGGAAGACTCACCTTCGCCAAAAATCTACTTACGCAACCAACAATATATAATAAAATAAAGTCCATGAGAAATATTAAACGAGAAGTAATCTTGAATAATAAAGAGTCTTGACTTAACAAATTATAAAAACTCATAGAATAGTTATGAAACTACTTCACTGTCTTCATCCTCCGTTGCATTAGATCCTTTTGATTCATCTAGGGTCTTCTTTTTTGCTTTACCCTTCGCTTTCTGGGATGCATTTAACTTGGTCTGAAGGACTTTGAATTTTTCTAAGATTAAGAGAACATTTTTAGTATTAGGAATGTTTGTAATTGCTAGTCTTGTTCTCCACTTTTTTAATATATTGCTAATCTCCCCATATTTTCTTTCCATCTCAACAACATCATTTTGAAATTGGATAAGTAAGCAAACACATTACCAATCCATTCTATAGCATTTCCTTTGGCATCTTCTTTCACTTTCAACTCTTCAGTCAGTAGACCCTTAAACACCTACTTAATAGCGTCCAGTTCTAACATATTGGACTCAGTCTCGTCAAAAAGATCAACTCCTAAGGACCCACAAGCACTCCAAAGATCAAGTAAGTAGGATCTATTATTCTTGGATAGGTTCTTCAAGTCATTTGTACATTATTTCTCCATGTACAATTTCTAGTCCACAACAGCTAACCATTTTGCTGACTCATTATCCTCATGTTTCTCAATGACTTTTTCTACAACAAGAATACTAGAATCCAACTTAGCCACATCAGCAAATTTATTCTTGGTTACATTCAGCATAGCCTCATCTTTCTTGATTGTCTTCAAATCATTTAGAATTTTTGTTTGCTTATCAAAAATCTTACCATAAAGAGTAAAAACATCATGAATAAAGAGGCCATTAACTATTGGTTTTCAACCCATTCTTCAACTACATTCCCAAGATATTTATACTTGTTAATCTGATCAAACACCTATGTAGTCAAACCCGTAGGAATACTAGTAGTAGCATCCAGTGGCTGGGAACTAGTATCATTAATAGATTTAATGTATGAAGTCAAAATATCCACTTGGTCTTCCAAGACTTCATTCTCCTTTTCCTTCTCCTCTAATCTGGTAGCCAAATGTCAACTGATAACTTTACATTATGAATATCACCTTGCACTGAAGGTGGCCCAAATCCATAGTGCTTACATGAAACTCATCTGCAGATATATCCTTCATCTCTTTATCAACCATTGGTTCTACTATCTCCACATATTGATGCTTGGAGACTAGATCCACCATCAATCTAGACATTCTTTTGGCCTTCTTTAGGGTAGACTCCAGTTTGAGCAGTCTAGCTACTGCATCAAATTTTTTATCAATGATTTGGGAGTACCTCCTCTTGTTTCCAACCTCTATCCTCAGCCAAGCTAGAGTAGTAGTCACCAAAAAATCACCTGTGGCCTTTTGAGAAACTTTATCAAGCTTAGGAGTATTGTCCACTGTTGGTTGTTGTTAGGGAGGAGGAGTCTGGAATGATCCATCTTGGGAAACATGGGTAGGGGATACATTCTAGTTTTCCTGTGATATTGTCTCCTCCTACTCTTCATTTTGCAACCCCTGTTGTCGTCGCCTTGGTGCCTTATCCACCAATTGAATTAGACACTTATTGGTCCTATGTCTCTTCATGGGAATTTGCACACTATCACCAACAAAAACTTTGGAAGGGATTTCTTGTTGTGGACCATCTGACCCATCCTACCTTGTAGCTAGATATGGTAGCCCAATATCTTGACCAGTGGCATGAGTGCTAATGTTAGAACTATCTATGGATACCTGTGGTTGGGCCATAATTTGGTCCTTAAGAAGAGAATCTACATCATCAGCACTCAACTTAGATTCCAGCCACATTTGACTTCTATGCAACACAAAATGAGACCTAGCCTTAAGATCTATAACTTCATCTACACCCCAATCAACCTCAGGCGAGGGTTTGGCACTTTCAACAACAAAGGTAGGGTCTAACACATCAGAGTAGTCATCAACTACATTAAAAAGCTTCCAGCCAATCTTATAAATCCTCATTCGATCTAAAGTCAGTCTAGACCAATCCCTTCTTCTGACTTTGTTCTCATCAACACAATCTACCCAAAAGTATTCTAAGGTCTATGCTCTCTCGACATAGAAAAATACATTTTTTCTTTACAAAGTCCTTATTGTCAAAGAAACTTCTGGAGCCAAAAGACTAGAAGTGAAACTGGGCCAACGATCTGTCTATATTTTTGGCATTTTCTAGTTTGGTGTAGGTGTAGTGAGTTAGTTTCAATGGAAATGGGTACCGTCTTTGTTGACCCCAGTTGGCATTTGTTGGCATGATGTCAAACAATACAGTTGGTAACAACATTACAGTTGGCATAATTTGTTGTTTGCAGTGGTGATCTTAGGTGACACATGGTAAGTGTTTTTATGTTGATATGATGGTTTTCATGGTCAGTGAATATAATAGTTGTTATCTTGATACATCTTCATGTTGGCATATGATATCTCATGTGGCAGAGTGACAGTTCACACACATTAATCTATGAGGTTTTTATATGCACTTGATTAGGGTGACTAAGACTCAAAAGACACACCTTGTTAACTTGTTCCTATGGAATATAAATTAAAAGTCATAAACTTGTTATTAAAAATGCCACTTCTGGCTATGCAAGTAATATAACATGTCAAATAGGTCTCAAACTCAATAGCAGGTTAAAAAGAAGTTTGGTTAAGTGAGGTTTATCGGTCCCTTTTAGGGCACACCGGGAATGTAGGTAACAGGGAACAAAAAAGTTTCATAACATTTTATTTTGCATAGTTTGAGATTCACATATGAGCTCTTGGCTGAACTAGGGTTTCATATTTTTCTCATCATTGCATGTCATGTTTTTTTGTGGAATCTTTGAGGAAGAATCATGGAGGATTATACATATGTGACAATGCTGACTATGAGAAGGTGGCAGAATACTTTCAAAGAGTTCAGGAAATTGTGAATACAATGCGAGGTCTAGGAGAAAAAATTGAAGAAATTACTGTTGTGAAAAAGATCTTAAGAACTTTATCTCCTAAGTATGATTCTAAAACCTCTACTGTAGAAGAAAGAAACATGAAAACATTAACTGTAGATGCTTTGCATGGTATATTCATTGCATATGAAATGAGAAAGATTGATGATACTTCTAATAAAGAAACTGCTTTCAAGTCTGTCAAAAAGAATAATGAAGTTAAATCTAAATCTAAAAAATTAGATGATGATGAATCAGTTCTCATAAGTAGATTAAGAAGAGGCTCTGCTGGTAAGTATAAAGGAAAACTACCCTTCAAATGTTTTAACTGTGGTAAAATAGGACATTATGCTGCTAAGTATCCTAACAAGGAACAAGAAAGTGAAGAGGAAGACAATAAGAAATATGCAAAGAAAAATTATAACTTCAAGAAGAAAAACAGCTTCAAAAAGAAGAAAAGCTTGATTGTTGATATAATTGATAGTTGTACTGAAGTGTCTAGTGAAGAAATTGATGAAAATTTGTTCATGGCTGCTGTTTGTGAAGATGAAAAGAAAGAAGAAATTAGATTAGATGAATCTAAGATAGAAATTGATCTAGAGGGTGAATTAAAATGTGGCCTCAATGAAATCAAGAGGCTTAAGAAAGAAGCTTTGATACACAAAAACAAAGCTCAACAAGAAATTGATTCTTTAGTCAATAAGATCACTAATTATGAAAATCAAATTTCTGCTCTAAAACTCCAAAATGAAGAAAACAAAAAGATCATTGATGACACTCAAAAACAATTATCTGTAAAAAAAAGGAATGTTGCACTCTTGAGGCAAAAGTTGCAAATCTGAGGAAAAAGGTTGCTAAGCATGAGAACAATAACAAACTGATTGATCATGATTCTAACAAAGAAAAAGGAGGTCCTAAACTGCAAAAGGGAGAATGTTCAAACTCAAACAATGTAGCTACAAAAAGAGGTAATTCACTAAGGTTTAACTTGCATTTTTATGGCTATTGTTTTTCTTACAATAGATATGGACATAAAGCACAAGAATACAGAGTTACATCTAGAAGACAACCTAGTTTTGTAGATGGTAACTTGTTTAAGTTTATAAATAATTTGAAATGCCATATCTGTGGAAATCTTGGTCATATAGCAAGGTTCTGCAGATCTTTTAATGTCAGACAACCAGACAAGGCTAATTCTCAGGAATCTCACAAAATTGAGAAAGCCAAATTAGTTTGGAGGTTGAAACAAACTGATAAGAAGGATGATGTTATGCTTGTGCAAAGAGCCTTGCATGCTCAAAAGAAAGACTCGTGGGTAGTGGATAGTGGTTGCTCTCACCATATGACTAGTGATAGAAGCAAATTTGTTGATTATGAGGATCATGATGGAGGATCAGTCAAGTTTGGAAATGATTTGTGTATATCAATTAAAGGAAACGGCACAATCTTACTTGATAATGATACACCATTGCATGATGTTTATTATGTTGAATGACTAACTCATAATCTTCTTAGTGTGAGCTAGGATTGTGACAATGGATTTAAGGTAACTTTCACTTCACAGGGCTGTGAAATCAGTAAAAAGTCTGGAAAGACAGTAGCAGTTGGGCTCAGAACAAAAGGTAACATCTATAACTTACATGAGACCACAAGTAATTATAAGAATACCCATGTATGTTTTATGAGTCAAATAGAAGAAAGTAAATTGTGGCACAGGAGGCTAGGTCACATAAATTATGATACTCTAGTTTAAATAAGTAAACATTAGAAAGTTAGAAATATGCCTATCATTACAAAACCTAGAAATGTTACTTGTTAAGGATGTTAACAAGGAAAGTAGATTAGATTGAGTTTCAAGTCTAAAGAACGTTTCTCTACTACACCTTTGCAATTAGTTCATATTGATCTTTGTGGTCCTACAAGGACTAGATCTCTTAATGGCGAACGATACTTTATGTTGTTTATAGATGACTACACAAGAATGACATGGGCTACTTTTCTTAAACATAAGTTTGAAGCATTCAACGGATTCAAAATCTTTAAGAAAATGGTAGAAAAAGAATTAGATTTGAAACTGAAATGTCTTAGGTCTAACAGAGGTGGAGAATATACCTCACAAGAGTTTGTTGATTACTGTGAAAAACATGGAGTCAAGAGGCAGTACTCAGCCTCTAAAACACCTTAGCAAAATGGGGTTGCTGAAAGAAAGAACATAATAGTAAAAGAAATGGCTAGGACTTTGTTGTAGGATGTAAACTTGCCAAATAACTATTGGAAAGAAGTTATTCATACAACTATATTTATTTTAAATAGAGTGCAGTTAAGGACCAAAACAAATTACGCCCCCTATGAACTGTGGTATGGTAGGCCAGCCAATGTTGGGTATTTCAGAATATTTGGCAGCAAGTGTTTTATTAAGAGAGATGATGATAATCTAAGCAGCTTTGAATCAAGATGCGATAATGGTGTTTTTCTAGGCTATTCTACTCATGGTAAAGCCTACAAATGTTTCAATAATAGGCTGAAAATAATTGTAGAAAGCATTAATGTTAAAGTTGATGAAGTGTTGCAGCCTAGTGTACAGGTGAATGAAGAAAATGTACAATCTAATCTTCTAGAACATGAGGAGAAATCTGAAGAAGAGAAGGAAGTTGTTGAGCCAGAGGAGTTAGTTCCCAAAACTCCATCAAAATTTGTTCAAAAAAATCATCCTGAGAAGCAAATCATAGGAGATAAATCTTCTGGAGTACAAACCAGAAGTAAAACAAATGCTCAAAATCAGGTACATTTATGTTTACTTTCTCAGTTTGAACCAAAAACATACAATGAATCTTGTAAAGATGAATCATGGATAAATGCTATGAAAGAAGAATTGGAACAAATTGAATAGAACAAAACTTGGGAACTAGTCCCTAAACCAAAAGATAAGAACATAATTGGTGCCAAGTGGGTTTTCCGAAATAAACTAGATGATAAAGGGAATGTGATAAGAAATAAATCAAGGTTAGTGTGCAAGGGGTACTCTCAATAGGGTATAGACTTTGATGAAACTTTTGCCCCAGTTGCAAGACTTGAGGCAATCAGAATATTCCTTGCATTTTCTGTATATAAAAACTTTAAATTCTTTCAAATGGATGTGAAAACTGCATTTTTAAATGGTGATCTAGAAGAAGTTTACATGGAACAGCCTGAAGGTTTTATGTCCTGACAAACCAGGTTATTATATAGGCTAAAAAGGCTTTGTATGGCCTTAAACAAGCTCCTAGAACTTGGTATGCTAAGTTAGATAAACATTTACAATCACAAGGCTTTACCAAAGGTGGAGTGGACAACAATCTGTATTTCATGACTAAAGGTGATAGTATCTTAGTTGTTGTTGTTTACGTTGATGATATCATCTTTGGTAGCAATGATGATGAGTTATGTTCCTCCTTTCCAAATATTATGAAATCCAAATTTGAAATGTCAATGTTGGGTGAACTCTCCTTCTTTGTTGGCTTACAAGTTTCACAACTTCCAAAAGGTATCTTTATTTCACAGATAAAGTATGCAAAAGAGATGCTTAAATATTTTTAATTGGATTAATGTAAGCCTGTTGGTACTCCTATGGAGACTAGTTGTAAATTGAGTCATGATGTTGATCAGCCTGATATAGATCACACTATGTATAGGTCAATGATTGGTAGTTTGTTATATTTAACTGCCACAAGACTTGATATAATGCAGGCAGTGTGGTTAGTTGCTAGATTTTAGTCTGCACCTAAGCAATCTCACTTAAATGTTGTAAAAGAATTCTGAGATATATTCAAGGTACACTTGATTATGGACTTTGGTACCCAAGGCACAATGATTTCTCTCTATTGGCTTATACAGATGTTGATTGGGCAGGTAGCATTGATGACATAAAAAGTACATCAAGAGGTACATTTTTCTTAGGTGGTAGACTGGTAGCATGGCACAGTAAAAAATAGGATTGTGTATCTCTTTCAACTGTAGAAGATGAGTATATAGTTGCTGCTACTTGTTGCACTCAAGTGCTTTGGATGGTACAAACTCTGAAAGATATAAAAGTAGAAGTTTCTAAACCTGTTACAATATTGTGTGACAATACAAGCTCTATAAACATCTCTAAAAATCCAGTCATGCATTCAAGAACAAAACATATTGATATCTGTTATCATTTTCTCAGGGAAAAAGTACTGTCTAATGAAGTTACTCTGGAATTTGTGTCTTCTAATGATCAAGTGGCTAACATTTTCACTAAGTCACTTCCAAAAGAAGTTTTTGAAGGTCTAAGGAATAGACTTGGAGTGCTCTCCCTTAGTTCTTTACAATGATTTATTTTTATGGTATTGGTTTTAGGGGGAGCTCCTTGACATATTTTTCCTACCCCTAATGATAATTCAATTGGCATTTGCAGTTGGCATTTGTACAGTTCTTCTAAATGGCTATTGCAGTTTATATTTCTCTTGGCTGTGTTATGATGGTCATTTCTATATCTCAAGATCTATGGTTGATATACATTGTTTCTTGATCATTTTATCTCTGTAACTGACACTTTCTATTGGAATGAACAGTGTTTCTCTCTTAGCTTCTTCTTTGGCATTGTTGTCAAAAGAGGGATAAATTCAAGTCTACAATACAATTGATTCATTTCAGTTGATGAGATACAGTTGATGAAATATAGTTGATGAGATCATGTTTGATTTTGATGAGATCTTGTTTGATTTTGATGAGATCATGTATATTCATTTCAGATGATGAGATCATGTGTTTTCATTTGTTGTTTATTTGATTGGCATTTTGGCATTTTGATTGACATGGCTTGACATCAATGCCAAAGGGGAAGTTTGTTGACCCCAGTTGGCATTTGTTGGCATGATGTCAAACAATACAGTTGGTAACAACATTACAATTGGCATAATTTGTTGTTTGTAGTGGTGATCTCAGGTGACACATGGTAAGTGTTTTTATGTTGATATGATGATTTTCATGGTCAGTGAATATAATAGTTGTTATCTTGATACATCTTCATGTTGGCATATGATATCTCATGTGGTAGAGTGATAGTTCACACACATTGATCTATGAGGTTTTTATATGCACTTGATTAGGGTGACTAAGACTCAAAAGACACACCTCGTTAACTTGTTCCTATGGCATATAAATTAAAAGTCATAAACTTGTTATTAAAAATGCCACTTCTGGCTATGCAAGCAATATAACATGTCGAACAGGTCTCAAGCTCAATAGTAGATTAAAAATAAGTTTGGTTAAGTGAGGTTTATCGGTCCCTTTTAGGGAACACCAGGAATGCAGGTAACAGGAAAAAAAAGAGTTTCATAACATTTTATTTTGCATAGTTTGAGTTTCGCATATGAGCTCTCGGCTGAGCTAGGGTTTCATATTTTTCTCATCATTGCAAGTCCTGTTGTTTTGTGGAATCTTTGAGGAAGAATCATGGAGGATTATGCATATGTGACAATGCTAACTATGGATAGCCAAGATTTTGACTTATATTCCAGGTGTTTTCTTTCTTTATATCTTCATTCTTTTCAACAGTTAGCAGTTATTTTGATTAAGGGTTGATACAGTTGTTTTTCTTTCAAAATCATAGTCATTTTGTTTCAGTTGTGGGTCTCTTGAGTTTAAGTTTTGAACGACCTTCATACTCTGTTAAATGGTGATTATATGTTTGCAAAAGATAAGGGTTTTGTTTAGCTATTAGTTTACTTTCATTTTGAGAACACAATCAAGTTTGTTTTTCAAGTATAATATGGGGTTTAAGGATTTTAAACGGCTTGCTCATACTATAATTACATGATGATTAAAGGTAGGTTTTGATAAATAAAACAGGGGTTTATATCTACCTTTATATTTTTCATTATTGGTTAACACAGTTAGTTATGTGAGTCATTTGCTCAGACAGCTTTGAACATCTCTTGTTGGCTTTCAAAGAAGAAATAATCCATCATTAGGGTTTTACTTAAAAAGATGATTATCTTTGACATCTTGGTTATTCTTAATAGCCTGATGAGAATTTGTGATAATTGCAGATTAAACATGATTTGATCTAGTCATTTTTGTATGACAAGCAAAAGTTTTTGTTGAAATCTTGTAATAACATTGTAATTACTATTTGGGGATTTAATCATGACCGGTTATCTGGGTTGTTTCAAACAGTTACAGCAAAATAGTTATGCCTTCAAACTGTTCAGTGAAAGAAAGAAAGACATTGTTTTGAGAAAGTATAAAAGAGATATTATACTCTATTGGGTTTGCTTGGTTTTTGCAATCACTGTGATATCAAACAAAAACAATAGAATATAGTTGAATATCTTTTTGTATTCAATGGTATATGTACACAAACTAATGTATCTCTTGGAGTCTCAAAAATTCAACGAGATATTTAAGAATAGAGCATTAAGAGAAATAGAGTAACCCTCTATAATTTGTAATTATCTTTCTGGGCTAGGGATTTGTGCTCCTTGAAGTTGGTGCTTCTAAATGTATTAGGAGTTGGTGCTTCTAAACATTGTTACCAATAAGGCAGGATAAAAAGCCAGCGAGGCAAAGTTGTACAAGGCCAGTGAGGCATCTTTCTCGAGTGGTTTTTATTCCCCAAGAGGGTTTTCCACTCATGCAATTTTTTGTGTTATGGTATCTCTGTGTGTGATCCATTGATGTCTTATGTCTAAGTTTTTCATCACATTCACTATTCAGTACTTCATTTTATGTCTTGCAAAACATTCAAATCAGCATTGTAATTTATTATTTCAAGTTTGAAAAGAGATAAAATTTATCTGTGTTTGTCTCCAACACTGATTCACCTCCCCTCTCAGTGTTGGTTGTACTCTAATAGTCTTTTCTTAGAATCATAGTACCTTTTCCCTGCCAAGTAAGCTTGCCTACACACTTCTAAGAATATTACATAATCAGAAGCATATCTAGGTAGTTTCAGTGGAGGAAATTCAAAACCACCTATTCTGATATAGGTAAATTTATCAAATTGAATAAAATAACTACCAAAGGTCATTATCCATTTTGTTGCCTCAGTTAAGATTCTGACTTCAGGATTCTCCCAAATTCTCCTAACCATGAGCATTAGAAAAGCATCATTAACTCTTTTGTATACTTTATTCCCATTTACTTCTTGAAGTTGGGGGAAGTAATCATACACTTGTACAGCTTGGGTCAATAGCTCTGCTACCTCTAACCCTATCCAATTATGTTGTGTGGTAGCCAACAAATAAATTAAATATGAACACATATGAAATTTTCTTTTATTATGAAAGTTGACCAATTGGTCATGTAGGTGGTCACTTATTAGTTTATACCAATCAATGAATTATTGCCCTGTACAAATCACAATGATAAACTAACACATCTAGTTTTCAAACTGATCACATTCCTCACTACCCATCACCTTATGCAGCAGAGTGATTATGTCTGAGATATCCTCTTTGAAATTAGCCCTAACTAGGCTTTTGGGTAATTGTGATTCTCCTTTCTTCTCTTTCTTTAGCCAAGAGGTGGCTATGGAATCTTTACACATCTTCTTCTTATCCAAAAACATGTTTGTGCTAGTCTCCTATGTTATGTCAACGTATTCTTCATGCATAGGCAAGCCCAATCTTTCACTAACAACATTGGGAGTTATTTTCAAAATGGTCTTACCACTCATTGTTCTAATCTCCCTAGTCTCAACATGATAGTTTTGGATACAGACCATGATTAGATCAATGCACTTCACAGCTTAGGGGAAACTGCCAGCATGTGCCAATCCACTATTCAATGTCTTCTAGGCTATTGGCGACCTTGGATTGACATTTATCCTAGCCCAAAATTTAGTGAGATCGACGTGTCCTAGGTCAATATCTTTGACCCCCGCTAACTCATTTCCAACAATGAAAGAAATTTCTAACCCTTGGTATTCATACTTCATCTTGACCAACCCAAGTAACCAGTGAGTAGGAATTTCAACTAGGGTTAGGCGCGGGAGGCTCGGGTCAAGTAATGGGAGCTGTGGTTAACAATGGGAAGAAGTAGGCTTTCGCAATTCATTGACAATAAGGAAGAGCACACATATACCCCCCTTCAGGTAGCTAGTAATTTTTAATTCGAAAAGGAGAGAAGACCAGGGACTTACCTTGTTGGCGACACTTAACTAGATGAAGATGGCATGATTGACTATGGTTGGCTCTCGACTTGAATCTCACAAACAATTGTGAATGATGCTTTTAAGAAAATCTTATCACTTTATAAGGTAATAAAATAGGGTTTTAAGACATTAATGCCCCTTGCAATAAATGCCACCACTTGACTTACCAAAGCATTTTACCAAAGGTCACATTTTCACTTCCATTGGTGATTAAGAGATATCATAAAACTCAGTTATCAGTGAACTTTTATTTTGACGAACACAATTTTTAACCCCTTCTTCTGCTTTATCGACAAAAGGCAACGTTCGCAAACTTCATGTATGCCCGATCATTGCCTTATCAGAAATTTCAACAAATCATGAACCAAGCTTGAAATTACAAAGTAGTTAGCAAAATATGGTCTCGATGAACTTCATTAAGGTTGGGAGCCAATCACATTCCTTCTTATATCGGTGGGAGACACTTATCAAACAATGACTATCAGCTTATTGGTCTGTCAAAAAGCTGGAGAAAAATGAAACTTAAGAACCAAAACAAAGTTCACATAAAGCAAAGACAGAAAATAAAAGGACTTGACAAGACCAAAGGCTAGTCGAGTTATCAAGAAATTGGCAAATCGGGAAAATTTGCAACTTACGAACCAAGTTTGAGAGTTCGTAAAAACATGAAAATACCAACTAAAAGGAAAGTAAGACAAAGATAACTTGTCGAGGAAAATAAGAGTTTGAGAACTTAGAAATTTGTCGATAGAGTTAATAAAATCAACATTTTTCTGACCAATTCACCGACAAGGGAATTCTCCGATAGAATAAAGAGATAAATCTAGTTTCAGAAGTCTTGAATTTGTCGACAGAACATTATAAGCGGGAAAGACCTCAAGTTTTGAGTTTGGAAAGGGGACAATTTTCTGACAAAAGAAGAAAGTGGACTAAGACCTTAAAACAAGACAACAGGATGAGAGGAAAAATAGGGATGAACCGAAAAATTCAATTTTAGGGAAACACGTATATGAAGACCCTATTAATTATAGTACAATGCTCCTTGTTTAGATTGAGCATATACGTCTTAAGAACTCTCACCATTTGTGCAATGATTGGCATTATGCAAATCATACTATGCATTGGGCTACCAAATGGACTAACATAAGGAACACGGCTCATGTTCTCAATATCATTAGGTGTTGAAGGAAATAGTCATTGATTTGTAATTATTCAAACAAGAACAGAAATAGTCCTTGATTTACAATTATGCATTATAAATCTCTAGAAAATATAGTCAACATACTTCCTTTGACTTAACTAAAGTTTTATTTTAGCTCTTTAACTCTTTATCTTCATACTCGAGATAAACATAGTATCTCGTAAATTGTTGACATCAAATTGTAATGAAAGTTGAGATTTCAAAACCCTGATTACATCCTTAATGTTACTAATCAACAACATGTCATAAAAAAATGCTAACACTAAACTAATCACCCATCTTCTTATTATAAACACAGTGATTTGATTTAGCTATAACAAATCCCAACTTGAAAACATATGAATCAAATTTATAATACCATAACTAAGAGGACCATTTCACACCATAAAAGGAGTTCTTCAACTTATAAACCATGTCCTGTTTATCTTTTACCATCAAGTGCTTTGAAAATGCCATTTAGATTTCCTCTTCTAGATCCTCATGTAAGAAAGTTGTCTTAACATTCATTTTCTCAATCTAAAGGTCAAAAGGAACATCAACAAATAATTCAAAAAATCTAATGGATGTAATCTTTACATCAAGGGAGAAAAATATGACTAGAATCATTTCCCTCTACTTGGAAATAATCCTTAGCCACTAATTTTCCCTTGTTATTCTCAACTTTACTAACATAACTATTCTTTTTGAAACCTATTTTCTACCAATAGGTTTCATATCCCTAGGAAATTGTACCAAGTCTCATGTCTTATTCTTTTGTAGTGCATCTAGCTCCTCATTCATGGCCTTCTTTTAAGACTTCTTATCTTTAGACATAATGGCCACCTTCATAGTTCTAGGATTATCACCATTAATATGCAAAGGAAAAATGTAATAGAAATAAGGTGGGTCTTTCTAGTTGCTTATTTTGTTGAGTGGACCTCCTCAAGACTAGGATAAGAGGTCATTATTCTTTCTATAATTAATCTAAATCACTATTTGAGCTTACCTCTTCATTAGGCCCATCCTAAATGTCTTGTTCAACCTCAAATATTATATCCTTAGTCTTTGGATCAAGTTGCAACACCTTCTTCACATCTCCACCTAGTTGCTCAACTCTAAGAGAAGACCTAATCTCTTTTAAAATTACATTCTAATTATACATTATCTTTCTTATCTCAAAATTCCATAGTTTGTATCCCTTAACTCCATCACTTTACCTAATTAACATACACTTCTCTACCTTGAAATCTAACTTGGATCTCTTCTCCTTAGGCACTTGCATATATACCTTACAACATAAAAACTTATTATGCTAGAAAGAAGGTTTCTTTCCCATCCATACCTCCTTAGGGGTTTTGTGCATAAGTGCTAACATAGGTGATCTAAGCATAGCCTCACATATTAGGTAGATTAGTGCAATTGGAATCAAATAACCTTTAGGCACATAGTAGTCATGCACAAACACATTACATTGCTCACACATAAGTACGCAACCTCTTCATGTGCATAGTTCACACACAACTATTTGTGACATTATGCACCACCACACATGTTCAAGCAAACTTGCACATGCAATTATTTGATGCATATACACCATAACAAATCACATGTCACAAGAAATGCCACCATTATGTGCAAAACCTCACATGCACACCATGGGAAACACCACCATTCAACTATGACAATTGACAACATCCACTACACACATGCCATACAACCATATGTGTTGGACACATGTTAGTAAGGATATGGTGCATAATCGTTGACATTTTTTGTAATTTATGTATAAATACAAGCACTATACATCTTGCAGGGGTAGAGAGGAGCTAGCAGACACACATTTGAACCATTTGTAAATATTTATCTCATTCATTACTATTTTGAATATAAGTGACACATATTCACCACAAGTACTTCACACCTCATGTGTATTTTGCATACTATATATGTTCTCCATTTATGTATTCTATGATCTTGTTTACTCTTCGGATCCATATTATTGGTATCAAAGTAAGCTTTTCATTACATTGAAAATATGTGCAAAATAATACGAGGGTTGTATACTTAGTTCAACTTATGAGTATTTGAACAAAATAATAGAGTAAAATGGTCAATGAATGTACACCTAAGGTTCCAATAGATGTTTAGAGAATGATTCACGCAACCTTTAAGATGTAGTGCCAATAACGCTCGTGAAATTCCCATGAATTCAAGTCAACTAAGACCAATACTAGAACATCCAAACATGTTATTGCATAACACTTAGCACACAACATGAGAGAGATTACCACCTATTCAAACTTGAGATGCCTTCCCTATTGCTATATAGGAGGAATACTACTCCCTAAAGCATTATGAGGATGAATATATGAATTTAGAGTAGTTACATTAGCATAAGGAGCAATTAGTGGAAGATTACACCAACAAGTTCCTTGATTTCTCTACATTATTGCATGAGAACATTATTGAGAAACACCAAGTGCTCAAGTACTCTAGTGTATTACCACCTTACACTCTCACATAAATGGAGTTCCCAACTTTGGATACATTCACTAGTAGAATTTGGCAAATAAATGACTAAGTGACTAAAACGTTTAGTCACAAAAACTAATAATGACTAAATTCTACTAATTTTTTGCAACTCAGCTATAAATGATAAATAAATGACTAATTTGGTCGTTGACTAAAAAATTATTTAGTCACATAAATAAAATGACTAAATAGTCAGTCACGCAAATACAAATTAGACAAAATTTTTAAAAAACTTTTTGAGAAATTATTGGCGAGATGTATTGGCGCAATTCATTATTTGCGTTCATTGAATTCCTTGCTTCGTTAGTTGCTTACTTGCATCTACTTTGCACTAAGGCATTTTGAGTTATAGCAGCTACTTGCATGGGTGATAAAGATTATTTGGAGAGGACCTGGAGACTTCTGAAAAGGTAGGCAAGGAATTCAGAGTTTGCTGCAACGAATTTGAAGTCAGCGAGGCCCTTTGCAGCGAAGTCAGATTTGGGGACGCCCTCTACATCAAATTCAGAGGTAATTCAAAACCCTCATCACATTTATAAACACAAAATCTATAGCTTTGTGATTGGCAACTTACAGTAGTTACAATCTACTACTCTTAATAATGTTCTTTTACAATCTTGCCACTGTTCTGCTTCATAATGTGTTCAAGCTAAATATAATAAAATTTGGGTATCAGTGCCAAAATAGAATTTCCTCAAACAATTTTGATACATTTTCACTGCAAGCGCAAACTATCCTTGTGCAAAGTAAACATGTGCTAGATTTACCCACACATCAGGCATCTGAACAAAGATGTTTCCTACTGTAGCTTCTTGTACCTGTGTGAAAATTTCCTTTGCAATATCAAATTGACCCCTTTCGGCTAGCACAATGGCTACCCCATTTGTAGCATAAACATTTCCTGGTCTCTGTGCCAACACTTTACAATACAGTTCTCTAGCCTTCTCAAGATGTTGTGCCTCCACCTTTGGATCCCTCCTCTCATTGCAAAAAGCTACAAAATAATTCCAATTTCCAAGTGAAATGTCAACATAAGAATTCTTTGCATCTGATTCACTTTGTGCAACTTTAATTTTTTGTTTTGCTTTAAGCCAGTCATTTGTTTTTAGTTCCATTTTGTCAAGCATAGATAAAGCATTTGATGAGTTTTTATCCGCCTTAAGTGCATCCCCAATCAATTCTAGGCTTAGTTGGATCTCATTCTGAGCCTGAGCCATGGCTGCAAGATGTAGATATGCATCCACATAATTAGGAAACTTGAACAATATTAGCCTATATAAAAGATTTTCTTTTTCAGTATCATGTAGTTGTTCAAGCAACCTAGCAAGATTAAATAGTGTTGTGACTTTATCCCATGGTAGCTCAAGTGAAACACCACCTTCCAGTCGATGGAAGAATTCCATATCCTTAAAGAGCATAGGAAAAACTACAGAATTGGCACTAGGGCTTTTATTTATGAATTCAACCCAAATGCCATTTCGTAATGCCTCCATAAAATTTTGTTGAGCCAACTCTAGTTCATCACGCTCAAAATGAAGAACCCCAATGTTGTTTAACAATTGAATGGGCACTTCTTCTTTGCTCTTCTTTAGAAGAGACTTTGCTATCTTAAGAGAATCTAAGGATGCACTAGGGTCTGATGATATTAATAACTCACCCATATTGATAAATGCATGGGTATCCTATGGATCTATGTGAGTTGCCTTTCTTAAAATTTTCAAAGCCTTCACTACCTGCCCTTGCTAAGCATATATATGGCCTATAGCTTTTAAGCTCTCATAGTTCTCAGGGTGGACCTCCAGAACCTTTTCAAAATTTGAGAGAGAACTCTTAAGATCTCCCAGCTTCAATTGAACTTGTCCACAAAATCTTGTGGCCTTTGGCTTTCCTTGACTGATGCCATGTAGTAGCGGCTAGTGGTGTCATAATCACCTTTACTATGATAAGATCGTGTAAGATTATAATATGAATGAGATTTCATGAGAGGGTGGTCAATTGAAACAAGAGCTATCTTAGTCAACTGTTCCACAAGAAAATGTTGCCCTGTGAAGAAAAAATGGTTTACTAAATGATTCAGTGCCATTGCATAGTATGGGTATAATTCAAAGGCTCTACACATCTTTTCCATTCCTTCATGAACACTACCTTTTTCACTAACTGAAAGAATTCTACAAGTAAAAAATGCACAAAACTGACCACAAAGATTTATGTAGAGGCAGAACATCATTTCCTAATGCCTCCATAAAAGTTTGTTAAGCCAACTCTAGTTCATCACGCTCAAAATGAAGAACCCCAATGTTGTTTAACAATTCAATGGGTACTTCTTCTTTGTTCTTCTTCAGAAGAGACTTTGGCACCTTAAGAGAATCTAAGGCTGCACTGGGGTCTGACGATATTAATAACTCACCCATCTTGATAAATGCATGGGCATGATGTGGATCTATGCGAGTTGCCTTTCTTAAAATTTCCAAAGCCTTCTCTACCTGCCCTTGTTGAGCATATATATGGCCTACAGCTTTTAAGCTCTCACAATTATCAGGGTGGACCTCCAGAACCTTTTCAAAATTTGAGAGAGAACTCTTAAGATCTCCCAACTTCAACTGAACCTGTCCACAAAATCTTGTGGCCTCTGGCTTTCCTTGACTGATGGCATGTTGTAGCGGTCAGTGGTGTCATAATCACCTTTACTATGGTAAGATCGTGCAAGATTATAATATGAATGAGATTTCATGAGAGGGTGGTCAGTTGAAACAAGATTTGTCTCAGTCAACTATTCCACAAGAAAATGCTGCCCTGTGAAGAAAAAATGGTTTGCTAAATGATTCAATGCCATTGCACAGTACAAGTATAATTGAAAGGCTCTACGTATCTTTTCCATTCCTTCATGAACATTATCTTTTTCACTAACTATGAGAATCCTACAATTAAAAAATGAACAAAACAAACCACAAAGATTTTTCCCCATTTTAAACAACAAAATTGCCAAAATAATACGTTTAAAACCTGCAAAAAAATGCAAATAAAATCACGTTGATTTTTGTGCCAAAAAAAACCATAAGACCGTAGCTTGTTGCTTACTATTATGCTTTGATAGATTTATTCCAAGCATCCATATCTTGTTTAAAATCACCTGTTTTAGGCTTTTAGCCATAGCAGAAAGGCAGTGAACTGTTTGATAAAATGCTTTGGTAGACATGTATGAAAAATGTGGTAGCATAGACAAGGGAATGAACTCTGGAAAAAATGCCTCAAAGAAATGTGGTCTCATGGTAATGGAATGCCATGACGAATGCCATGACAAGCGAATTGTTATGGATTGTCATGGCATTCCATCACCATGAGACCACATTTCTTTGAGGCATTTTTTCAACCAGTTCACTGCCTTGTCTATGTTATTGCTTACTATTATGCTTTTGTAGATTTTTTCCAAGCATCCATAGCTTGTTCGAAAGCACTTGTTTTAGGCTTTTAGCCATAGCAACAAGGCAGTGAACTATTTGATAAAATGCTTTGGTAGACATGTATGAAAAATGTGGTAGCATAGACAAGGCAGTGAACTGTTTAAAAAAATGCCTCAAAGAAATGTGGTCTCATGGAATGCCATGACCAGCAAATGCAATTGGCAGCTGATCCTAGTTATTAGTTATGCAATGTGAAGTAACTACATAACTGCTTAGGTTGACTTTGTAAAAACTATATTGTAATTGAAATTTTGTCATCTATCAATATCTAGTTATTAGTTATGAAATGTGAAGTAATGCTTTGAGTTTGAAAGATGTGTAATGCAATGTAATCAGCAATTTGAATATAAACTACAAAAATCTATATTTTATAATTCATTAGTTAAAATTTCTATTTTATTTTCTCTCTATAATTCTATTGCTATGGAAATGCCTTTCAATTAAAAAAAATAGTTTTTGTCTCTTATTCTACAATTTTTTACATTTTTTTAAAAATTCAATTTTTTCAAAAAATCTCAAACTTTTGGTTTGCTAATTTTTTCCCCTTAAGATTTTTGTTGCTATGTGTAGAACATTACAGATGGATCAATGTCAATGGTTGACTACGGATTAATACCATGCATATGATGAAAGAGTAGCCAATGATAAGCACATGGACAAATATCCATGTCCATGTAACGACTGTCTTGGTGGAAAGATGAGAAAAAGAAATGTGATTTATTGACATATGATAAGAAATGGGCATAGTGGTATAAGCTCTTGGGATTACAATTATTATGAAGATATGATAGAATTGTAGAGTGTGAGAGATGAAGAGACAATAAACATAGATGAAGTGGCACAAAACATAGATGAAGAGGCAGCAATGTTAGATGAAGGGTTTGAAGTTGATAGAATGTTGAATGAGGGTCTAGATGATGATTGGGCCAAGTCGATGGAGGATGCTTTAAAGCCTGTGTATGCTAATTGCAAGTTAAGTCATTTGATGACAATCCTTCAAATTCTTAACTTGCAAGTGGTGCATGGTTGGACAAATAAGAGTGTAGAGCAGTTATTGGCATTATTAAGTTCGTTGTCACAACCTAACTCCACATTGCCAACAAAACAAAGTCAATGTAAAAAGCAAATTGCTAAGCTAGGCTTAGGGTATGAAAACATCCACACATGTGTGAATGGTTGTGTATTATTTTGCAATAATCTTGCAAGTGAGAGTGAATGTCCAAAATGTCATGAAGTGAGGTATAGACAAGGGTTGAAATCAGTTGCGATTCCTAGAAAGGTTCTTCGCCACTTTCTAATAATCCCACGATTACTCCGAATGTATAGGTGTAGAGACATTGCTGAACTTATGCAATGGCATGCCCAAAATAAGAGCACCGATCGAAAACAACGACATGTGCCTGATTCTAAGACGTGGATGGAATTTGATAACAGATGGCCTGATTTTTCTCAAGATCTTCGTAATATAAGGTTGGGTTTGGCTCTAGATGGGGTGAACCCATTCTCAGATCAAAGTACTAAATGGTCAACTTGGCTAGTGTTTTTAATAAATTATAACTTGCCTCCATGGTTAGCAACTAAACCATTTTTCTTAATGCTATCATTGATTATACCAAGAAAGAAAAGTGTGACTTCAGATACAATCGATGCTTATCTAGAGCCATTCTATGATGAGCTAATGGAATTGTGGAAAGGAATTGAAGCAATTCAATCTTTAAGGGATGGTCATTCAATCAATTTCACTTTAAGAGCTTCCTTATTGTTTACAATTCATGATCTTCCTGCATATGGCACATTGTTTGGTCTCAGTGTTCATGGATACCATGGATATCATGCTTGCAACTTTAAGGATTTTGTGAGGCACTCAAGAAGTTTGCGTACATGTATTTATTGTGGACATCGTGCTTACCTTAAAATGGATCATCCATATCATCGACAAAAAACACGTTTCAATGGTCAAGAAGAGAATCATGAAGCACCATTGCTAATAACAAGTGATTACATTGTTGAGAATGGACAAAAAAGAATGTTATTTATTGAAAATGATGGGATTCCTGGTAATAGATATTACCCATGTAGTGAAAGTGGTGTAAAACGGTTGTGCATATTCTATAAGTTGCCATACTTTAAGGATATAGCCATTAGGCATACTGTTGACTTTATGCATACTGAGAAAAATATAGCCTATGGTATTATAGAAACTCTTTTTGGTGCTTTTGATACTATTTCATCATGTGAAGACTTTCGACAACTAAAGATTCATCAAAATATTTGGGTTGAAAAATATGCTGATGAAAAATATAGAAAACCTAGTGCTCCTTATGTCTGTACAAAGGAACAACGTGCACAATTCTTACAGTTGTTGTCTCGGACTCGCTTTCCCACTAGATATGTAAGTAGTAGTATTAGAAGCCAAACTGACATTAATGGATTAAGAGGCCTCAAGACCCATGACTATCATGTCATAATCGAGAATATTTTACCTATTGTGGTAAATATATCAAGTTTGGCAAAGGGGCCAAGATTGGAAGTTATAAGGTTGGGCCTAATATTAAAGAGAATGAGTTTACATGTATTAGATCCTTCGAACTTTAATAGTTTGAGGGAGAAGGTTGTTGAAGTCCTTTGTCTATTAGAATGGGAATTTCCACCAACAATCTTTAACACTTCTATGCATCTTTTGATACATCTAGAATATGAACTAGAGCATTGTGGCCTAGTAAGAACGAGATGGGTGTATCCTATAGAACGATATATTAAGGTTTTGAAAAAAATTATTCGTACTAGGGAAAAACTGGAAGGAAGCATGTCTGAGGGATATTTAATGCAAGAGGCCATGGGATTTTACACAGAATATATGAAGGATTTTAAAAATGTCAATCAACATGTATGGGATGATGACGAAGATGAAAGAGTTGCAGGTGAAGTATTAGAAGGAAATGGATGTTGCTTCAAGCTATCACATCAAGAAAGAAGTGTGATACATCCCTATATTCTTCAAAACACAACTTCGTTCGATAAGTGGCATAGGTAAAAAAAATTACATAATAATTTATTTACTCAATTGCATTTACACATTTATATTATTAATCTTACTGTTTGTACGTTAATATTCTATGTAGAAAATATGAAGAAGAGAATAAAACTTGGATGCAACATCGAGCTCAAAAGCGTGGACGTCATGATTTGATTAGAGGTGATTCTTTTCCAAAATTTGAAGAATGGATTGCTAATGCAGTCAGTGATGCAAAAGAAGAAGGTCAAGATGTAACAACAGATGAAAGTGAGCTTTCACAATCTCCACATCTATGGGTTATGCGTTTTAGTGGAATGTGGGCCTATGGTAGTCATTTAAGAGTTGAAGAAAAAGACAAAGGAAAGACAAATTGTGATTGTGTTGTTAATGCTGAATTTCTTCATGAAATTGAGAAGAAATTTTATGTTGGATTCATCCAAGAAATTAATCAAGTGGATTTTGGTGAAAATAGTCCTATATTATTAAAATGTAAGTGGATCCGACCATTCGTAGTACAATTTGATGAGTATGGATTTATACACGCAAATATAGGGCAATTTTTATCATAGATGGATGAGCTGTATGTTTCCCCTCTTCAAATTAACCAATCATTTCTAATTGATGATGTAAGAAGCATAGGATGGTCGTAAGTCATTCAAACAGAGTCTTGTTCCAAATGAAAATTCATGGAAGTTGTCGTTATAATACCTGATGGGCAATATGTTAATTTACAAGAAACATTCAAAGAAGTGGATGAAGACGATGATGAAGTGTTTGAAGAAGAGATTTTGATTACCAATGAAGAGATTGGGAGAGAGAATGAGTAGCATGTCACAGATGAGGATGAGGAAGAAAATCAAGTAGATGCAGACATGAGTGATCAGGATTCTGATCTTGCTGGCAATGCAGATGATTATGATGATGTTTTGTCACCTTAGCTAGAATGTCACCTTAAGAGGTTAGCTTCTCACCTAAACTTTGGTTATATGTATGGTGCAATTTATTATTGAATGTAATAAAGATCTAAGTATAGGTATGCTTATTCACTATTGTTTTACTGATACATGTTTGAATGTAATCATCATTATTCTACTGGTACATTGTATACAAAACCTGAGATGTTCACTGTTGATTTGAAGTGCATTAAAGTTAGGTTCAATCATTCTTCTTAGTTTTCTTACTTTGGTTGAAATTAATTTTGTTTAGTTAGAATATAATTTCTTGTATGTCCTATATCTTTTCTAGATGCTAGACTTTTCTTGTATGTCCTAGATGATAGATTTAGTTTGTAATACAGCTTCTAGCCTCCACATGCATTGAATATGCTTGTGTGATGGAAACAATAATGAACATCTGTGATTTATTAATACATATAGATATCTTAACATTAGGTGACTTAAGCCTCCTCGTTACAAACAAAGAAATGATCTCTTAGATATCTTAACCAAAATTCAAGCACCAGATTAAATCTTCTTCTCCATTGATTGCTTCAAATATATATTACAATATAAAATAAGTCTCCTCATATACGTTTCTATAAATGCCTGTGATGATGATATCAAAATTCAATCTTGGTTTCTCTTTTATAAGAGAAGCAACAAGCTTCAGACCGTTTCAAAATATGGCATCTTTTCAAAATTCATGCCTCTTCGTATAAACTAAACATTAGTTTTGCTTAAAACATAATTAAGAGAAAACAGAGAAAGTACACAATATTGATTGGAAGCCCATAGCACTTGTAATACAATTGTAGTTCGTTAATCACATAGGAGACCTGTGATCATCCTGATCTGGCAAAGTCCCCCTTTCCATGATAGAGTGTTTGAAGGCTTAGTTCTTCCATTGCAACATCTTCAAGGCCCTATTCTTCTGGAGGAGCCAAATACTTTTGCTCCCATTAGTATACTGTGTAGTCATGAGGCCATTTGTATTCTTGAATCTTTGATATATTTGTTAGGTGATTCATCCATCTATTGTCAAGTAACCCTCTGCCATCTGTAATGAATTTAGAATATCTAGTATCCAAGGCTATTATTCCATCCATGATCAAATTGAGGCTTTGGACATCCAATTCACCATCCTTTTGTACATGAGCAATGCAATCAAGAACAATTTGGCCAAATTCCTTTCTCCATTCATTAAGATTTTTCAATTGGTCATCATCCTTTAATATCCTTGGCACAAACCATTGCTTCAATGTATGAAATGATTCCATCCTTGTTTTGATCTTCTAATCTTCTCCATTTATATACTAAGATTCATCTATAACTATCTTAACCATCTGCTCAGTTGGCTTCAAAGCTAAAGGAGCTTCCACACTTCTTTGTAACACCCTGCATAAAGCCATCAAGGTATGATTAATTGGCTGCCACTTCTTGAAACGAGGATCCAGTATAAGTGCACGGGCTTTCATCTGGTCAATTGCTTGGGATAATGAAGTGTAGCAATCATACACACTTTCCAATTTGTGCTCAATTAGTTTGATCCTGTGATCCAAGATTTTTTCCAAGACATTGATGATCTAGTCCCTCACTCCCTCCTTGGTTTCATTATTGGCTTTTTTCAACTCTTCGATCTCCTGTCTTAGTACGTTCATTTGTTCAGAGGATACACTGTCTATATCAGTTGATTGGGTAGTAGAAGGTTATTTCTTTACTCTGTGAGGGCCATGCTCCTTTCAATTGCTCTTTCAGTCTTACATTTTCTATGAACAGTTTATTTGCCTCATCATTTAAGAATTTATGTTCCTTTTCATATTTTGTCAATTTGTTTTCCATTCCCTTAACAGTAGCTCGAGTGAACATGGTCGAGTGCATTTTCATGGTTGCAGCTTCTAAAGGAGATGTGTCCTTCAATGTTTTTACCATAGTCATTCCTCTCATCTCTTGTACCACATCTAACAACCTTGGTTTTTATGTATTTCTTTTCTTGGCCCAAAATGCCAAGGTCTCAATCTTAGGGTTGTACCCTATACCTCTTATCCCCTCATCAAAATCAAATTCATCAATCAGCATTGGGTCTTCTTGTGCTCTTACTTGGTCAAGTAAGAATATCTTCTTTAGTTCCATACCCAGGATAATGAGTATATTACTCTTCAAAACCATATCCCTAGCTTCTTGTGGGCTAATATCAACATTATCAATTCTCAATTCATTGAAAGTCTGGGCTACAATCTGATTGTGTTGAGACTCTTTAGCACCCATCTTGTTTATCTCTACCCTTTCTTCAAACTCTCTCATTTTCATTTTAACCCATAAATCCTTAAATTCAGGGGTCCTAATGAAATCATCATCTTCAATAAATCTCAGCGCTACAATTTCCCTCTCATCATCTTACATTTCCCTTTCTCTTTGCATATGGATATCAATTCCAGTCTCTAGTTTATGAGCTTCAATTTCATGGGTTGGTTGATCTACCTCAACATCATCCTTCAAACTCCTCAGTACACTGGCCACTTCTTTTGTATCTCCCACTCCTTTGCTCATTGCATAGGAGACCAATCCATATGGCTCCTGTGTCTTTTGTTTCTTAGGAAGTGGTTGTTCAGGAGGTGATTCTTGAGGAACATGACATACTGAAATAGTGTCAGGAGATGGCTCTGAACATACAAAACCACTTAGCCTTTTGGGAGATAATTGGGTTGTCCTCGAGCCTCCTCTGTTGTAGACTTATTATACAATTCATCAAACTTATCAATTATCAAATTTATCCTCTTAAGAGGATCTACTTCTTGTACAAAATACCCCAAGAAGTCACTATTCGTCTTCTTCCTTTCTTGCTTAAGCTTCATCATGATCTCCCATTTTCTTTTCCTCTAATATACCTCTTGGGGAGTGAAGCAGTTTCTAATCACATCCTCTTCATAATCCACTTGATAAGTGATTGCGGCCTTTGTGAGGAGGTTTTGTCATATAAAATTCATATGGCCCTTAGGGTCAAAAACCCTTTCACTTCTAGGCCTCAGAGAATATCTTGTCTTAAGGTAATGTTGTAATTCTTCAAGAGTGTTAGATCCAATAGATAATTATTCACATGTTGTCAAGTTAGGTAGAAATGTACCCTTATTTTGTTTGTGCATGACAACCTTTTCCATCCACAACATCTGCCACATAAATTCTAAAAACGCTAGCCAAAGAGGAACAAATTTTGGCAATATATGTGGGGCTTGTGGGCACCCATAAATCTTGATTATTGTGACATCTTGTAGAAAAAACCAATCACCAAAGTTATGAGTATGACCTTGTTCTAGTTTCAAATCCAAGGGCCTCAATAGTTGTAGTATAGGTATGTGTAATCTTGGCGATGAGTGGCCAAGAACTCTCATAACTCTATACATAAAGTCATCATGGAACACTACATTTTTAGAGTTTTTGCATCTACTATCCCATTTATAACACCATCTTTGCACAAGCAATGAGTTCCCTTGTCGATCAATCCTACCCAAGCACATCCTTTCTATCCATCTATCTTTGTTCTGGTACAATATCAAGTGACACAATAAAGAATATTGCCTAAATGTTATAGGGGCCTTGTTCTCTCTGACTCGCAAGAAGCCTTCATTTCTCAAGATATGAGGCAAAGTCATATTCAATGTTTGTCTCAGGGTTCTGAATTCTCATAGCCATCATCATCAAACTAACTGGCATTTTTTCTTGTGCATCTATCCCAAGTACTTGACAGAAAGCAAAGTGGGTTTTCTTGAAATAAGTCTAAAAATCTTCTACATCAAACGGTTCGGTGGCAGAGGAGGAGATAGGTATCACCTTGTTGTTAACACCCCTTTTCATGTATATGGGGAGTTCATCACTTATGTGTGTTCTCCTTAACCTAGTATATTCCTCCTCACTCTTTTGCAAGTCAACCTTAGTGAGGGCTTGTTTGTTTAGATTGAAGCACTCAATGGTTGCAGCTTTTGTTAATATTACCAATAGCGACCCATCTGTTATCCTCACAGTCTTGGTAGCAGGGTGGTAATTTTGGGCTAGAACTCTAATGAAATCCACATCTATGAAGACATTCAAGACAATTAGCTTAGCTATTTCTAATGTCCACGGATTAGATACTGGAATTCTCCCTCCCCTCTTTTCATAGAAATACCAATACAATTCCCACCCTGAAATAGGAATAAGGGCATCCCTACGACCATGAGTTGTATCTTAGAAAGCCTTATTGCATCCTCTCTCAGTCAAGTTAGGCAAGATATCTAAGATAGATTGTTGTAATTATCTCTTTTTACCCTTAGGCTCTTACGATTGCTGTAATTATCTCTTTTTACCCTTAGGCTCTTCCTTCTTAGTCTTAGGTTCTTTCTTGTTAGGCAGCATGATATCTAATGTCAACCTCTACTTGAAAGTGTTTAAATGCAAGATTTCAAACAATTCTATGGTTGTAAAGTTGCTTCAGTAAGTTTAGTGCACTTACCTGGTATGTGATAGCTGTAGAACTTCGCCCTGTTGAACTCCTATCTTCCCGCACGACAATCCTTGCAAATGAATGCCAAAATAATGTGAGTTCTCAATTTTAATGGCTTATGAGTTTAGTCATGTCATCATTAATATCAACCTTATGCTCATATTTTGAGTTTGAATGTGCACCACTGATTTTCACAAGATCTAAGGGTTGTTAAGAATTATGCATTTACCGCAACTAGTAATAATGCCCTGAAAGTCTGTACCGCAACACCGTCGCCTCTTTCTTTAACTAGTGTGGGATAGCGGGGTGTATACCGCTATACCACAAGCTTCCTTATGCTTCATCGTGGGACAGCGAGACTCTTACCGATATACCACATGTCTTAGTAGTCTTCTTCGTGGTACTGTGGTTCTTACTGCACTATCGCTCTTTATTATCTCCTTCCTTGCGAGGTGGCGGGTTGTTCCCCGCTATACCACACTATTCACTTTTCGTGCCGTGGTACTATAGTTATAATGTAATTAAGCTCTTTTATACCACCCAACCGCACCTTTATTATAATACCCCCGTGGTATTGTGGTGAATACTTTTATGTTGTCTGTTATATATCGCCAGCCCGCTAAGGGTTCAAATTGTTGTTGCGGGATTGTGGTAAAGGACTTTTATGGATGTAAAATAGCTAGAAATGTTTTTGCTTAAGTATATATGATGAATTTTTGGCTTTGTATAGGTCTTTTAGTGTCAGTCAGACCTAAAAAATTTATATGTTTGTTTACAGTGGGGAGACTCAGTAAAAAATAAAAAAGGAATATAAGGGTCAAGGATCAAGTCATGGAGCTCAAGGTTAGTTGTGATGATGGAACTAGGCAAAATTTTAAGGTTCTAACACACCTCATGATGAACTAGACTATGTTTTTCCTTCATCCTGCTTGTGTTATGTTTTTATTAGTTCTTTTCTTGTGAATATATCCCTAAGGAAAATTTGTCTGATACATGTAATTGTAAACATCTTCTTGGTTTTTGACTGCAAATTCTTTTTAATCTGTAAACTAAATTCTATTTTAAGTTTCCATTTGCAGTCATAAGCGGATTGGAAAGTCAGTAGTTATCAACTTATGAACTCAATAAAGTTTTACTGATTCAAGTTGTTGATTTATACATTATTGTTTATTTGGACTTCAGGAAATGAAGACAAGGGTTGTAAGGTACAAATTAGATGATAATGATCATAATGCTGAAACTTCAGTGACAGATTATGAGTGCCTTCATAGAGAAAAAGTAGCCAAGAATAACGAATATTTATTGAGTCTTGGTTTGACAAACAGACAAGTTGTAAATCAACTAAATAGTATATTATTTGTTTAATAGTGTTTAATGAAATTTTATATGCAAGAGCTTTATGTATATAAGATATAATATGATTTTTTTTGTTTTATAGGCAACAAAAAGAGTGCAAAGAAAATGCGGAGAAAAAACAAAAGGAAAGAAAAGATACAGTGTCATCATCTTGTAGAAGCCAATGCTTTTGTGATTCAACAAATGCAATTGGTGAAAATAATAGTTGCAGTGATGATCATGTGCAGCTTGATACAACATATGCTAATGTGTAGCCTGATATAGCACATGGTGATGTGCAGCCTAATAAAGCACATGGTGATCATGTGTAGCCTAATATAGCACATGGTGATCATGTGCAGCCTGATATATCACATGGTGATGTGCTTGTGATGATCTATTAGCACAAAGTCTAAGAGAGATTATTAAAAAACATCAGAGCAAAGGAACAACAGGTCTGCAGATGATTTATTCAAGATTAAATGATGTGTTTGAAGTAAAATCCGCAGAGATCGGTACGCATGTTCTACCTACTCATGCCACACCTGATGTGGCCAAGGAGCATGAAGTTTTGGTTAATGAAAGTCATGAAGAGAGACCACTTGCATCTGTTGTGCCTTAGAGTGCATGTGTTGCATCTAGAACTTTTGATGGAACTAGTGGATCAGTTAGAAATACTAGTAGTGGTTTAATAGAAGATGTGGATGCTTTTGTCAAAAGACAAAGATTAAGTCAAGATTTGTACAGATCTACATAGAGGAATGCAAAAGAAAGAAAATTAGAAGGCAAGAAGCCATTCTTGCTTGAGGTATCGAGAGATGGTGAGCCCATTGGGCCAAATGCTGCAAAGTGGGCCTCCGAGTTGGGTGTAAGATGTAGGGCCCATTTGGATATTTGCAAATCAAGTTTTGTAGAGCAAGATCCACGAACTGTGGAAAATGTTATAAAAAAAATGGAAATTGCTTTTGAGACTACTGGTGGACAAATCTCTAGAAAATATTACAAGCAAAAGATGAGAATTTTGATGAACAATTTTAGATACAATTGCAGAAAAACAATCATGGAGGGAAAAGAGAGGTTAGACTCCACTCTATCTCCCAAACAATGGGAGGCATTGAAATAAAGTATGCATTCTGAAGAATATTTGGCAGAGAGTAACAGAGGCAAGAGAGCAAGAGATAATGTGAGGGCTGGATATACATTTGGCTGAGGTGGGTTGCAGGCCAAAATGGACAAATTTGGAGTAAGTGTGGATTTTTGGTTTAATTTACATTGTGTTATTTATTTCAATTTTTTATTGAACTGACTCTATGTTGAAATTGACATTGTATTATAGGTGGAAAACAATAATAGAGAAGCAGGTGCAGAAGATATTGTCAATTATATGGAAGCACTAGATCATAGTAAATCTAAGAGTAGGATGAAGTGGAAATCTAGTTCATCAACAGAGATTTCATAGCCATCTATTACATGCCTAGTAGGATCAGCCTCTCTAGATCATGTCAACTCAAATGAAGGGTGCCAACATGTAATGAATTGCATATACAGTCTCAGTCAACAAGTTTTGCAGTTGGTTTCCTCCGTTAACCCTATAGTTTTTGCATGGAATGAGCATAAATCCACGGATTCATATGAGGTAAGAGGCTCTATTGATCTCATTTCTTCTTGTTTGGCAATTTTGTATACAAATGCCTCTTAATATGTAGATTATTAAAATATGAGGGTAGGAGAATCCAACCCAGTTTCTTTATTGTTTGAGTGATCCAGAAAATGTTCTTTTGGAAAAATTTATAGCTTGCATTCTTTACTTGACTATTGAATTCTTTGTATATTTTTTTGCACGATGGTTAAACCACATGCAAAACACTTTTATCAAAGCAGCAAGAAAATGAAAAAGCCTTCATGATGTCAACAGAGCTGCCGATATCGATAGTGATCATGATGAACTGGACAAGAATGTGCAGCACAGTCATCATAGTTAATCTAAAGTTGAGGTAATATAATAGTTGCAAGTTATCTGTCCCAATGTTTTTTCATTCTTCATGCTTAAAATGTTCTTTTGGACAAAAAATTATAGCTTTTGCATTCTTTAAGTTGTAAGTTAATATGTCCCAATGTTTTGTCATTAATTCTTCATGCTTAAAATGTTCTTTTGGACAGAAATTTATAGCTTTTACATTCTTTACTTGACTTATATTAATTTTTGCATGATGATTAAACCACATGCAAAGCAATTATATGAAAGCAGAATGAAAAGAAAAAGGCCCTGTCAATAGAGCTCTCTGCAAAACTATACAACTTCATGTCAATGTTGATAGTGATAATTATGATGATGAACTCAATGAGCATGCACATGATATTCATAATAGTAGTCCTGCTAAACTCGAGGTGAGTGCTATGAAACCACATGCAAGTAAGTACTATTCAAGTAAGTAATGGTTGTTTTATTATGTAAATAAGGGTAATCATTACCTATTTGATAGAAGTTGGTTAGAATAGTAGTGAAGTGTAATTAGCTAGTATACATAGATTATGGAAATAAGGGAGAACATATAACTTACATATGGAAGCTTAGAGCTTAGTTTTAATAGAGTGCATACATAGATTTTGACAATGCATTAGTGCATTGTGTTTGGGGATGTCATGGTCCTCAGTTAGGGGGACTTCATTGCCAATCCATGTCTCTTTCTGGAGTACTCGTACAGTCTAGCACTATTGTACTCTTGCCCTCCATTGTTTGTACCTCGCAATGGGTTAGTTTTTTTTTTAGAGTAAAAAGTTGCTTCTTTGTTATTCAATAGAATAAAAAAAGCACATACAAAAATTGATTTGTTTGAAGACATAAGAGATTGCATACAGCTATCAAAAACAATATAATGTGTGTTTTATATCTCAATAAAATGTGTATTTTTTTGTTTTTGAAGACATTTATTGATAAACTGCAAGAAGGGGATAAAGTTGGTGTGTTGGATCTGTTTGATGGTGTTGTTGTGGGCATTGGGCAGATTCACTCACTATCTATTGTACACGGAGTCAAATTGAAAGGAACAGGAGATGCAAATGTAAATATTTTAAAGGTCACAAATAACAGACCCCTTGTTTATGAAGACAAAATAGATGGAATTGTCCATTTGAAAGAGAAAGAAGGGACCTTTACACGGTGGACACTAAAATATTTGAAAAAAATGACATAGTTGATGTTTATCATGTACTCGTTGTTAGATAGCTTGGCCCACTACTTTATGCAATAGTTTGAATGTGTTGTTCATGGATCTTAGTGTTTTTTGTCTATTTTGGAGCTGTATAAGCAAAAAAAGGCATTGTAACTCAGTTTTCTCAGTCACAACACTGAGAAACACACTTTGTAACACATTTTTCAAAGCAAAGACACATATTTAAGTCTTATGGATTTTTTGGACTTGATTTTATGTTTCTTTTCCTCCCTAAACATTTAGCATCATTGCCTTATATACCTTTATGAAAAGATTCTAGGGTTATTGTTGGCTACATTGAAGAAGAGAGCTCCATATATGGGACACGATCAACACTTAGTCATGAAGACTAAATGAGAGAGATTCATAAAGGAGAGAGCTTTATATATAAGATGTAACGCCCCCGCTAAGGAACCCCATAGGACAACACTAAACTAGGTCAAACTAATGGAACATTTTTTTTTAAGGAAAATAATAATAGAATGCATAACATAACATAATAATTTAAACCTAGGTCCTCTAAGGTTCCTCGACTGTGCTACTCACAAACCAAGATTACAAGAGAAAGGTTACATAATCGATCTAACATCAAGATTTCTAGAAACCTTCATTAATGATAAAAGATACATGATCGATATCACAAGCAAGGTTCATTTTAAAGCGCCAAGTTAAATGATCTTATATTACTCAATTCCATAATGTGGCAACTAATAATCAAACATTACAAATCATTTTCTAGCTAACTAACATACAAATGATACACTACCTTACAGTACCCTTTACAAGAAGAGATCATCAATAATTGTTACATCTTACAATACTTACAATGATGCTTCCCTTGGAACGTGTGGGAAGCTCACATTAGATTACATCAAGAGATACTAAATGAGAGAAAATCCAATATACAAATACATGAAAGGATGACTCCACAGCTAGAATAGGAACTAGAGTCCTCAGTGCAATGAACAATCTCTATGCACATGAACATGCAGCAAGAATTCCCAATGGAGACAAGCACCAACCTCATGACCATGTGGAACCTAGAGGTCTACCCCACGTGCCAGGAGATAACACAAGGTCCCACATCCAGCAGACAGCCAGGAAAACAACTGGCTGACATACTTACGGGTTATACATGACTCCAACACAACACCTCTAACAACACCAACAACACATACAACACTCTCTTCGCTGCCAGAGGCACTCATACATCAAGAGGAAATGCAACTAGGGAGTGCTAGACTGCAATAGGGAGGAGTGTCATCGCATGGTCCTAGCATGGGTTGTCCTGGCAGTCTCTCACTAGATCCTGACCCCATAGGGTGACACACGCGGAACTAACATACTAACACATCTGCCAAAGGTACAGAGCCTTACACAAACTTTACATAGATGACACCCAACTTTCAACAATTACATAGGCACTTAACCCAAAAATCAAGACACGTTGTTTAATACAACAATTAATCATTACATTATAACCATGAAAATATTCCTTTAATAAAGCATTATTCACTACAAGTAATTATATTTAAGAATAAATAAAACCACTATCTCAATTGAACTAATTTCCATGAAACCCTAATTATTTAAAAAGTTTGTTAAAAGTTGTTAAATGGTAGTTGTAGGTTGGTTGGGGGGCATAACTTGATTGTACAAGAATAAATATGAGCCTCCAAGTCAAATGGAGGGTTGGTGTGTAGGTTGAACAAGAATCTTTGAATGAAGACTTGAATTTTTTGCAGTTTCCAAACGTTTTTTGTTGTTCCCGTGCATGGTATGGACCTGTACGACCCTGTACTTGTCTAAAACCAATTGGGCATGAAATTAAATTGAATCTACTTTCCATTTATTTTTTTTGCATCTAATTTCATGGAGATTTGAATAAGTTATGGCATTTTTATTGAGGGTAGGTTTGTAAAGTTTAATTTTCTGAAAATGAAGTCTGAAAACATGCATGGTACGGCCTGGTACAACCTCATATTAGGGAAAGTAATAGATGGATGGAAAGATATTAGTTTCTAGTTTACAATTATTTTGGTTACATGTGATTTCATTAGGTTTTGAGTGAATTATGGCATTTTTACTAACAACAGGTATGAACTCTGCCTATGCAAAACAACCCTATTTTGCCCTATTCCATACAAAACAACCCTAGCCCATTTTTACATATGTTTAATAAGGGCCAAAAGGGTATTCCAAGCAGGTCTTAGATTCTGAATATGAGGTCTTTACTAAAATTTATGACCAAAAGATTCAAATTGCTGCACCCATGTTTTAGGCTTTAAGAGCAAGTTGCCAAGAATGAACAAGAATGCATATTTGCATCATTTGTATTGAAACCCTATTTGGAATGTGTCAAGTTAGTTTTGTTTGAGTCCTTTCTCTACATCATCAAAGTATTATAGTTTAACTACATCAATTTAATTTGCAAATGACATATTATCCCAAAGCATATAGAAAAGAACCTAATATAGAAAATGTAATATTAATGTCATTAGAAATCTCCTGAAAGAAGAGGGACAACAACAATATGGCCAAAAGCTCTCCTTCCAACCATAGGATTGATGCTCAATCCACCCTCAAGTTCTAAGGGTCACATAGCTCTTCCAAACTTACATGGTTTACATTTCCAAACATGACACAATCAATCATTCATTAACATAACTCAAGCTTAACTTTAACACACAAAAAAGATATTCATGTTCAACTCAACAAAATGGAACTCCTACCCACACAAACCCCAGCACACACAACATCCTCACAAGGAAACCAACATTAACTCTTTACATAGATTTCAATCACAAATACCCATTTAAACAAGGATCAACAAAGATATACACAGACCAACGAAAACTCCAATCATTCATTTTCATATCAACAAAACTCAAATATAAAAGGGTAGATCTTACCAAGAGAATTGGCAACCCAAATATGGTAGAAACCCTCACTTTCTCCAAGCCCTTTCCTCTATTCATACTCACCCATCCTTTCCTTTTCTTTCCATCAAGAAATCTTCTTCCAAATTAGGAAAAACAAGAACAACCAATAGCAAGTGAGAGAAGCCAAGACAAAAGAGGGAATCCCCCTCTCCTTTCAAAGAGAAGGAATATATATAGAAGGAAAAAGGCAACCAACTCCCCATAACTTCCCAACCACCCAACCAACTCCAATTTTCGCCACTTTTCATAAGTGGGTAATTAGAGTGGGTTTTAGACTTTATTTAAGGGGTTTTATGGAATAAAAAGACCCCTAACCCATAGGCCCACCACCCAGGAAACTTTTTATACAATTAAATCCACATAAAGACTTCATAGAACATACAATAAGTAATCACATTTAAAAAGGTGACTCAAGGGTCTAATAAAACAACCTCCCACACATTCACAACCCTTACAAAACAAGGTTAAAGCACCTTCACAAGAATAACATAATGGAAGTAGCTATGTGAACCCTTCATCAACATTGGCCATTTTTTTACTTGTATACTCAACCAAAAGTGTCAGTACTTATCATAATTAATAGTAATTGAAACAAATGGCATTTGAAAAATGACCTTCTAAGAATGATAATCAAATAGAGGATTAAATCTACACAAGTATAATTTAACTCTCCCTACTTGCATAATACTTTTTAGAGTCAAGCAATGATTGATCATACTATTTAATATCAAAATATTACCACTTATAAATAATCTAATTAACATGTAGCAAATACTACCACAAGCAAATATTTAATATCAGTCATTACCTTTATATTCGCACTTACACTCAGAATATAAAATCACCAAACATGATGCAATCTATTTGATATACATAATATTATTACCAACAACAAAACATCTCGATCATTGCATACTTACGTAGATAAGGAATATAACTCATCTAGCTATCACACGAAATCACAACAACCACCAGTTAGTTAGTTAAAAATAAAAGTATAAGCAACTTGATGTATAGGAACAATAATCACTAATGTATATTGTTCAACATAAAAGATCATAAAATATAGGACATAAACCATCGATGACTAGCAAGATCAATAAGGCCACAAGGGATAGGGTCTTACACTCTCCCCCCTAGGATTAGGCTTCCTCCTGGAAGTCCATTTTAACTGTCTACTCTAAATATCATCTGTCCATGTTGCACAACAATATTGCAGTTGTCAATTTCAAACATCAACTACTTACATCATTAGCACATACCTTTAAATATCCCTATTATTTTACCTTCATCTCCAAGTTCCAAAGCCAACTACCTACACATCCATGGTGAGAATGGAGGGGCACTACATCCTCCCCCTGTAAAACTTGACTTACTCCTAGAAGTCACAAACTAGGGTGGAAACATAACACATTAGTACTGCAGATTTCTATTACTAACATCAAAGCTGATTCATTACATCAAAATAATATACACTAGTTTTGCCTATGAAAACAATTCATCTCACAAGAATATATACTTATATAGTCCATTTCAAACATGACCTATCATTTTAGTTTTCAATGTCACAATAATAACACAATCAAGACTTGCATTTCAAAAATGATTCCATAGTACATAAACCACTCAAAATCCTTACATATTAGCATTAATAGCCATTAGTTTCTTTCAGAGCAAAGAAAACATTACACCCTTTTAGTTCTAGCTAGCAAAAAATTTCATGACAAAAACATAAAAATATTCAATTTCAAATGCATTACCATTTCATTTTCTTTACCCTTAAATTACAATTCCTCTTCCAATACACAGTTAAGCAATCAATACTTCAGAATGCTACACTTCCATAAAACACAACATAATTATACACACCAAGCACACATTCTTCATTAAATATCCATCAAGACATCCCGCTTTATTCATTTTACAACACTAAATCTCATAACATATTCAACAAAGATCATAATTTTTCACCTTTTTAGAAGTATAGAAACATAATTTATCATTTCATAAGTACTATATTCATGATTTAACATACATTATTCACATACACACGAATGCACATCATCGGGAATCACATCACAAGGCTACACAAGGGTCCATCTGGACACTGGGAAGCAGCATACTAAACCATTATACATAATCCATGAGCAAAATGCTAATATCCATCTCACATATCCATACCTCACACTCAGTGGCTTGTTGGTGTTAGGCCACACACATATGGTGAGACTATCCAAACAAGACCACATTGACCTATCTCTAGTTGTATAAGGTGGTTAGCCTCCAAGAGATAGTCATCACACATAGGTGGGTAGTGGGTCTTAGCTATATAATAGCCTCACATACCCCCATCCTCAAGGTTCCTTGCGTCTGCTTCCTCGTATACACTCACCAAGTTTGCCTCATACATCCTTGGAGAGGAATCACAATATGACACATGGTCGACATCAAAAATAATAAGGATAAACTAGTTTAGCCACCAAAGTAATAAAGAAAGATCAAATAAAAATTTAATTTCAATAATAAAGCAAAAAAAAAGTGCGCAATTTTAACACTAAATCAAATGTAACCACGAGGTCTACGTACAATTAAGATCACAAGGTGTGGCTAAACCATCATAGTCAAATATAAACAAAGTTTTAGCCTTCACAATTAATAGAAAATCATCAACAACCATAAAAGAAAGTCCACAATCTTCAAAATTGTACTATACAAAACTGCGTGACTAGATACTAGCCACCAAACGAGGAAGGAGGGAACAACGTCAGGCTATAGCAGTAGCCCTCATGTGGTGCAGAGTGAGCATGCCATCCACATGGCTCAAAATGTACTCCTTGGCTACACCCTAAATCACGTCGTCACGCGGCATGGACTAGCCAAGTGGCCCACGCACTCCTGGTTGCCCGCATGGGATGCGCACCTCGGCCACATCCCGCATCGCATCTTAGCATGGCATGGTCATACGCCAGTAAGATAAGGCACATATTGGTCATATGTCATGCTAGATGGCAATGTGTTTGTGGCTCTGCAAAAGTAGGCACGCGTAAAACACACCCCGCATAGCGATACCTCGTGGAGAAGGCACACGTAGGCACTCGCCGTAGCTAGAGGTATACATGGCTAGGACATACCCATATGCTAACCGACCCAAACACTATCGAAAGCAAACATGAGTATCCCTATACAAGTGTACAAGACCCTATTACGCTCATCACACAAGTAGGATATCAAACACAATCTCATAGTGCACCTTCACGTGTCTATGCATGTGGCATCATGTCCTCGAGCCCAGCTCGCTACCATCAGCAACACAACATCATCACCAGCACTGTGTCGGAACATTAGTAGGGTGTGACATCGTACCTATTGCATCATGTCAGAACATGTGCAGATAAAGAATCCATTTTAGCATGGCTAATAACCTCCCTCCACATGGTGGACCATAAAATATACATGGGGCACATGGTCTCACTTGGGTTGTCCATGCAGGTCCCTTTCACCCTAGACCCCGGCCCCCAAGTGGTGACACATGTCATCACATAGTTCCAGTTGGGTTTCTATGCAGGTCCCTCTCACCCTAGACCCCGACCCCCAACTGACAACTCATGTAGCATATCATACCTTTCGTGAAGACAAGGTAGATGATCATCCAAGAAATACCATCAATATGCTCAAGAACTATGGGGATTAGGCTAGCACGTATGGATCAAGTACCCTAATCCATCATAGGGGGAAGTAGTGAGTACTTTCCTCAGGATTGGTTGAGCTGGGATCACTCTGCACTACAATATGCATACACTGCACACCCCGCCCAAGGAACTTTGTGGCTACTACTACCCCTTCACGGATTGAGGGACTGGAGAACCAAAAGAAGAGAATCTACGAAACCAACTTTTGGCTACTCTCATATATATAAATTTTAACCACACGTGGGTTGGCCCTCAATCAGGTAACAAACATACAAGCACACATAATGGTATGGTTAATCTCACACCTAAATTACAACATATTCCTCATGGATGGGTAACTAGTATCACCATCCCATGGGCACACAAAGCAAGTATGGGGTATTCACAACACTCAACCAATGCATAGTTACTGGTTTCTCACATTTACACAGGGGTTACATTTACATACTCAATTCCATTTCTTTCAAAAGATCACATACCATAAGTTCATTTATTTCCATAACCAATATGATTCCCTTTTCCAAAATCATACCATTACCTATTAGGTACAACCCAAAGGAGAGGACTAAATCACCCTCCTTGCAAACATCGCTAAAACTACATTCATTTTAAACACCAAATTCAAATATTCCTAACACCCTTTTCCACTTATAAACATCAAGACATAATCATCATAGATTCACTTGCAATATTTTCAACATAATATAATAGTGCATAAACATGTATAACATCATCACTACCATCTTTACATTAGTGCATAAACATAAGTAACATCTTCACAATCCTCATTACATTCACTTCTGTATTCACATAATGATATACATATCATTTTACACCTGTTACACTCTCATCTCATAATAACACATAATGTGACATCATATCACAAGTCACAATAATACCATTCATTCACAAGAAAATGAGAACTAGCAACACAATTAGATGAGTTTGGTTGAGGACCCCTAGTCATTTCTCAACATTCACCTCCATACATATAAGCATAAGTAACCTTGGCTATGTCAATGGCATTCAGTTGCTCACTCAAAGCAAGATATGCAACATTCTTATTACTTTAGCATTCGCTATTTTCATTTTGCATTAAAGTACAAGTGTTCACCTATATGATCTCATTAAAATCACAATGGAATAGAGGAGATCAAATCTCATCAACAAGATATATCCACTAAGCAATTATTGTCCTCGTTCAAGCTCATTAAACAAGGAGGCACTAATTAACACATAACCATAACAAGCGTAAGGTCTTCTTCACTCCTATCTCACTAACTCTTTAACTTATTGGAATTTTAACATACTAATTAAATCCATATGCCATTATTCTAACATCTTGTCAACTATTGACAACCAAAAAGAGAAGAGAAGATATATTTCATCTCTAGTCAAGACATTACATACTGTCCAATATTCATCATACAAATATGTAAATTCTAGTAAGGGGAAGTTTAAGGCACCATTAAAGCACCAATTACTTCAATTTGTAACTAAAGAATGATAACTACAGTAATCTAGCACATCAAGAGGTTACAAGCAAAATTTGGTCATATCACACCAATTTCAACAACCATACATCACTTACAAGAAAGCATGCTACATTCATTCTAATCTATCCACATCCACAACATCTACACACTTTCATCCTTTACATCTATAATACAAGAAAGAATTACAAGAGTAATTTATGACCAATTAGGGTCATCTCATTTACTAGCAACATAAAGGAAGACATAAGAAGAGCATGTCCAAGCAAGGGTAATTAGGCAACCCAAGTTACCTTCAACCCATAAACACACAAGGCAGAACATTCCTACCCCCGTCTTATAACATGGGAGAGTGATCACTCTTAACCATGGGAGACTCACAACCAAGGTCAACACTCTAGTCCCATTGAGTAAGGCAAGGCCAATGAGGCTATTTCCTCCACGATTTCTAAGCATGGGGTTATAACTTAACCCACTAATGCCATGCTAAGGAATGAGAGCAATCAAGACTATAGAACCAATATAACAAGGTCACGCCACACACGCCAAATACAATAAAACATAGAAGGCTCATGCCAGAGCTCCTAGTGTGTGAACATGGGCTCTGATACCAAGTGTAATGCCCCCGCCAAGGAACCCCAAAGGACAACACTAAACTAGGTCAAATTAATGGAACAATTTTTTTTTTAAAAGTAAATAACAATAGAATGCATAACATAACATAATAATCTAAACCTAGGTCCTCTAAGGTTCCTCGATTGCACTACTCACAAACCAAGATTATAAAAGACAAAGGTTACATAATCGATCTAACATCAAGATTTCTAGAAACTTTCATTAATGATAAAAGATACATGATCAATATCACAAGCAAGGTTCATTTTAAAGCACCAAGTTAAATAATCTTATATTACTCACTTCCGTAATGTGGCAACTAATAATTAAACATTACAAATCATAACTAACATACAAATGATACACTGCCTTATAGTACTCCTTACAAGAAGAGATCATCAATAGTTGTTACATCTTACAATACTTACAACGATGCTTCCCTTAGAACGTGTGGGAAGATCACATCAGATTACATCAAGAGATACTAAATGAGATAAAATCCAATATACAAATACATGAAAGGATGACTCCACGGTTGGAACATGAACTCGAGTCCTCAGTGCAATGAACAATCTCTATGCACATGAACATGCAGCAAGAATTCCCAATGGAGAAAAGCACCAACCTCCCGACCATGTGGAACTCAAAGGTTCACCCCCCATGCTAGGAGATAACATAAGGTCCCACATCCAATAGACAGTCAGGAAAACAACTGGCTGACATACTTACGGGTTATACATGACTCCAACACAACACCTATAACAACACCAACAACACATACAACACTCTCTTCACTGCTAGAGGCACTTATACATCAAGAGGAAATGCAACTAGGGAGTGATAGACTGCAATAGGGAGGAGCGTCATCACATGGTCCTAACATGGGTTGTCCTGATAGTCTCTCACTAGATCCTGACCCCATAGGGTGACACACGCGAAACTAACATACTAACAAATCTCCCAAAGGTACAGAGCTTTACACAAACTTTACACAGATGACACCCAACTTTCAACAATCACATAGGCACTTAACCTAATAATTAAGACACATTATTTAATACAACAATTAATCATTACATTATAACCATTAAAACATTCCTTTAATAAAGCATTATTCATTACAAGTAATTATATTTAAAAATAAATAAAATCACCATCTCTATTGAATTAATTTCCATGAAACCCTAATTATTTAGAAAGTTTGTTAAAAATTGTTAAATGGTAGTTGTAGGTTGGTTGGAGGGCATAACTTGATTGTAAAAGAATAAATATGAGCCTCCAAGTCGATTGGAGGGTTCGTGTGTAGGTTGAACTAGAATCTTTGAATGAAGACTTGAGTTTTCTACAGTTTCCAAACATTTTCTGTTGTTCCCGTGCATGGTACAGACCTATACGACCCTGTACTTGTCTGAAACTAATTATGCATGAAATTACATTGAATCTACTTTCCATTCATTTTTGTTGCATCTAATTTCATGGAGATTTGAATAAGTTATGGCATTTTTATTGAGGGTAGGTCTGTTAAGTTCAATTTTCTGAAAATGCAATCTAAAAACATACATGGTATGACCTAGTACAGACTTATATTAGGGAATGTAATAGATGGATAGAAATATATTTGTTTGTAGTTTACAATGCTTTTGGTTTCATGTGATTTAATAGGTTTTGAGTGAGTTATGGCATTTTTACTAATAGCAGATCTGAACCCTGCCTAGGGTTTCTAGTTTGGAACAACCTCGTTTTGCCCTATTCCATAAAAAACAACCCTAGCCCATTTTGACATATGTTTAATAAGGGCCAAAAGGGTATTCTAAACATGTCTTAGATTCTAAATATTAGGTCTTTACTGAAAGTTATGACCAAAAGATCCAAATTGTTGCACCCATGTTTTAGGCTTTAAGAGCGAGTTGCCAAGAATGAACAAGAATGCATATTTGCATCATTTGTATTGAAACCCTATTTGGAATGTGTCAATTTAGTCTTGTTTGAGTCCTTTATCTTAATCATCAAAGTATTATAGTTGAACTACATCAATTTAATTTGCAAATGACATATTATCCCAAAGCATATAAAAAAGAACCTAATATAGAAAATATAATATTAATGTCATTAGAAATCTCTTGAAAGAAGAGGACAACAACAATATGGCCACAAGATCTCCTCCCACCCATAGGATTGATGCTCAATCCACCCCCGAGCTCTAAGGGTCACATAGCTCTTCCAAACTTACATGGCTTACATTTCCAAACATGACACAATCAATCATTCATTAACATAACTCAAGCTTAACTTCAACACACAAAATAGATATTAATGTTCAACTCAACAAGATGGAACTCCTACCCAGACAAAACCCAACACACACAACATCCTCCCAAGGAAATCAACATTAACTCTTTACATAGATTTCAATCACAAATACCCATTTAAACAAGGATCAACAAAGATATACATAGACCAATGAAAACTCCAATCATTCATTTTCATATCAACAAAACTCAAATCCAAAAGGGTAGATTTTACCAAGAGAATTGGTAACCCAAATATGGTAGAAACCCTCACTTTCTCCAATCCCTTTCCTCCATTCTTCCTCACCTATCCTTTCCTTTTCTTTCTGTCAAGAAATCTCCTCCCAAATGAGGAAAAACAAGAACAACCAGTAGCAAGTGAGAGAAGCCAAGGCAAAAGAGGGAAGCCCACATTCCTATCAAAGAGAAGGAATGTATATAGAAGGAAAAAGGCAAACAACTCCCCTTAACTTCCCAACCACCCAACCAACTCCAATTTTAGCCACTTTTCATAAGTGGGTAATTAGAGTGGGTTTTAGACTTTATTTAAGGGGTTTTATGGAATAAAAGGACCCCTAACCCATAGACCTACCACCTAGGAAACTTTTTATACAATTAAAACCACATAAAGACTTCATAAAACATACAATAAATAATCACATTTAAAAAGGTGACTCAAGGGTCTAATAAAACAACCTCCCACACATTCACAACCCTTACCAAACAAGGTTAAAGCACCTTCACAAGAATAACATAAGGGGAGTAGCTATGTGAACCCTTCATCAACATTAGCCTTTTTTTTACCTGTATACTCAACCAAAAGTGTAAGTACTTCTCATAATTAATAGTAATTGAAACAAATGGCATATGAAAAATAACCTTCTAAGAATGATAATCAAATAGAGGATTAAATCTACACAAGTATAATTTAACTCGATCCCTACTTGCATAATATCTTTTAGAATCAAGTAATGATTGATCATACTATTTAATATCAAAATATTACCACTTATCAATAATCTAATTAACATGTAGCAAATACTACTACAATCAAATATTTAATATCAGTCATTACCTTTATATCCGCACTTACTCACACTCAGAATATAAAATCACCTAACATGATGCAATCTATTTGATATACATAATAATATTACCAACAATGAAACATCTCGATCATTGCATACTTACGTAGATAAGGAATATAACTCATCTGGCTATCACACGAAATAACAACAACCACCAATTAGTTAGTTAACACTCAAAGTATAAGCAACTTGATGTATAGGAACAATAATCACTAATGTATATTGTTCAACATAAAAGATCATAAAATATAGGACATAAACCATCGATGACTAGCACAATCAATAAGGCCACAAGGGACAGGGTCTTACACTCTCCCCCCCTAAGATTAGGCTTCCTCCTGGAAGTCCATTTTAACTGTCTACTCTAAATATCATCCGTCCATATTGCACAACAATATTGCAGTTGTCAATTTCAGACATCAACTGCTTACATCATTAGCACATACCTTTAAATATCCCTATTATTTTACCTTCATCTCCAAGTTCGAAATCCAACTACCTACACATCCACGATGAGAATGGAGGGGCACCACATGAGATGTCATGAAGACAATCATGAAGACTCAAGAAGCATAAATGATAGTGAGCAAGAGATAAAGTACATAGTTCATGCCATAGACAAAGTGAGATGAGTCTTAAGCTATTGTGATCAAGGGTGGTGTGTTATATTTTGAGAAAGGAAGGGCAGTTGGCAATGCACAAAGATCAATGAGGAAGATTACAATCATAAGGTGATGATGTTAGCATTTCATCAAGACTTTGGAAGCAACCAGTAGACAAATTTATAGAAGTCTTAAATAGCAAAAAGGACAACCACTAATAATGCTATTATTACAAGGCATATATTCTACATGGTAGTATAGTTGCAGGAATATGACAGTTTCATAAACCTATGACAGTCTACAAATGAAAGTTTGAATTATGTATACTTATGGGTGACTATTCTATAACAGAGAGATAATGAGTGCATAGAGGTAAGATGTTCATGGTGAGTGGTGATGGTCAATGGTTCCCAGGGATACATGCATAGTAAGAATGGTTTCAGTGGCATGAGCAAAGGAACAGAGGACTACAATGTTAGCATTAAAAGGCAAGTATATGAAAGTTCTAGGGAAATCATCTAGAAAGCAAGTATGCACAGTTCAGTCACCACAATGAGTGAAGACCAAGGACACTAAATATGACTGTCTACCAAGTGTCCAATGTAATAGAGGCTGGGTAAGTGAATAGTTTAGACTCAAAAAGAGGCTTTTGAAGATGTATTAATGAAGGAAGAATTTGATTCCATGCCCTAAGAGGACCTGATATCTTCAAACTCAATAAAAATATTGTCCCATAAGCATTGCTGATGATAGTACAAGACACAAGAATACAATGATGTTTCATTGAGGAAGCCTGATCTAGTCCATGTTTCACATTATGAATATCCTATCACAACATTTCCTTTGGTCGCAATCAAGAAGGACAAGTGCTAGACTGATGGGGCAGATTAGATGACCTGTGGCAGCAGTTAGGCTGGTTGAGAATTAGTTACTGATAGTTCACTTTTTGGCAAAGCATTGTAAACTTGGAGAAGTTTCTCTCTTGTCATTTTTGTGCATTGTAACTTAGACTTTTAGTCTTGTGACTAAAAATAAATATTGTAATACTTTATTTCTAAGAATTTTTCAAGCAAGATAGATATTTCAGACTTGTGCAAGTTGTAAGAACACCTTTCTTTTAATAAAGTTCAGTGATTTTGCCTTCTCAATGGTTGTCTTTATATTGTGTGCAATTGATGATTGATGTGTATTTCTGTGTTGTATGTTTAAATCCTCAAATACCAGTCAATTAAAATGACTAAATATACTACTAATTGACATCAATTAATAATTAAATTGACTAAATATACTACCAAGTGATAGAAGTCAGTGAACAGTGAATAAATATGACTAAATATATGACCAGTGTTAAATCGGTGAATAAAAATGACTAAATATACTACCAAATTGATCAAAATGATGATTAAAATTAATGACTAAATACACTACCAATGGACATAAATCAGTGAATAAAAATGACTAAATAAGTGACCAATTAACATCAATCAATGACTAAATTAACGACTAAATATATTAGTGAATAAAAAATGACTAAATAAGTGACCAGATTACAGCAATGAATGACTAATTCAACAACTAAATATACTACCAAATCGATCAATCAAAACAACCAATAAATGACTAAAAATGGTTTAGTCATCAATTTGGTCGCATTATAAATGATTGGAAATAAACTACTAATGGTCACGTGACCATGTTTGGTCATTTATAACCAGTTTTTAGTAGTTTTTTTAGTCATATATTGTTGTTTCTGTATTAGTGATTGTGTCACGTTTTCCACAATGCATCTAATATTGAAGCCAAGGTTAAGCTTAAGAAATTTGTTTCCCTATGGAAGAGCAAACCTACACAAAAAACTAGCTTTGCACCTTTTATGTAGAAATAGAACAAAAAAGTGACCACAAAACTCCATAATTATTGTGTAAGAGCCTTGAGCTACCACAACATCTATACCAGATAGGGACAAGAGAAAGAAACTACAACAAGTTGATGAATGGCATCATTATCATCGCACTAGTTCCTATATTGACACTAAATGTCACGTATAACAATCACTAGTTGTGCTAGCCATGTCAAACCCTAAGAAATTCTTAGAGTCTAACCAGGAGACATGTGTCTTAACACTAGCATTTTGACAACTAATACTTTGGAGGAAAATCAACACCTCTTGATAAGAAGTGCTGGGTCAACAAAGAACCAACATACCTCATTATTGATAGTGCTAGTAAAAAAAAAATCATTTTACACAATGTAGTCAAGTGCCTAGGTCTTTCCATTGATGTACATTCAAATCCAAGGGTATGTGCACAAAGGTGGGGTACAAAAAGTGACAAAATTTTCATATTTCTCTAAAATGTGTTTGTGTTCAATGCATGTTATAACACATGGTATGGCTTGGGCATGTTTTTGGTCACATGAGTGCATTATAATGCATATGCATTCTAGTTCAATCCAATGAAATATTTCCCTTACGCTTGGAACAAGTTTGAATTTAGAAATCCTAGGGGTTGGACATGTAATTTGGGTGCCCAAAAACATGTTTTACAAACAACATACAAAAAACAAATGAATCTCAAGTTTGCTCTCCATTAAGTTCACATATTTTAGGATAATATTCCAAAAAAACACCACTAAGACCTCAAGCTCTATCTGACCTTTCTAACCATGTATTTTTCTCTAAAATCTAAATATGTTAAGGCGTTGATCTTTAATTACTTTTAGTAGTGTCTTTATTTTTTGCAAAAACACATGTATTGCTTTTTCTATATAATTTTAGTTTTGCTCATCCAAATTTGAAAACGATCACATTTTCACATCCTAGGCTTCATTCTATAAATATTGAAAAAATGATTATCTTCTCAAAATTAGGGGGAGCATGAGCAATTTTCCATTTTTCAACATGTGTCCACTTAGAAAATTAGTAAAAAATAACATATTCATTAAAAATTAGGAGAAATACTTGAACTTCTATGTGATCTTAGCTAACTTTATGTTGAGTACAGACAGCACTGAGAGGGAGGGTGAATCAGTGTTGTAGCAAAAAATAAATTTTTCTTCTTATCAAACTTGAAAAGAGAAAGTAATTATGCTAATAATATGCTTTATCAAAGCAAGGGATCAAATATTGAACAACAAATAGGACTAAATGATCAAGCATGAAAGACAAAAGAATCACTCAACAATTGAGATCACGACACAATAGATTTCACGAGTCGAAAACCCTCATAGGGATGAAAAACAACTCAAAATTGCCTCACTGGCTTAATCATGAATATTACCAATTACATAGCCTCACTGGCTTAATCATGAATATTACCAATTACATAGCCTCACTGGCTTTTAAGTCTCGCTGACTTATATCACTGCCTCATTGGCACAAAGAAGCCTCACTGGTTGATACAATCACCTTGAAAATAAACAAAATAACTCAGGGGGTTACCCTGATTCACTTTTGTACAAAAACCTTATTTCTCCTTTGTTTTTACTTGTCAAAATTCTTTTCAATTATAATATGATCAAACATGCTTCTGATACTCATGACAATCAACATCTACACATTTCAATCCCTGCAGTCAACAATATCTTCCTCTATTCAAGAATCAACCCCTGCAATCTTTCTCTTGCATTGAATATAGTCTTCATACTCTGATTTAAGCTTCAAATACATTAAACTTCATCATGTTCTTCATATAACTGATAATTGTTATATCAACATGTTGGTATTGCCTTTACCAACTCAGAGCAACAACCAAAATCAAAAAAGACATCGAACAGATTTCACAATAAAAATCTCTGGCCCTCTACACATGAACAAAGTTAGAGAAAATCAATTTTGTGCCTTATATAGAACAAAGCACGTCAAAATTAAAATGGTGAAGTGTCGGTTGGACTTCAAAAAGCAAATTAAACAACATTCATTGGATCACATTTTGCGCCACCATCTTTTTAATCTTGGACCGTTCGATATACTTTACCGCCAAAGACTTTAAAATGACTTTGAAACACCAGTGTCCCTAGGTTATTGGAGCTGATCACCTCACGAGCCATCTACCCTCAATCATCACTTAAGTTATGATATGACTGGATCAACCAGTCAATACAAAAATAGAAATAAAGCAATTGATAGGTAACTTAGGGCTTTTAAGATGAGCTTTAGGAACTTCAATTTAGGGTTTTTATTCCTTAAACTCTTTGCAATCTAAACCCTAATCGGATAAATGACAAGTTTTGCATCTTAGACCCATTAACTTGAATAATGATGACTTTGCGCAGTCCTTCAAAGAGATACCTCTGACATGAAACAATTCTTCATACCTCAACTCTGCCATATGCATTGAGAACATTGAGGGTTTTAGATATGCAGCTAGGGTTTAGGATCTATTAAGAACTTGAAAATATATTTCAAACCCTAAATACAGATCAACTCGTTTCATGAACACTTGTAAACCCTAACAATAATAGAGGAATAAAGTTGTATGAAGAAGAACTAAGATTTATGAAGAATGTATTGGAAACTTAGGCTTTTAGACTTAAACCAATTTGGATGTTTGATTAGGGTTTAAGTCCCTAAACTTTCACTACAAAGATCTTTGCATGAAATACCTAACTTCTGCCATGGAAGATACCTCGCTCAATTACGATCCTGATAAAGCATGATTCACCTTGAATTGAGCTCATGATTCACCTTGAACTAATCTCAAAACAAGATCATCATCAACCATGTCTTGTGCAGCATCAACATAAGTTTATACCAACAACCAACCTATGAGATGATGAAACCTAATAGATACACCATCATGAACATGAATTCATCTTAATTAAAAGGTAATCACTTTCTTTGCAAACCTATGATGAGGTTCTTTGCAAGAATCAATTGAAACCTATTATCAAATTATCTATAACCAACACAAACAAGATGGCCAATCCTCATGACTTTGGCAACCTAATAACACCTCATGACATGAAGGAAGCATTTCAGGGTACAACCATTACTTGATCAAGCTTCTTTTACACTGAGAAATCTTAACAAGCCTGTACCCTTGAATCACAATTCATAATGACATGAATACTACTCTGAAGAGACCTCTAATCACCTGTGAACAACCTCTAATCACATGTGAACATGTCTTAGACAACAAACTCCTCATCAATGAACAACATTAACTCAAGACAACATGCATGCATGTATACATCATTAGCCCTAATCCTCAAACATGAATAGCATCATATGTTAGAATTAGCATGGCATGCATATCATTTTACCTCAACAAATGAACAACTCTATCATGTCATCAAGACACACTTGAGATTATGAAACACATTGTATATCCTTTAAAGCATCATCCTTCAATAAGACATCTCCTTACAGCTCATCCATCATAACTTGAACAAGGCAGCTCTTGCAACACATGTGAAGCAACTCCTCTTGCACCAAAACTCCATGCGAACAACACCTATTTAAAGCGCCATCACCTATTAGATATCTTCGCCACATGCACATAAACATCCATGCGATCAACATGAGTATACACAAACAAACAAACATGAGCATAACATCATGTCCTGATGAAACTTGGCACCACATAAAACTTGGCATTGTACATCATGTGAACTATCCTGATTCTGCAAGATCTATCAACACATCAAACAACATCATAAGCACTTTGACATCAATGACAACTATATCACAACACTTTCAACTATAGGGATTTACAAAATGATTGATGGGACACAAAAAATAGGGGAACCATTTCTAGTGCTATGCTATATTTTTGTGACACAAACATTACCATTTTGTGTGCTCTCAACATGTGACCCTCTTAATCTCCACCATTAAAAAGAAAAAATAGTTTAGAAACTAGATTTTGGACACTAGCATTCTTATTATTATCATACTTTGAAAAATTGAGTGTAGGCATCTCAAATTACTCATTAAAGTTTAATTTTTGTTGATTTTTAAAAAGTAGCCACTTTTAGCCTACACGGGTAGCGGAGTTGGCTTGAGTCTTGGGTTTGCTCCCTAAGGTCTTAGGTTTGACTTCGAGGCCCAGGCTTACCTGATGTAGGTGGTTTGAAGGCTATTGTGTGCATCCCCAGGGACTAGTCTCGCCCACTTGCTCGCCTCTAAGTGACGCTGGGCGGGGGGCCACGAGGACCACCCTGGGTTACCAAAAATAAAGTGGCCACTTTTGACCCCCTTTTGATGGTGTTTATTGGGAAAAGCCACATTGATAACTAATACTTCAACCTTTTTGAGTGATCTACAATCCAAATCAACTTTCATCTTTGCAAAACTATGCCACAAGATCATTTTCTATACATAGAATTTCATGCCTTTCATGGTCCAACTAGATGTGCATGTGCTAAAAAGAAAGAAAACATTAGTGGTGTACAAGACCATGCTAACATTGTCACAATACCAACACTCGATAAGGTACTATACAAACTTTATGACATATTTAAAAAACACAAGTGTCTTCCAACATGTTGTGCACTGCAACACCAAATTTATTTATTTTGGGATCCCCTCTCCCAAATAGTCTTATGTATCACAATATGCTTGGAAGAATAATGAAGTTTGACTCCAAATCCAAGAGCTAATCGATCATGGCAAGATTCAACCTAGTTCTTCCTCATGTGATAGCCTTATAGTCCTTGCACCAAACATGGATGGTGTGTGGCTCCTTTGCATCAACTATTGTACACTTAGAAGATCATGGTGAAGAAGATTCATCTTTTTCCATGTATGAATGACCATTTGGACTAGTTGCACAGTGCACAATGCACAATGCACAGTGCACAGCGCACAATGCACAGTGCACAGCGCACAATGCTTTGCTAAGATCGACTTCCAATAATTATATCATTAGGTACTATTTGAAACTAAAGGTTTTTGGAAAATAGTGTTCAAAACATGGGAGGGATTATATAGGTGAATGGTTATGCCTTTCAACTTGACTAATGTACCAACAATATTCATGTGCATGATGAATGGCATTTTGTGACTCTTCACTAAATATGTCATTATTTAATTTAATGACATCCCCACATTCAACAAAACTTGAGAGGAGCATGTCTTGTGTATATTGGATACTCTATGCCAACACAAGCTATAAGCCAACCTTTACAAGTGAACTTTTGACACCACTCATATGCAATACAAAGAGGGACAATAATTATGTGGCACATCCTTGCTCACACATGTCTAATGCATATGGTCACGTGACATGGACATTGCTAGGTGCCATACTCGAATGGTGGCGTTTCGTGTGGCATGGATGTTATCATGCGTTGCACACATATGGTGCAATTTGTTGTGGTGTACAAACCTCCAAGTGTTGCATGTGTATTGTTTAGGTTGACCATGTGCAACATCACATGATCGCATATAATTGTGCATGAACTATGCTTGTGAAGATGTCATGCAGTTACGCATGAGCAATGTTGTGTTGTTGTGCACAAACAAATTATGCAAAGAGGTTGTACCTTGCCAAGTGCACTAATGTACCAAGAATGTGAGGCTATGCTTGGATCAGTAGGGGATCTAACAATTAGATAAAAATGTGCTCACAAATTCTACCCATAATTTATGATGCAAATTGGCTCCATTGAGCATACACCTAGTAGCTATCTCCATCAATGTATTGTTCATCCTTCATGTAAATCTATTTTAGTGAGGGGTGTATGGAGCTGTCTTATGACTCACAATATCAATGACTACAAAAACTATAAACTTTTTTGAATAGAATTCCTTGCTATTATTTGTTAGGAGCTCAAAACCTTAATCTTCTTTTATGTCTAGTTCCCCACAAGAGGTTTGAACCTCAACAAGCCCAAATAAAATTTTGCCTTATAAAGTACACCCATGGTTTCCTCAAGAAATCATCAATAAAAGAAACATAGTACAAGGATTTTCCAAGTGAAGGTACTTGAATATGACCAAATACATAACAATGAATCAAATCCAAAATCCCTACAAATCTAGTAGAGCTCGAATAAAACTTGACATGATTTTGATTTCCATAAATACAATGCACACAAATGAAAATCTAGGGAACAATGAATTAGTCTCTCTACCATATATTTAGATCCAGAGTCCCTGAGATCTTTCTCACAAATGTGGCCTATGAATTGATGCCATAACATGGTCTTCTCAACAAGAAACTTATGATTCTACAACTAGGAAGCTCATAATTGTTACTGTAGCATAGTAAATTGTGCTCCCTCATGGTGCAAGCACAATTTCACGCTCTATTTGGGACATGCTTTAGTATCCACTCCCTTAGTCCATTTTAGGACCACTTTCAACCTTGGCCTTGCTTTCCAACTCAAGATATATCTTACACGTTACCTAAAACTTTATCGATGATCACATGTTGAAACCTCAGGCAATGTTTAGATCCTAGTCAAGTCCCAAATCACTAGACACATTTTGAGCTCAGTTTGCTAGGACCCTAGCACCCAACGCTAGTGTCCTACCCATTCTTTTCAGAAAAGACTGAGGCTCTTAAGGTGGCTATTTTCTTGGATGACGCAACCTTAATTTTGATACTCAAGAATATCATGTTGGCCTATTTGAATTTGAATTGAAAATATCTCCTTTGGCTCCCTATTCAACCTAATAGGTTTGTCATTGTTGAGGGACCAATTTTACAATTTGACAAGATCATATGATGCGACATTTATTGGAGGTTTTTGAATGTTATGCTACAACGTTGCTCTTTGAACAAGATTTACATGCTTCGTACTCTTTTTCTTTGGTTGAATCCTCATGATTGATGTAGAATGGTTGGGATCACTGATTGATGATCAACTTGTACCACTTCATCGTGATTTGGTGTGGTTTTAGTTGCTTCTCGCCTTCAAGCTTTGATCAACCAACTTAATTGAGGTGAAGTTGCATTCTGAGTTTGTTTCCCTTGAGTAATACATCTCTCTTAGGTTGAATATAACATCACCTTGTTTGATTCATATAGGAATCCACTCTAACACACTTGAGTAGAGTTTTATTTGATTATTTATCACTTCTCATCACAGTCTTAGATACACTTAAGATTTAGAGCACACACTATTTATTGTTACTGATTTGGCTATCTGTGAGGTAGGAATACCAAAATAGTGGTTTGAGTAAGGCAAACTCCTATATAGCCACATAGATTTTCCTTCTTTTGGTGTGTGCATATCGTAATAGGTGATTTCAAAGAGCAAAAGCAGTAGAAAGATGGAAGTAACAAGTACATGCATTGTCGGATAGAAATTAATGTTAAACCCTAAAGACACTAGCGTTAGGCACTAGTGTCCTACCAGATCTGCCTCTGCTTCTGGTGCCAAGTTCCTGTCTATCTGCTCATTCTTGCTCTGCTCCTATTTATGTGCTCTATGATAATTTTTTGTATATTTACTCAGTTTATCATTTAGGGTTATATATTGCATAGTCTAGTTAATTCTTTGGTTATCAATCTTTCCTCTTTGCAACAAAGGAACATATTCTAAATAGTTTGGCTCTCCCTTGAGGATTGTATCTAAACACTAAAAGTCTTTATCAATTCATGTTCCAATGTGACTTGAAGAAAGGTTGATCTAGGTTAGTTTGTTGATTAGTCTAGATCCCCTTTTCCCATATCACAGTTACATTTAACAATATTGATCACATAAAGTTAAAATAGAGTTCAAGAGCACACTCCCTTAGCTAATGCCATGGCTCCATCTTGCATCCATCCTTATTGATGACTAATTGCACACCCACATTATTCATTTTACTTATAGATGGTTGGGTCCCTCGCAAAACTATGAGTGTGTAGAATGCCAAAAAGACACTTGGTCATTTCATCTCCAAATGTGAGCTTGAATTTGCCATGACCAACAATATAAAGAGATGTGTTGTCTCTCAAATAGACATTTCCATTATCAATGGTCTCATAATAAGAAAATTGTTGATGCATATATTTTCTTCTTGCATTTAATTAATTATTTTATTGCATTGTATGCACCTAGGTATGTATGTATCTACTTGGGTAGGTTATACATGTGACTTGTAATTTCCCTATTTGGTGGAGATGCACTACACATGTGACTACATCTTCTAATATCACACATTAGTTGTAAATCCACATATATTGGTGGTGTATCCTATATATACCCACATCTTACTCTCATATGAGCAATGTCTCATCTCTAATAGTTCATCTTTTATATTTGCACATTACATCTTTTTTTTTTCTAGAATATTATTATTATCATATTAGTCTTTTGGGTTTATTGTGATAATCTCTTAGGCTTTGTTGATTTTGGATGGCTATCTTCATAGCCAAATCTTACATAGTATTAAAACTTGTATTGTCTTGAACTGGTCTTCTTAAGAAGATCCAGGAGTGTCGATCTTGTGCTTTCTTGAAAACTTAGTATGCTAGATTCTTTTACATCCTTGGATGATATAGAGAATTGGAAAAGTTTGAGATGGAGATCAAATTTTGGGGTATTATTTCTTGGGTGAATTAACATCATTGTATTTGTAGGTTTGTTTGGTCTTGTGTTCAAATGTTCTAAATTTGTTAGTTTCCCCCTTCTTTTGGCTCGTATTAGATTATAGTGGTGAGATCCACAATGGTTTAAATGAGGCGTTTCGGTTGGGCATCCATAGATTGCTCATATTTTGGAAATTTTTGGTCAAATTTGACCTTAACATCACATCCAAAAAAGCCTAAAAACCCTGGGAATGCCTATCAATCATTAAAATTGGAGCACTTTACCTTAGGTCCTGTTGGGACCCAAAATAATTATAACCCTAAACCCTAAAACATTCCTAAATCACCTAGGCTAAGGATGGTCGTTTTGGGTGAGAGGAAAAGGTTCATCAACAAGTTTAGGGCAATTTTGGCCAACTAATAGGAGTGGGTTTACTCCTTTGCACTTCAGGCTCAACTTAAACCTAGAAGGGATATTCCAAGGGGTATACCTAAATAGGTATTGGTTTTTACACCAGGGGAACAACTAAAAATGAAAGGACAACCAAACCCAACTCGTCTTTTAAGCCCCCAAAAGCTGTCACTGGACCTAAAACAATTGGTTGTCACTAATAACCCCTATATAGCTGATGAAAAGACACTCCCATTGACAATAGAAAGTGCAGGTATGCTTGTTTGCAAGACATACAAACTAACTACTTACTTCACACATAATGAGTTTGTTTTGATTTTTAAGAGTGTGGGTGAACATGGAAACTTTCAGACCGGTGCCTAATATATTGGGTTACGGAGTCCACAGCTCAACGGAAAGAAGGAAACAAGAGAAATGAAACATGCACTTTCTTGATATTCAGATGTGAGAAGAACAACAATCAATGGAGAATATACTTAGTAATCCTTTATCAAGATACAATCAATCATCTACAACCATAAAATAGATCATCACATATCATGTAATGTTTTAAGAATATGTTCATTCATCTGATCAATGGTTACAGTCATACCACGAAATATGGCAAGAGGAAACCCTAAAAGAGATTCAAGACTTCCTTGAAAGATTACATAGGAAAAAAGGAGAAGTTCATACACTGATAGCTGAAATCAATATGAAAAACCTTTCATGACCTGTGTCTTCATTGTTGGAGAACTGGAACTTTTTGCTTTTTGAAACCCTAGAGAGCTCTGCACTTGACTACCTAAAAATGCCCAAAAGACCAATCTTTTTACATCTTACATTCATGCACATATAGCATCTAATTCTCATTGACCTAGTTAGGTTACAACAAATTTCCCCTAAGGGCCATGTCAGAAAATATCTCGCCCATAAGAGATGTTTATCTACCAAAAATAACTGTAAAAATATCTAGCATCTGGAAGCAGATGGAAGATATTTTATGCCTTAATGCACACAACTGGTTTGTTGATCTACAACCATAAATGCAACAAATATCTAAGAAGGAAGGGGTAGCTAAGAGGTATAGCACCTGCATTGATGGCGTATGAGACACATCCCTTCAAACTCACCAAGCAAAGATTTTACAACACTTTAAATCTCGAACCCTTGAGTCTCCATGTCTTCATCAACTCTGAATTCTTCAAAAAAATTAGCTCCTACAATGCTGCTTGGCCAAATTCATGTATCTTCCTGCCTTCAAGATGCCTGAAAGTCCCTTTTGAATTTTAATTATAGATGAGTCTACTTTTAAAATCAATGACCATCACTTTTCCTTTTTTTATTTCCCAATTCTAGCCCAAATATTTTGCTTACGTGGCAGTATATCGTAGTCACACAGTAGGAAGTGGGCCATCTCCATTTGGCTCCACATGAGTGCGCTAAGCCCTCCACGTGGATCTTTATTACTCGTGACCTTTTCCTTTCTTAGGGAACAAGCCACATGTCATCATTTTGTAGCCACGCGATCGAGATATGACATCACCTTGAATGGTCTGCGGGCTACATTTTATGCCTTACTATCCTTTTACCACCATCCCGCACCTCATTCCTTTGACTGCCACGGCAGCACGGTAAACCCCTTGCATTTTAATCTCACTGACATCCCGTAGACCGTTAATCGTTTACCATCGGCTAACAAACCAGAGAAAAGACTCCTACAGGACCGTGGGAAACACCTTGTTCCCAGCTCAAGCCCTACCGCAAGGTCGCACACCAATCCTATGACCACAGTGGTAGTGCGGTAATTGCTAACTTTTACTGTCGGCTTGCAAACATTTTTGTTGACTGCTGCGATAGTGCAATGACTTCTTCTTTCTTGCTGCAATCCCGTGGGCTTCTCCCTTAACTGCAGCGGTAATGCAGTAATGGTTCAGACTACTTCCTTTATTCCCGCAAGCCTTTCAACTAATGGCCGTGGTGGCGTAGTAAATATGTTTCATGCTTGGGCTAAATCCTCGCTGCCATCTTGCGTGCTCGTCCACAAGCTGTTGCGATAGTGCGATAAAAGGCTTATTTGTAATGTGTCATACCTGTTTGTATATTTTAAAAAAATCTGTTTATGTGTTATTTTAATTTTTAGAGTGTGTTCTTTCAGACTAGATAGAAGATGCAGAAGGGGTTTTAGTTTTCCTACAAATGTGTGTTGTCGAAGCATACAATATATGGCATATATTGAAAACCCATAAAAAGTACAATGAATTTGTATAAACAAAAAATGACCTATATCATCAAATCACCAAATATTAATTATCATTACATACCCATGTCAAGTTTTGCACTTTGATATTTATGTTGTAGTTGGATCAACCAATAGATAGCATTGCTTTCATTCATAACTCCATGATATTGCAAGATATGTGCATACAATGAGAAGAGACAATCAACAAGGGTCTAGACGCCTCCAATAGAGGGTAACAATGGCTGCTATCAAGAGTAATCAACCTCAAACAACTACAATAATTTCCTTACAATGATTTCCTAGGTGAGTGGTACGGCCCCGGTGGTGAATGCACATCGGTATGCCAGCAATAAACTCCTCATAAATAACTCAATCACCTCACACAATAGTACGACCAAGCTGGAAAAGTATGGCCAGCCAGTAGAAAATTGCAATAGTCACAATCCTCGCAGAAACACTTCCAAATCCACTCTAAACTAGCTTATCAGCTGCTCAACAATGTCTTCCGAATATTATAACCCATGAAGCCTCAAATACAATAAAATACCAACTCCAATGAAGCCCAAATGTGAATATTGGATGCATCCGCCAATGTAGTATTTGCTAATGGAGGTTTTCATCCTTAAAAGCCAAGAACAACACTATCTTGCAGAGGTTTTCGTCTTGTGAATATTGGATGCATCCGCCAATGTAGTATTTGCTAATGGAGGTTTTCATCCTTAAAAGCCAAGAACAACACTATCTTGCAAAGGTTTTTGTCTCAACAAGACAATACCAAACCCTAGAGCCAAGCTCCAGAAACCCTTGAAGGGAAAATCTCAAAAGAGAGAAGAAATAATAATCCAAGCATATCTCAAATGAGACACTTTTCCCTCTTTTATAACTCTCCAAGAGGGATGTTTTACTTTGGAGGGAAATATTTCTTTTAATTTCACTTTTTAATATTTCCCAATGTGAGCGCTCCATAAAATGACTTAAGTGACTTTAATTTTTTTTTTCCATCACTTAGCCAATAAAATCTAAAGTCCACTATTAAATAATAATATTAATTTATGGACTTTAAAACATAGACCCAAATGAACTCAAAATTCAATGATCTATAGCTCGTCAGAAAGGTCTCAACAAGATGCACCCAACCCCACTTTGAAATCTTGATCCGACACCGAACCTGAACTTACTAAAAATAGTAAGTAACGGCCAAAAGCAAACTGAACCAACACAGAGGGTGCTAACTGGATCCACAAACCATCTAATAACTCTGAGCTCAATGCAAAGTCTAGGAGAGCCAACAACTGACTGCAAGGTCACCAAAATAGTGCCAAACTGACACTTACTAAAAATAGTAGTGTTCCCCGAGGACCAGAGGGAACAAACCCAGAAAAACCCAAAAAGATTGTCGACATGCAAGCACTTACTATAATAATAAGTACAAACAAGTTGTTTGAAATCTCTTCGGAAAGTGTCAACCAGCTCCGCTAGTTCACCTGAACACCCTACTGACATTGAAATACTCCTCTAGTTATGCTGTCACCAACCCAGAAAGTCAGCTCCAACCGTGTTGTAATAGGACTCGAAAATGGGGACATTACATTATTTCATGTTTTAGCTCCCGCCAACCCGCAGGGTTTATCTGGCATATCCGCATGGATGCGGTATTGGTTTAATATTGCAAAGATTTAGCATAACATGACAAGAAATGACTTAGTACAGATTTAGCAATGGATTTTAGCAGCAAAAGGATTAAGACGATTTTATGAAACTCTGGTTTGGGCTTTAAAGAATATGACCTTCAAAATATTTAGACCCTAACCAAGGACTCTCGGGCTATGAATAATTAGGATTTTTACCAGAGTCCCTTCAGATCGGTTATAAGCCACATGTTCAAGAATGAAGTCATAGAGTGTGACATGAGGGCAAAATGGGGCATTTTGGAGATTGATTTTTCAGGTGTCAACAAGTCCCTAAGAAAAAACTATCCCACTGCAAAATATTCCTTGACATCTTGGAGATTCCTTACCTGTGTAGTCAAATCCATTGCTAGCATGTAATTATTATGTAGGCACAATTACATTTTTCATTGTTTGAAAATTTTGCTCATATGTATGTATGTATGACCATATTTCACACTCTATGTACTATGGCAAACAATATTTATAAGTTGTGGCTCCTTTGAATTAAGACTTGTGACCTTTGTTTATACACTTGCAACCTCTTTAAAGCCACATACTATAATTTTATTAGTCTCTATGGTATTTGTAGGTCTTCAAACCTCTCAAAACCCCTTCATAAGATTAGCAACCCTTATTTGGCTACAATTCTATAAATTTGGTGTACTCACTATTTTAGATTTGGTTTTGGTGGCAATTTTAAAGATTTTGCTATTTTCTGGCAGTTCCCCTAGTCTAAAGCTACTCTAGAATTATTTGGTGGTCTTCTAAACTTGGATTTTTTTGGTAGAACTACTAAAGTTAGTTTTTCCAAATTTGTAGGTATTTTTCTAAATTTAGTGACACTGCTAAAATCAACTCATTGAGGAGGTTTCATAATTGAGGTCTAACACTTTGCACTAGACATGTGACTACACCTTCTAATATCACACATTAGTTGTAAATTCACATATATTGGTGGTGTATCCTATATATAGCCACCTCTTACTCTCATATGAACAATATCTCATCTCTAATAGTTCATCTTTTATATTTGCAAATTACATCTTTTTGTCTAGAATATTATTATTATTATTATCATATTGGTCTTTTGGGTTTTTGTGATCATCTCTTAGACTTTGTTGATCTTGGATGGCTATCTTCATAGCCAAATCTTGCATAGTATTAAAGCTTGTATTTTATAGAACCGGTCTTCTTAAGAAGATCTAGGAATGTAGATCTTGCGCTTTCTTAAAAAATTAGTATGCTATATTCTTTTACATCCTTGGATGATATAGAGAATTGGAAAAGTTTGAGATTGAGATCAAATTTTGAGGGGTTATTTGTTGGATGAATTAACATCATTGTATTTGTAGGTTTGTTTGGTGTTGTGTTCAAAGGTTCTAAATTTGTTACTTTCCCCCTTCATTTGGCCCATATTAGATTATAGTGGTGAGATCCATAATGATTTAAAGGAGGGGTTTCTGTTGGGCATCCATAGACCGCTCATATTTTGGAGCTTTTTGGGTCAAATATGACCCTACCATCATATCCAAAAAATATAAAAACCCTGGGAATGCCTATCAAATCATTAAAATTGGAGCACTTTACTTAGGTCCCTAAGAGAACAACTATCCCATTGCGAATTATTCCTTAACATCTTGGAGATTCCTTACTCGTGTAGTCAGATCCATTGTTGGCGTAATTATTATGTAGGCACAATTACTATTTTCAGTGTTTGAAAAAATTTCTCACTATTTTTTACTATATATGTACACACACACACACACATATATACACACACACACATATGACCATATTTCACACCCTTTATACTATGGCAAGAAACATTTATAAGTTGTGGCTCCTTTGAATTAAGACTCGTGACCTTTGTTTATACACTTGCAACCTCTATAAAGCCGCAAACTAGAGTTTTATTAGTCTCTGTGGTATTTTTAGGTATTCAAACCTCTCAAAACCCCTTCATAAGCTTAGCAACCCTTATTTGGCTACAATTCTATATTTTGGGTGTACTCTCTATTTTAGATTTATTTTTGGTGGCATTTTTAAAGATTTCGCTATTTTCTAGCAGTTCCCCTAATCTAAAGTTACTCTAGAATTATCTGGTGGTCTTCTAAACTTAGATTTTTATGGTAAAACTGCCAAAGTTAGTTAGTTTTGCCAAATTTGTAGGTATTTCTCTAAATCTAGTGACGTTGCTAAAATCAACTTGTGGAGGAGTTTGCATAATTGAGGTCCAACACTTTGCACCTGATTTTCAAAGGGTGATATCTTGAGCATACACATATTTTTTTAGTGCAATTTTTTTTGGTGTACTTCATGATGGTGTAGGTGTTTTCCTATTTTTATGCACATATTTTCCAAAAAACATAGATTGTTGTAGGTGTTGGTGTATGGTTCTAATTTTGGGAAAATTTGAGGCTTTGTTTGGAACATCATTTTTTGATAGTGCATGATTTTCTGAGCTCTAAGTAGTAGTACTATTGGTTCTTTTTTATTCTTCTTTAGATCTATAATTTTAGTATTGTGGGCTCTTTTTGGCATCTATAAAGCATTGAGATCAAGTCCACTTTGTAATATCTACAAGTGGCAATTGTACACACACTAAATATAAAGTGGCATTATCATTTTGTGCTAGGGGGTTTCTTGATTGAGTGATTTTGGGGGAGTGCACTTGTGATTGTGCATTATGTTTTGCTAATGTTTGGTTGATTTTGGTGGTTTCATCATGGTTCTTGTTGTTCAATTTCACCCTTCAATTGTGAAATTGGCTCAATGGAACCATACTACTAGTTTAGAGGGATCAATAATCATTACATACAAATGGATGTGTTACTCTTTATGGCATGTTCCATAAACCAAGAGGTTTTAGGAAAAAGTCTAAATTACGCGGTGACAATGACATAGTTTATAGACTAATTTGTAATACTATTCCTAGAAAATTGAGACATCACATCAGGCACACTAAGTGTCCTTATACTAGTTGGAGCATCATTTGTCAATTGTTTGGAGACTTGCATCATCCTCCATACAATAATGATGCTTTTTGAAAATGTCAAGCGCATACAGGTTGTCATGAGTTCTCTACTAATGCTTTGACAATGATGTTATCTATTGTAGTAGATGTTGTCAACTCTCTTTAGTAGAACCACACATGTCTACAAGATTCTCTTCACATAGATGAATGCTTACTTGTAAAATCTCATCTCAAGGATCTTGCAAATACCATTGTTCATACTTAGACATCTGGTGTGGACACAACATTGTAGGATGAATAGTGTAGGTTGATTGCATGCATTGAGATTCGACTGTGATAACCTATTTCTTCAGGGTTAAAAGTTGCTTTAGCAAGAGCTTCTAATTAGGATCATCATTATTTTCTATAGGTAGCTCATTGGGGTGGGTACTTGATAGATCTTTTAGGTTTGTTTTGTGAGTCTTGTCTTCTAAATATGGAGGACACTATTAAGCACAAGTGAGATTCCTCTTTGATGATAGTTCTACAACTATTCTTATCTCAAGTTCTCTAGATACCATGAGGGTGCATTCAAACCCTCCTATTCTTTCTCCATGTATACTTGTTTCTATTGTGGCACATTTTGTAGTTCCTGAGTCCTAAGATTTAACTCTATCATTGTTGACACCTTTTTCAAGGACTCATCATCATTGACACCTTTTACACGAGTACCAAGTTCTAATTGGTTAAGATCTCTTACTTGTCTTGAGAGCACATCTGTATTGATCCTTGTACTTGATTTCTCCTATCAACATTTGTCAAATTTCAACATTGGCTTAGAGAGTCTTACACAATTTTTAGAAGTTCATCTTCATCTTTGGCACTTGCTCTACATCCATTTCCACATTGTTTTGAATAGGTCTTTCATCTAGAGCTTCCAAATCTCAAAGTTGGTGTCATTAAACTTTTCAAACTTGATTTTGATGTGTTATCCATATTTATACTTAAAAATAAGTTTACCTATGTAGAGCTCTCACTTAAGCAATGACTAATAACAAGCCGTCTCCTCCCATAGATCTAACAAACAATGCTAACTCTAATATCAAAAGAAAAGAAACTAAATTGGATCCACAATAACCTAAAGAGAGAAACTGTGCAAATAGAAATAAATCTACACAAGTTACAACATAGTAATGATAAGGAGATATACAATATCCCTTAGAATGACCCTTATAAGAAAACCCAACAATAAAGCATACTCCATGTATTAATCTCAAACTTTAGTATTTACAATAAAACTGGAGTATTCATGTTCTAATAAAGGTCTTCAATCTCAATATTTGGAGTCAATCTAATACTACAACCCTGCAATAAAATACCATAGAATCTTCATTCCAAATTCTCAATTTATAGGCCGAAGGGATCTTGGAAACCACAAATGGTTTCCCAAAACCATGGGCTCAAAACCATGAGCCAATGCATGATCAAAATGGTCCAACTTGGGCCAATGTGTCCAAATCCAAGAGTAACTCCTCTTGGAATAGTAAACAACTCTTCCATGAAGAACTTTGACCCCTATGTTTAAGGGGACTAAGTAAAACTCTCAAGCACTCAATGTAGGTGCAACAATCACACTTACATACCTCTTTGAAATGACTTTTTTAGTTGATCAAAGACATCTTTCACAATCCACTGGCAGCCCCCCTTTTCAATGACCTCGTACACCCATCATAAGACATAAGATAAGTGTCCTAAAGTACCAACCAATGAATCTTGAGATTTCCTCCACATGTGACACACCATTCATTAAGGGCCCAACATTTACAACATGTTTACAATAATTAAATAATTGCAAAACAACACTAGGATTTACAAGGTGTTTAACACTTAATCCTAACAAAATGCACACTATCGATTATTAATAATGAATTAAAAAAATTACATACAAAACATAAATTATTTTCTCGAAGGATAATCATGCTTACATACCTCTTTCAAATGGGTTTTTTAGTTGATCAAACACACCTTTCACAATCCACTAGCAACCCCCCTTTTCAATGACCTCTTATACCCATCATAAGACATAAGATAAATGTCATAAAGTACCAACATATGAATCTTGAGATTCCCTCCATGTGTGACACACCATTCATTAAGTGCCCAACATTTACAACATGTGTACAATAATTAAATAATTGCAAAACAACGTTAGGACTTACAAGGTCTTCAACACCTAATCCTAACAAAACACACACTATCAGTTGTCAATAATAAATAAAAAAAATTACATACAAAACATACATTATTCTCTTGAAAGAAGCAATTATAGAGTTACATGTTTTATGATACAAGGAAATAACTATTATAGGACAAATTATAATCTTATTGTGGAAAATAGTAGCCCCTACCTTTTTTCGTGCTTAGATTTTCAATAACTATTTATGAAATAGGGTTAGAAATTTCTCCTACTTTTTTCACTCTTAGATTTTGAATAGCTACTTGTGAAATAGGGTTAGAAATTTCTCCTACTTTTTTCACTCTTAGATTTTGAATAGCTACTTGTGAAATAGGGTTAGAAATTTCTCCTACTTTTTTCACTCTTAGATTTTCAATAGCTACTTGTGCAATAGGGTTATAAATTTCTCCTACTACCTTAAATTTTTTTATCCAGGGGGTGTCATTAATAAGCTCCCTTTATTTTTAAATAAATTTTTGACAAATTTTTTGTTAAAAAATATTTAAAATGTTAAAAATGCAATATTGCTGTTTTTAAACAAATAATAGAATGATCAGCTTTGTAGAAATTCTCATCTAAAATTTGAGGATCTAAAGTGTGTTTAACAGGTTTGGTAAAATTTCTATTTGTTTTGCTCAAATTCTGGGAAGTTTGGAGGCTTTGTGGCTGTGTTGGAGCAAACTCTAGCGATGGATATATCCATTTGCACAGCAGGCATGCGCACGAATAACTTTAGCATACCTCCCACTGGTTTATGCGTTACAAATTTAAGGACAAAGCATATGCGGAGGTCCAGCGGTAAGGTTTTGAACTCGAAGGAGGGTTTTAATTTGAGAAGCCCTTTGAAGCAGACTCCATTGACGTGGCAGGAACAAATAAGCACGGTTCACAGGGGCCTTGACCTGGCGTTTCCTCATTCTCGTCGCGACCGCGATGTTGTTGCTCATGTATGTACGAGCTTCTCGAATAAGCCCTTTTTTATAAAATTCCAAGACTTCACTTTTTGTTTTCTGTTTAGATTTTTTCAAATTTTTTTAATCTTCCATGGACCTCTACTCACTGAGCTACACGCCCATTTGTGGTCCTGATTGTGGATTAATCTTCCAACAAAAACAATAGGATTAGGTTCAACGTTTGCACTATAGACTGAACTAGTCCACATTCAGTAATGTTTAATTTGCCTTCCATTTACGCCCAATAACAATCACTTCACATTTTCCACTGAAATTGAAGATAACGGTAATAGTAACAAATTAAAGCTACCATTATCAAGATAGTGGGTGTTGAGATAGTACAATACCAAACACATGGCTCATAAAGAATTTTGGAGGAAAGATCAATGGAACTGAGCTAACTATCTGATTGTTTGGATACGCCCATAGAAGAAGCAAGTAGTGAATGCGTGTTGTTTGCTATAAAAGATGAACCTCAACAACGAGTCTCTTAAATTGGGTTATAAACTTATGCCCTATTGTCACTACCCAGAATAGGTCTCCACTGCTCAATAAAACTGTTAATTACTTTTTTGAGACATTGAAGGATAGTCTGAGGATATACTAGTTAGAAGACAAAGAAAGAAGATTACATTATTTGACATTCACAAACACAATCATTTACATCACATTATCATATATATATATATATATTACTAGGGTTAAGATCATAGGCCCATAAAAAGTTGAGTGAAAGTCCTTATTAAATAAATCGAATTGGGTCTGCAAATATATATGGATACGCCCATAGAAGAAGCAAGTAGTGAATGCGTGTTGTTTTGCTATAAAAGATTAACCTCAACAACGAGTCTCATAAATTGGGTTATAAACTTATGCCCTATTGTCACTACCCAGAATAGGTCTGCACTGCTCAATAAAACCGTTAATTACTTTTTTGAGACATTGAAGGACAGTCTGAGGATATACTAGTTAGAAGACAAAGAAAGAAGATTACATTATTTGACATTCACAAACACAATCATTTACATCACATTATCATATATATATATTACTAGGGTTAAGGATCATAGGCCCATAAGAAGTTGAGTGAAAGTCCATATTAAATAATTCGAATTGGGTCTGCAAATATATATGGATACGCCCATAGAAGAAGCAAGTAGTGAATGCATGTTGTTTTGCTATAAAAGATGAACCTCAACAACGAGTCTCATAAATTGGGTTATAAACTTATGCCCTATTGTCACTACCCAGAATAGGTCTGCACTGCTCAATAAAACCGTTAAATTACTTTTTTGAGACATTGAAGGATAGTCTGAGGATATACTAGTTAGAAGACAAAGAAAGAAGATCACATTATTTGACATTCACAAACACAATCATTTACATCACATTTTCACATATATATATTACTAGGGTTAAGGATCATAGGCCCATAAAAAGTTGAGTGAAAGTCCATATTAAATAAATCGAATTGGGTCTGCAAATATATATGAATGATTTTAGGTCACCTTCATCACCAAGGTATAGGGCTATCATTTCTTTCTCGAGCACTGATGACTGCAATCTTTCATTGCCTCCTTTAGCAGCCACATATAGCTTCAGTAGCATTAAAATTACCTGAGCCTCTACCAGCAGATGCCAAGCACAAACAAGTGTTATAAGAGACAGAGCTTCCTTCCTCTATCTTATACACCAAAATGAAGCAGGTACAAAATCTTTTATCTTGGTCAGCAGAAGTATATAAGAGTGATACTTCTCTAGATTGGGTCAGTGGAATTCATATCCACTGAAGTGCACTCTTCCCTTAAAGACTCATCTCTGAAAGCCGGATGCAGATTGATCAAACCCAAACGAATATCCTACCAATTTTGAGTCATACAACAAGCCTCATACATCTAACCCTTTTCTCAGCCTTGGAGGAAAACAAGAGGACAAAGCCATACAGAAAACAGTCACACATCTATACAAATACAGGCAACTTAGTTATTACAAGCAGCATTTTATAACAAACACCTCAATTATCTTCATACTATTCTCCTCCCTATCTTTATTGGGTCACTAGCTCCGTTCAACCGTTGCACATTGATTTGTGAAGGCAATGAAATATCACCCATTTTTTCTCACCTCTTTCTCTTACTCTGACATTGCAGATAGAAATATATCAAGTAAGATGAGGAGATTATTATAGAAAAAATGCAATAAACTATAGTGCTGACTGTTGCCATCTATCTAATTCAAACTTTCAGAGGGACTAATAGGAGAATTCTGCTTTTAGTCCATTACTTACATCATCTTCTCATGCTCTTCTTTAATCTCACACTCAAAGATCCCTCACTATTTCAGAAAAGATATACCATCAATAACGAGGTCTCTTTATCAAAATAAAACTGTTTTATCCCTGGGGTAAGTAAATTACCATGGCTAAACCACCTAGAATCATCCATGTCTTGACTTATCATACCAATCTTATTTTAACACGGGTTCCTTGTTTTCAAGTTTTGCTGGGGCCTAGCAAATCAGGCAGGCCTCACGCACCAGCCAAAAAAATCACAACTTCCAATAAGTTAGTATCATTCTTTCTTCTTACAGGTTCTCTAGTCCTCGATAATCTTCACTTCATCCTCTGAGTTCCTGGTCAATGATGGAACACAGCTTACAGGGATTGGCTTTGAAGCCTCACAAGATATGTTTATTCCTAACCTTTCTCCAATTATTGCCCTTGCAATGGAGCACTTAAGCATACATTTAGTTGCTTTTGGTAGCAATACTTTCCAAAGGTGGAGCTGAATACTCGCTCAACATAGGTATGATTCTCATGGAGAAGGAAGGCTGCAGCATTTGAGAGCATATTTGGTCCACTCAATCCTTGGCCATGTCAAAGACACTCTTCTTCCCAATAGACTGCTCAGGATCCAACATTAAATCTTTCATAAGTTTTGCAATATTATTTGCCTTCCCACCATCCGATTTCTTTGCTAGTTTCTACAATTGTGCTATGCAGATTCTCATACAAGGGTTCTCTATGTCTTGGTTAGTGTAAACAGCAAAAGAATCATGGACCTGTGCATCATTCATATGGTTATTTCCACCACGACTACTATGTGCTTGGGCCATATATATTAGAGACAATCCTCCCTCGTTGTCTCTACCTCTTTTCCTTGTAGAAGATGCCATTCTACCCAAGACAATCTTGACAGCGAGGTGCATCATATCAATCCAGACATGTTTGCTACAAATTACTTGCTACTTTCATTGAGTGTGCGGTTGAAGGCTAATGATAGTAAAGGCACACAATTTCCCTTTTTATTTTGCCATGTATTGTTAGGACCTATCTTTTTTGCCTTTTAACCTTCAATGTAGGATTGGTTTAAATGCATTATCTAGCAAATTTTTAAGCCTGCTACTCATCCTTCTTTTTTGTGACACAGGAAACAAAAAATCTTACTCATCAGAGACCAGTGTAGATGAAAGCCTTTTCTTAATATACTTTCAACCATAGTTGAAAAACTCGCCAAAAGCAAAAACTCGCCAAGCCCGAAAAACTTGACTTGCCAAAAACTCGGCAAAAAACTCGGAAAAACTCGGCAACTTAAAAAATTGTTTAAATTTCATTAAAAACGCATTTTTTTTGCAAAATTCAATGATAAGATGCATCCAATGAGTCAATAAATGAGAAACAAGCTGAGTCTAGTTGTAATTGATTGATTTCAAAGCAAATTGTGTACAAAATGGCATCCTCATGTGGAATGCGCTGATACTGATAGTCTGAGACAAAATGAAAATAGCAAATTGTTTTTGTAAAATTGAAAGTAAATACTAAATACTACATCTTCCTCTTCCCAAGTCTAGTGAAAACTAGGGGAGTGGTAGAACTAGAGGGTCTAGTCCTTAGAATCTGTTGTGGCTCCTCCATCCTCGACATGATAGACCGTGGCTCAATCTCCATCCTGGATGTAGATGCTGGTAGTGGTACTGGTGCCAATGTCTCCTCATCCTCCTCATCCTCAATGTCATCCAATGAGAATCCCAATCCACCGATTCCACCCCCCTCATTCCATTGCTTGTCTCTCCGAATCATAGATCTCATCCTCGGAAAACAATGCAGGCTGCTTATCCCGCCTTGTCCAAGGGCTTCGATGTATCCAATGACAAGATGTATCCAATGAGTCCATAAATGAGTACAAAAGTGTTTTCTATTAAATTTGATTGATTTGAATGCAAATTGAGTACAAAATCGCATCCTCATGCGGAATCCTGATGGCTGATTCTAAGTTTGAAACCTTGGAACCCTGAATTTGGCTAACTCTGAAACCCTGAAACCCTGAGAATTTGGTTAACTCTGAAATCTGATGGATCCTCCAAAGTCTAGAATCTTTTTCACATAGGCGAGTTTTTTTTTTTTCCCCCAAAAACTCGCGAGTTTTTCTGAAAAAATCAAGTTTTTTTTTGGCGAGTTTTTGCTTCAATTACTCGTTGTCTGAAAAAACTCGCGAGTTTTTCAAAACTCGGCGAGTATATGGCGAGTCTTGCAACTATGCTTTCAACCCTATTTCCCTTGTTTCTGCAAATGCAACGTCCATCACTGTTCTTCATGCAAACATGTTTTGAGAAAAAGCATTGATAGTACATTCAATTATCCTTCCTATGTGCCACCTCACCTGTCCTTATTAATTATTCAAGTGGTACCAAGTGGACTTTCCTTTTGTAGGGGCATGCCATTCAAAAACATCATTACTTGAAGAGACATACTACTGTCCCTGAATATTGATTGTGAAAATTATCTATAGCAGTCATTTTTTTTGAATGAGAGTTAAAAGAAAATTGATTCGAGGAAAGAGTGTATGTTTATGGGGAAGGGATTAGAAAAAAGGGGCAAGGGGAAAGGGATCATTTATAACATTATAACTACACCTAATATCTACAATATTAAAATATTTGACTTTGATAATTGTAGTGAAATATTTTCATTACACATGGGTTCATGGATTGCATAGCATGTAAGCAGGAAAATTTGTAGTGGCTCCCTTTTTATTAATCTAATACTTTGCCCTCTCCCATAATCTAATTCTTCCAGCATGCGAGCTGGGAAATTTGTAACGACCTCATTTTTAGTAGACTAATAGCGGGACCTCTTTTGGTTAGTATGCTCTTTTGGATCTTAGAAAGATTGCCCTTCCCTTTTAAGCAATCTATAAATATGGGGTTTTCCCCTCTTTGTAGATATCTTTGGGTCTGTTAATCAATACACTCTCTACTTTGTGTCGCTTAACAACCCACCTTGGAGAGTGTCCTTGTACTTGGAAAGTTGTGTGTGTTATGCCTGCTTATGGTCTTTGTAGGTTGAACTCGCCCCGCTTGCATAGTGCACATGAAGTGGACAGAAGGTTGAGTAAGTGAAGATGGGATTCAATTGATTCATTGTTTGGAGTATCATTGCTTTTCCTTTTTGTTTCTCTGCACCCTTCTTCTCCTTCTATCCCTTTTCTCTTCATGTTTTAGTGCAGAAAAGGAACCGGCTTCCGGAGCGTGCTTGTGTGTTTGAGATGTGCATGTAGGCATCTGATGTTGCTATGGTTTGTGGTCACGACTCTCTGGACGACCAATAGTTTCTAGCATGCTAGGTGGGACTTTTTTTTTAATAAAATAAAGATGTTAGAGGGGTTCTGTATATGGGGTCCCCACCTTGCTAAAATTATGCTAAAATTATGTAGAAAGGTCTACAAATCTCCACAACACCTATGCATAGCCTAGTGTGGAGAAAGAACAAATTATTCTTTATTTGATTACTATAAGATCTTAGCACCATATGGCTTTGAAATTGATTTTTAGCAATTATCTTTTGATTTTGAACATCTTTCTATCTACGAGTCTCCTCATCCTCATATTCTAAAGTAACTGATGTTGAAGAAAGATATTTGTTAACAAAATTTAACATGGAATTAGGGATGTAACCCCCAATTCCCCATTCCTCCACTTGAAACAAACATTAGGCTAGGTAGATAGCTAAATCCTGTACAACGTAGGATCTTCACCATTGATTGCTTTTGCTCTTTACAACTCTATGGAGGGTTGTTTACCATGTTACACAAGGTTTTAACTTTCCTTTTTGTTACCTTTGAAGTCAATATCTCCTCACCTTTATTCGACATTTTATCATCCACCACCTTAGCTCCTATTTGCTTTACTGAAGCCAATGCTTTAGCCTCCTCACTACAAGGGGAGGAGTGCTCTATATTTGTGTATTTTGGTGGCGAGGGGGGTGATGAGACCTTAGATGCCTAAGCATCCTGAGATTTGGGAGATCCTCTTTTTTGTGGGCTATTTGCTTGCTTTGAAGAGGAGCTCGAATCATTTGAAGAGGGAGTCGCTTTTTGGTGAATTGCTAGGTGGGAGAGGCAAGCTCCTTTCCACCATGTTGCCTACTTTGAAGCCCCTTTATTAACCACTTTGCAATCCAAAGCAATGTGACCCCCTTGAAAGCATTTTCTGCAACAAAAAGGGATGTTTTCATAATCTAGCACTTGTTTCCAAATTTTGTCTTCAACTTGCAGCCATATCTCTTCCCTTAGCCCTTTGGAAATATCCAATTCCACCAAGATTCTTGTTGATGTATAGTGAATTAATCCATTTGTCTCCGAATCCAATTTCAAGAATCTACCCAATAAGTTCCCTATGCCTTGAAAGCATGCATTTACCCAAAATTGTAGGGGGAGATACAACAATCTCACCCAAACTTACATAACAAAAAACAATTCTATCATAGGATTAAAACTTGGGAACTAGGGTTTTACCATCAGAACATTTTGCTAGGGTCCTTTTTCCAAAATAGAAGATCTATCCTCAAGCAATTAACACAATAACACAAAAAACCCTTGTGCACTAGGAAAAATCTCTATATTCGATCTTTGATATTTGAGGAGCACATACTCAAAATCCATGAATGTAAGTTAGCTAGACTAGTCCATGGGTTACTAAATTTACAATCAATCCCTTTTTTGTGAACTTTTCCTCTTCATACAACACTTCTTTGCCTAGTTGTAGAATAGGATAAGTACTTGAACTTGGGATAATGTTTGTGCATTGCATTTGTTTGCACAAACCTTCAATCTGCACCTTGTTTGATGACTTAGGGTTTGCATCATTCTGGAATGGTTGCTTTCTTTGTGCTTGAATAGGAGAAGTTGTATATATCTGAACTCCATCACCATGGGGTGCCACATCCAACCCTAGCTTGCACAAAGTCACTAGGGCCATAGTTACCTTGCGATTTGTTAGAGAGGGGCCCATGCCTACCATCGCACTAGCCCCAACACTTGCCTTCACCTTCTCATTAGCTAAGCCCACTTGCACTTGATTGGAAACATGCATTGAATAATTTGCAACATACTCCGGATTAGGGTTTACCATGGGTTGATTGGGAGACTTCATTTTGAAATTGGAGAGCTTTTCTTCCATACCTAATGAAATTGTTTTTCTGGTGGGACTTCATTCTTGAAGCTCTTACAAATTTTTGTTTGTTGGGACTTCACTTTTGAATGAACCCATCGAATATCTTTGAAATCTTCCAAGATTTTGGGTAGAAATGTGCTTTTCAAAGAAAGCATTCACATCCATTATACTCATATTGTTGTTTTTAGTGAAGAAATTGTAGTTATTTGTTATTTTGGAGCACTCACATCAACTGCATGCTCAAACTCAAGATCCCTATATTTGTTGTCACATTTGTCAAATGGAGCACCCGATTGTATCTTGCCCAAGAGATTTTTGCAATTAGTGCTACATATGGCATTCTGAGCTGGAATGCATCGCAAGATCCTAGTTCAAAGAAGCCATTCTCGTAGAGATGTAGAAGTTAAGAGATGATTTGCATGAGATGAGAAGGGAGTAGGTGTATGTTGTGAAGGCATACTATCAACAACAAAGTACAAGTTAGAAATGGTGCAGTGGTCATTCTCTCCTTTTGCTAAATTTGTTATCCCCTCATAATGTGGTATCATTGGAGTGGACATCCCTGTGGTGTGTAATGGTAAAAATCTGAATGAATTAATATTAACAATAGAGCAAAGCTCTTTATAAATAATTACAAAAGATGTTTCTAAAGAAACTAAAGCTATTTAACGCAATTAGAAACTATCTAATAAAATTACATTATTGACCATTAATAAACTAAGTAAATATTATTTTAATACCCTCCCTTAATGGTCAATCTATCAACTACACCAAGGTGCCCCCTAAATTTGACAAACTTATCGGGGCTCATAGACTTGGTGAGAATATTTGCAGTTTGGTCCTCAGTTGGAACATACTGCAACATCACTGATCCATCTTTGACAAGCTGGCGGATGAAATGACAATGAAGTTCAACATGCTTGATTCTTTCATGGAAGACTGGATTTTTGGCAAGTTTCAGCACCCCTTGATTGTCACAGTACAAGGGGGAAGGCCCTGCTTGAGACCATTGCATGTCAGAAAGCATCCTCCGAAGCCAAATTGCCTTACTAGCTGCTTTAATAGTTCCCCGATATTCAGCTTCAGTTGACGAAAGAGCCACTGCGCTGCTTCTTGTTGGTCCATGTAATTGCACCTGTTCCCAAACTGATAACATACCTAGAAGTAGACTTCCTGTCATCAATAGAACCTGCCCAATCTGAGTCTGTAAAACCAATCAACTTAGGATCTTTGCACCTGCCATACAGAATGCCAAAGTCGGAAGTGCCTTTCACATATCTTAGCTCATGCTTGGCCGCAACCCAATGTTCAGCTTTAGGGTCTGTCATGAATTGAGAGATGTAGCTCACAGCAAAACTAAGATCAGGTCTAGTAGCAGTGAGATAGATGAGGCTGCCCACTAGTTGCCTGAATGCTGATTCATTCTCCATAGGTGAATCTGACTTGGCTGCTAATTTCAGCCCTTTCTCCATAGGTGTAGATGCAGGTTTGCAATCATTCATTCGGAACTTATCAAGTAGACTTCGAGCATACTTGGACTGAGAGATAAAGATGCTACCATCTATCTGCCAAACCTCAAGACCTAGACAATAATACAGAAGTCCCAAATCTGTCATGTCAAATGATTGACTGAGATTATGTTTGATCTCCTCAATCAAATGTTCCGAGCTACCAGTAATGATCAGGTCATCAACATAGACAACAAGCAAAAGAATATCATCACCAGATTGTTTGACATACAAATTAGAATCAGAAGGACTCCGCTGAAAACCATGATCCACTAGGTACTTATCAATTTTCATGTACCATGCCCGACGAGCCTGTTTAAGGCCATAGAGTGCTTTCACCAGTCTGAATATCTGGTGTTCCTTACCAATAACCTTGAAACCAGGAGGTTGTGTCATATAGACTTCTTCCTGTAAATCCCCATCGAGGAATGCACTCTTGACGTCCATTTGATGGACTTTCCATCCAGGCTGGGCTACAATAGCGAGGACAAGCCGAATGGTATTCATTTTGGCTGTGGGAGCAAAAGTCTCCTCATAATCAATGCCCTCTGTCTGTGAGAACCTTTTGGCTACTAATCGAGCGTTATACTCATCAAGAGTTCTGTCAGTCTTATACTTTACTTTATACACCCATTTGCAGCCAATGGGCTTCTTCCCAGGTGGAAGATCAGAGAGGACCCAAGTGTTATTCTTCAGAAGACTATGATGTTCAGCTTCCATAGCCTGTTCCCACTCAGGTATGCCTTTAGCCTTTGAATATGTTTGAGGCTCGGAGATGCTGTGAAGGTTGGCCATAAGAGCAAAATTAATTGTATTATGTTGCTTGCTCTTTTTTCGAGCAGATCTACCCTCAATTAATTCATCATTATGAAGATCACCTATGGTCTTAGCCCACCATTTAGGCCGGAGAGTAGAAGTACCAACATCTGAAACAGGAGGAACAACATCACCTGGGGTGGTTGGAACAAAGTCAGTTGGATGAGGATCCAGATTGTCCTGAGGAGGGGCGGGTGCTGGAACATTCTATTGAGGTGCCTCCACAACTGCAGAATCCCTCCCATCAGGTGGAGCTAGGGGAAGGTGAACACCCAAATTAGAAGCCTTCAAAGGCTGATCCTCAGGGCTCACAGAAGGAGAAGACAGATAAAATGGCCTAGTAGCTTCATCAACCACAACATCATGATTGAAGATGAGACGATCTATATCTACATCAATCAACCTATATGCCTCATGATTCTCACTGTAACCAGTGAACATGAGTTTCTGGCTCTTGGAATCCAACTTGGTGCGCTTGTCATTTGGAATCCATACATGAGCAGTAGAGCCAAAGACTTTCAGGTGGCTGACCTTAGGCTTACGTCCAGACCAGGCTTCTTTAGGAGTCATCTTCTTAATGACATAAGTAGGAGACTGGTTCAGAACATAAACTGCAATGTAGACTGCTTCAACCCAAAACTTCTTAGGGGCATTTCTATGCTCTCGCATAGAATGAGCCATTTCAGTAATGGTGCGATTCCGACACTCAATGACACCATTCTGCTGAGGCGTGTAGGGTGTAGTAAGCTGGCGCTTAATGCCATGTGCAGCACAGAAACTGGAGAAGTCAGAAGAACAAAACTCCCCCCCATTATCAAACCTAAGAGTGACTATTTGAGAGCCTGACTCTTTGTCAACTAAGGCCTTAAACTGCTGAAAAATACTAAACACCTCTGATTTGTTTTTAAGAAAATACATCCACATTCTTCTACTAAAATCATCAACAAATAACAAAAAATACTTCAACCTAGTAACTGAAGGAGTATTCATTGGTCCACATACATCAGCGTGAAGCAACTGTAATACCTTGGATGCACTCCATGTGTCACCATCTGAGAATGGAGTCCGATGCTGCTTTCCAGCCTGACAAGCTTCGCATACTCCATGATTCTGAATCTGAATCCCAGGTAGACCACCAACCAGATCATCTCTAGATAACTGAGAGAGATAGTGCATATTCAGGTGCCCGTAACGCTGATGCCAGAGGTTGCTGATGGAAGTACTCTTGGCTGCCATAGTGCGCTCTTGAGAATCACTTGAATCAATAAGTCTATACAGACCATGATTCTCAAGTCCTTGAACAACTGTGGTGTGAGTCTCTCTATCAACAATGTTGCATGTGTGCATGCTAAAAACAATATCTCGCTGAAGAGAGTGTCGCATAATCTGACTAACTGAAAGTAGATTCAACTCCATGCCAGGTATAAAGTATACATCGAGAAATATTAAATTTCTCCCTCTAGATTGAATCTGCATGTTTCCCTTACCGACAACACAATATTCTTCGCCTCCTCCAAAGATAACAGAATCTCTGAATGGCGTGTACTCCATGAACCAATCTCGACGATGAGTGAAATGCCGAGATGCACCTGAATCAATGTACTAGGCAAAGGATTTAACACGATCTGCTGGTCTCTAGGCCATAAAGGCATAGAAAGCAAACTCCTTCTGCTCAGTGTGCTCTACAATATGGGCTTTAGGCTTAGACTCTCCTTACTTGGATTGTTCAGAAGCCAAGCGTTTCCTGCAATCTTTCTTCATGTGGCCATACTTGTGGCAATAGTTGCACTGAATGTTCTTCTTGGAAGTGTACTGGGATTGACCTTGGCTGGTTTGCTGAGAGGGCTGATTTTTGCCCTTATTTTTCTGAAATGTCTTGGCAGTAAATGCCTATTTCGTGGAGGATGAACTAGCACCGCTACCGAACTGCTGTCTCCAGTGATCCTGCTGCAAAAGTTTGTTGTACAGTTCAGGAAACTTCAAGTCAACATTAGTTGAGGTAATGTTGAGCGTCTCAATAAAGTGCTCATAAGACTTTGGCAGACTCTTCAGAGTGATGACTACCATTTCTTCCTCCTCCATCTTCTCACCAATAGCATCAAGCTGATCACGGATGTCCTTGATTTTTGTCAAGTGCTCCTGCAAAGTTGACTTCTCATCCATCATGATGGAGAACAACATGTTCTTTAGAAAGAACGCTCGGCTCTTGTTGGACGTTTCATGAAGATCTTTCAGAAGATCCCATATTTCTTTAGTTGTCTTGCCTGAGGGTACTTGAGGCAGTTGATCATCGGTGATCGACAATTTAATAAGCATCACGGCTTTTCGATTCTGCTCATCAAATTTGTCCTGATCTTTACCCGCCGTTGGAGGACGTGTAGTTTTGCCCAGAACAATCTGGTCAAGGCACCGATACTCAAATATGGTCATCATACGCTGCTTCCACGTGTTGTAGTTGCGGCCGTTGAATTTCTGACTACCTTCCAACATAATGTTGGACAAAGATGCCATCCTTCAAGCTTTCCAAGGCATGAAAGGCAAGGTAAACTGGGTGACTTAGGCGCTGGGTGCTGGATCTTGGGTTCTCAACATGATAGGCAGATATTACTGTCGGTTATCACCACATAAGCCGCTAAGGGGCACTTAGCAGTTGAACAAGGATAACCACTAATCACGTGTAGAGTCGTGAGTGCTTGATCAAAGCACTAAGGATTGTCGCTGAGATGACAACCGCGACCAAAGATTTTGAAGAACCGTCGAAATACTGCAAACGCCGACGAAGGACAGGAGGTTGCTGAAGACTTGGGTTTGTCGGGAGGTGCTGGAACCTCCGAGCACTGATGGCAGAGAGACTTGGAGCAAAAGGGGCCACGATTCTTGACCAAAAAAGGCCGACTGAAAGCAACAAAAGTCACAAAAATTGCGACCAAAGAAGGCAGCGATCCTCACAGGAGGAAGCCACAAACCGTGGCCACAGATCGGAAACCAGCAATTGGAACCGTCCAAGACTAGAAGTCGATGCCAAAACAAGAAAACCACAACTCAGATTTGAACTGCGACCCAAAAAAAATTGCCGATTGTGTGCTTTCAAACAGCGACCATCCTTGCAAAAAAAAAAAAAACGCAGAATGCAAGTAGTGAATCTGCCAACCAAGGAAAATCGCCAAAGAACAAGCGCGAAAATCACGACATAGCCGAAGGAAGACTGTGCAGAGGTCGAGGGCCGTACTGAAGGTACGGATGTCCGTACGGTGATTACAGGGTTGCACAAAAAGCAGAAATTTTTGAGAAATGAAAAAAAAATTTCAAAAAAAATATTTTCCTGCTCGACCTGCTTTGATACCATGTAATGGTAAAAATTTGAATGAATTAATATTAACAATAGAGCAAAGCTCTTTATAAAGAATTACAAAAGATGTTTCTAAAGAAACTAAAGCTATCTAAAGCAATTAGAAACTATCTAATAAAATTACATTATTGACCATTAATAAACTAAGTAAATATAATTTTAATATGGTGGACACCTTTGTTGCTTTTAGTATGTTGCATGCTAAAGAAGAAACTTACCCTGAGGGAAAGGACTCCAGCAGGCCCATGGATGCATCAATTATTGACGTTGGAGATTCTTCCCCTTCCTTGAATGCACTGTTTGACAAGGACAAGGCCCTGACTCCCCTAGAGGGGTTCATGGCCCAACATCTTAGAAGGTGAATTTGAGAATAGTCCTCTAAGGAAGTAAAAGAATGCACAACTTCTATAGAATCACATCTTGAGATGCATGCACTCTTACCAAATTCTAATGGCAACGGTTGGAGTCTCATTTGCAGCTTTACATTTGGAAAATTTACGATGGTTTTGGGGACCAATGTGCACTTCAAGTTGAACTTTAATGGGTCCCACCATACAAACAAGAATTGAAGGAAAGTGCATCTCGTGACTTGTTCTCATTTTGTAGCCTTTTGAATGGCAACTCATTCACTAGTGATGATGATTATTATGTGGGATTCAAATAATAGTTTGAATTCGGGTACTCTACATAGGTTGTGTTACATTTTTGAATATATGCAAAATATATTAATGAATGAATTAATTTACAATGAAGAGTGAATGCTTTATTTATAGAGAAGTTACAAAGTCTAAGAATAGATAGACAGCTTGTAGAAAGCTACAATTAAGAAAGCAGACTAAAAGACGGAAATAAAGCCTATCCAATAGGAACTTAATGGTCAATCCACTAACTAAACCAAGATGCCGCTTAAAACAGACTGCCTTCCTAGATAGATGGAGGCATAAACAGATAACAGAACCCGAGCACGGGTGTCAAAACACAAATCCCGAGGAATTCGAAGAAGCAGAACACAAATGATGACCACAGATCCAGCTGGTGACAAGAAGGGACTAAGCGCTGTAAGCGCAAATCAAGAAAGCCCTCAAAGCTGAGAACCATGGCGAAAAGGTAGAAAACACTCCAGAAATAGCGACAAGGCAAAAACATTTGCCGAACAAGGAAGCCGCTGAAAACAGAAAACAAAACTCCATTCACAGGGCTACGGAACAAGAACCCAAACTCTGAGGAGATCCTGCAGAGAACACTGATGATTAAAAGTTCGCTGCCGTTGAACTTCTGATTGTTGTCCGAAAAAGATGCCACACTTCACATTTTTCGAGGCATGAAAAGACGGATTATAAGCAGAGGGCATGAATATTGAAGCAGATAGACGGCACCGAAGCTGAACAGAACCCTTGCATGGGTTACGAAGCGCAAATTTTGAAAACACAGAAGAAGCCAAAAATACGGATACCGAGGCACAGATCTCGAGATAAATCCGAACACGGATTTCAAAACACAGATCTCGAGAGTACGAAAAGCATGAGCTCAGAAAAATCCGAACATGGATTTCGAGACTAAACGAAAAATATGTTTGCATGACTCGAGTATGGACTGCACAAATCTCGAGGTGAAATAAGTACCCTAGCCCAGAAGTCGGGTTCAAAACTGGAGGTACAACAAATCAATACGAAATTGAGACCTCTAAAGGCGACCATACTGCCCCTATAGGCAGTGAACTAGCTGATGTACACAGTGAGGAAGGCAAGAACATACCCCTCAAACCCCTCCAAACATGACCAGACAACAACTGTCCCCAATACAGGTTGCATCCTTCAAGCACAACCGCCCAGAAACTTGAACACAAAACGCCACAGATATCAAATGTCGAGCACGAACTCGTGGATAAACTGCGACCACGATCTAGGAAAGCAAATCTTCATAGCACAAATGCAACCACAGAGGAGCACAGATTCGTGACCTCAGGAAGAACGCGAACTGTAGATGAATGAAAGTCGCAATACATTTCAAACCACCGCCGGAAAGAATACAAACTTCGAAGAAGGAACAATCCCGCCAAGAATCCCGTTTGTGGGTGCCAGAACCACGACCATCCAGAAAACGGAACAGAAAAACGCGGACAAAAAATTACGACCATAACCTAGGTAGAAACGACGACTTTAGAGTGAAGTTCGCCCACGCGATTTGCAAAAGACTCCGTGATTTTAGCAGGAGACACGATTTTCAGACCAAAACAGGTCGCCAGAAAAACGAAAAAACGCCAGAAAAACAGAAACACGGAGATGAAAGTCGTGACTGCCAGAAGCCCGCCAAAACGCGATCAGATCTGTGAATGCAGTTAAAGCCATGACCATGGAAGGAAAAGTGCGCTCAGAAACTTCAATCACAAGTATAGAAGGCAGAGCGACCAAAGAAAAATGGCGAAATGTGATCTCATAGTCATGATCAGAGAAAAAAAAACATGACCCAGAAGTCACGGATTGCAGAGAAATGGCAGAAAAAAAAGAAAAAAATTTCAAACCCAGAGTCCCGCTCACCCAGGCTCTGATACCAATTGTTGGCCCACGATTGCCATTAAACCAAAAGGTCGACCAATCAATTTTCGATACAAGCGCCAGAGTTAATGCATCCATGGGAGGCGGTTAGTCCATGTCATGAATCCCATGGGGAGCACTGACTGTCTGCCAACAAACTCCCCCCAGCATTACCCAGGGGGATTCCTTTCGCTCTGATACCATGTTACATTTCTAAATATATGCAAAATATATTAATGAATGAATTAATTTACAATGAAGAGCGAATGCTCTATTTATAGAGAAGTTACAAAGTCTAAGAATAGACAGACAGCTTGTAAAAAGCTACAGTTAAGAAAGCAGACTAAAAGACGGAAATAAAGCCTATCCAATAGGAAACAACTAGATTGACCATTAATAAACTAGATATTATCTTAATAGGTTGAGCATAGAGCAATAAAGAGACTTAAGTGCTTGCTATTTTTCTCCATCTATTGTCTTCAAGTGTTTATTGGAGCATCCAAAGTTACGTTGCATAGTTATTGAACAAAAGAGACAAGTATTTCTCCTTGCCCATCAATGGATTCATTCATAGCAACATTGATGAGTAGCTTTTCCTTTTTTTGCTAATAAGATGCATGTGCATCATTTACATAGCTTCGTGTGCGCATTTTGGCTCTTTGTGCTTGGTTATGCTGGCCCTCTTTCTACTCTGATCCTCTTTTTGCTGGTTTGTTGGCTCTTCTCTTGGTGGATCCTCCTTTTAGTTGATTGGTGAATCTTTCTTTTGTCTCCCGAGTGTTGGTAGTTGCTTGTGGGTGTCTTGTTCTTCATGGCTGGTTTAGTATGTGTTGGTGCATGAACTGTGGGTTGGTTTATCTTCTTAGTGGGTCTTTTCTGTTTTGCATGCAACTTTTCAGATGTATGGTGTTCATGGTGGATCTTTATGATGTCCTTGCATTCTTCACTATTGGTCATAGGCTCCCTTTTTAGCTCACGTGGATTGAATTTCATTAAGGCATATGTAGAAGGAGGTAGATTGGTGCAAGCGGGCTCCTTCTTGGAGTTGGATCCCTTGAGCGATATTTTTGAGGAGTTTTGAGGTACTTTGTTAGAGGCAAAGGTGTGCCAGTTGTTGATTCTCTTGATTATGCATCCCCATAGTCCATGAGCCCCACAAATTCGGGAAGAGTGCATGCATCTTAAGATATGATTCTATAGACATCCCTTGCATATTCTATCACATATTGACATCCGTTGCAAGCTTTGTCTATTATCGTTTAATTTTTTTTTATATCACGATGATGATTATCAAATTTCAACATAAGTAATCTTTGGTTTTGTTGACATCTATTTCATTACTTTAAAACTATGTCACAATGTTCATGTTCGCGTTCGAGTTCAACAAGGGAAAAATTTAGAACAAGTTCATCAATTGATAAGATTTAGGAAAAAAGTTGTGATTAAATTTGAATAGTATAAATCTGTAATTTTTATTTTTATTTAAATATATGAAATTTAAAATTTAAAATACTAAAATTTAAATAAATTAAAAATAGTAAAAGTTAAATAATTATTAAAATTTAAATGAATTTTAATTTATTGAAAGTTAAATAAATTTAAATTTTAAAAATATTAATTTACATAAATTTTGAAGTAAAGATCTAACCTAAATATATTAATATTAATAATAGTTTATAAAATCAAAATATTAATAAATTTTTTAAAAAACCTTAAAGCTAAAACTTAAATTTTAAGACTAATAAATAAATTTTAAAAATGAAAGTTTTTTTTTTGAAAATGGGCTTGCTGAGTGTGTCTGCCATGGCCGACATTTAAAAGAGAAAATCAAACATTTTCCTGATAAAAAAATCATCAAGAGCGCCTGCAAACTGTATAACCATGTACAAACGATTTCAATGGCAATTTTAAACAAATATTAGGGTTTTTTAATGTTTGTTGAATTTCAAATTTCTATGATAAAATCTGGTGAACTCTAAACTCTGTGGCATAGCATTAAAATGCTAATATTTTTGTTTTTAAGCATGTTAGAATTTTACTTTCTTTAAAGATGTGTATCCATTGTATCATTATTATTTTTCTAAATTTAAATTATATATAAGTATTTTAAATTATTTTGCTGTCTCCCACAACCATCAGCAACTTTTTAAAAAATGGCACACTAGTATCCATCCCCATCTCCCATATCAGCACCAGTCCCTTTCTCATGTAAGTATGAAAGAATTGTAGGCCCGGGAATGAAATGCAAGTGAAAGATAGATAAAATGAAATTGACGGGAAATTAGACAAGAAGAAAACATTCAATGTAGCTCATATCTCATTATTGATGCACATATGCATACAACCATAAATAACCACAAGGAGACTCTTTGGTTCATTGATGATTGTTCAATTTCCCTTGTGTGTGCTTTATTTACAATAAAATACAACCAGTAATATTAAAGTGGTGAATATTAGACTTAGGATTAGGAATATTAATTTAGGAGAATTAACTTAATCTTTACATCCCCCTGTAATGCTAAGTCTAATGAGCTGCAAATGATGCTCAAAATAAACCATGTGCCAAAGAGAGTGAAAACTGGAGAGCCCAGGCAGGTTGTGCCCATGAGTAGTCCAAAAGTGTCTGGAACTACACTGTATGGCATAATAAATGGATAACCCAAGCTGATTGCACCCATGAGTAACCCAAAAGTGTGCTAAAGCATGCACTGAATGCCCTGGCTTTTTGTTAAGATAAAAATGCGAACCGCTTGCCGTCCACAATACTCTCAAATGAAGACACGTTGACACAAAAAAAATTGCTCCCGTGGCAGAACAAACTGTGTAAAAAGTGAAGGCATATGATGATTTTGCTCTATGCATAGTTATCAAACACCATAATGTAGTGTGCAATCTAAGGTGTTTAGATGCTGATCTGAACGTTACTGAGATAAACTGTAGTAATAAGTGGCAATATGCTATAATTTGCAATATGTTGCAGTGACAAATCCTTAATGGACAATGTGAGAAGTCTCTCAAGTACCATGCTCAAAGAACTCAAAATCTGAATCTTGATGTTCTCCCCTGTAAGATGTGAGTGGAGAGCTGCTGCAAAGACCCCCTTCGAAAAGGACTAACATATATCAACATGTGTATAGAGATGCATAACTCAATGATGCCCTCTTTGGTTTTCATCACGAGTCTCTGTTAAGTCGCCCTTTTGGGTTTTCAACTTAATGGAAAGAGTTTGTAAGGCTTCCTTATGGGTTTTCAACTAACAACTCAAGTGCAAAAATATAATCAACAAGAGGCAATATCCATAGCCTCAAATGATGTATATTGAGCTGCATATCTAGCGGTCTTAGTGTGCTCATCATCAATATCCTAATCAGAATGGGAATTCATAGGTAAAATAAGTCAATGCTCTTGTCAACACCATAGGAATTGAGTGCATAATTATCCTCTGTGGGAGTTGAGTGCAACCCTACAATTCTCTTAGTAGGTTATCGCTCAATAGTATAAGTATCAAAATATCAGAGGTAGGATATGTACCAAGCTCAACAATATCTGCAAAGCTAAGCTCATCATCGACTGGATTGACAACAACATCTAGATTCTACATCATGAACAGATGAGCTCAACAAGTTTTAGTACCAATGTTCAACAACATTTGCAATGTCAAGCTCATGGACAACAACATTTGCATCATGAATAGACGAGCCATCATCTGAAATAGTGGATTGGACTCTCCAATAGGATTTTGACAAGACAAGCCTTAGTTTGCCATTTGGAGTTATTTATCCATCCAAAATGCATATGCCTCGTTGATTTGTCAGGTGGATCTCTGACATAACAGTATTTTGCAGAATGTGTATGTTGATGGCATGATAGACAAGGATGTAGATCAAAACAATCACTGGAGGCATGGCCTCAACGTCCACAATGACAACGTGTTTGGACTTGATGGGTTTTAGTGCAAGTTGATTTTGATTGACTTGGCAATGTGTCTATTTCACATGGTGAACCAATAGGGGAAAACTCAACTTGATTGTTATTTAGAATAGCTCCGGATACAAATTTGATAGGTTTGGAATATTCTGGTATCTGAAAATTCAGAGCACCTATATACACTAGACCAATACAATGTTTGTTGGGGTCTATTGTTTCCCAAACTCACACAACAGGTGGAGATTCAACAATAGGAGGATTAATAGGTATTATATCCGTGATGGGTTTTGACTGTTTTACAATTGACTTAACAACTTTGGCCTTGCTAACACTGGTAGATGGTTTGGTTACATTTTCTACAACAGGTTTGACCAAGGGATTGTTGACAAGAGGACGAGGCTTGTGAGAATTAATCTAATTCTGCAAATGAACTATCTCCTATTGCAGTAGAGTGTGCTGATTACAAAGTTGCATAGACATTGACTTAAACTATCACCAACATTCTGAAATCAAATCTGCTTCCTGATTTGTGCATACATGGAGTTGGAAAGATAATATGCAATCTGAATACAATGTGTTCATTGTGAATGTAGTGTATAGGGAGAATATAAAATCACAAGTTATGAGTCAGGTAACATCGAAAATGCTCAGAAGATGATGAAAATCTTGATTTGATGTGTCGTTGCACTTTGACTATGATCAAACAAGTTTTTACAACCTTATTCCTCCAAAACACATTTTAAAAGCTTTAAAAAACAAAATTCACTACTGTGGAAGATCTCAGAATCTTCGTTCCATGAAAGCGAGTGGTCATAAGCCAATTTTGACCACCGTATGCAAAAGTTATTCTGTTTTGAAAATTCTGACTTGTTTCAGACAAGACAGAACCCCCTCCAATGCAATTTCAGCAAACTGTCCTGATTTTTGGGGAGTAAAATTTATTAGGTGGATAAATTGAACCCCTAAGCATTTGTACTCGTTGGAGTCGTGGAGGAGTCTAGTTTCCAGAAAGGTAAGTTTCAGAGACAAATTTGACCTAATGACCTGGATATGATGGTAAATGCAGGCAAAGGTACTGATTTTCCTTGTTTTGACAATTAATTCAAAATTTTAGAAATTTGAACAAAATCAAAGGTGGCAAATTCTGAAATTTAGACCTCTTGTAAATGAAGGGGCTTACAAAATAACACTATCCAATTGCTCTATGACTCTATCTGATATATATCATCTTCGAATACAATTGAACTGCCAAAAAAAAGGCAATTTTTAAAAATACAGGCAAAGTATTGACCAAATAACTTAACGTGGCAGGCTTATCTTGCTTCTGGCATGTCATGGCAGTCTTCTCTTGCTTCCAGCAGGTTGTTATAACAGTAAAAACACCTTATATTAGCAAAAAACACCTTCAATAGTGCCTTACAACAGCAAAAACGCTTTCAATAGTGCCATCTAACAGCAAAAACACCTTCAACAGTGCCTTCTAAAAGCAGAAACATTTTTTGACAGTGCCTTCTAACAGCAAAAATGATTTCAACAGTGCCTTCTACTTCAAAAATCGCTTCCAGCAGTGTTGTACAGGAAGAATATGAAGAGAAGAAGCTTAAGAGCTATTGTGTGAGGCTGGAAATGAAACTTACAGCCAAGGAGGAACAATGGAAGATGAAAAAACAAATGGAGAAAGCCTGTGCTTTGATACCAATGTAGGCCCGGAAATGAAATGCAAGTGAAAGGTTGATAAAATGAACTGGATGGGAAATTAGATAAGAAGAAAATATTTAATGTAGCCCATCTCATTATTGATGCACATATGCATACAAGCATAAATAACCACAAAGGATACTCTTCGGTTCATTGATCACTGTTCAACTTCCCTTGTGTGTGTGTGCATTATTCACAATAAAATACAACCACTAATATTAAAATGCTGAATATCAGACTTAGGATTAGGAATGTTAATTTAGGAGAATAAACTTAATCCTTACAAAAATGCCGTAGAAATGAGGAAAAACTGCCAGAAAGTGCAATAAATAGCTGAAAAATCCCATTTTCTGAGAAAATCTCAAAAATCAGTTTGGCCAAGTAATACAATAAACTTGCAATACTATAAACAAAAAACAACATTAGGGATGAGTGCTGATTAATTGCGATTTTTTTGTTGATTTCGCAAAACGATGTTCCTTGCAATAGCCATAGAGAAATGGAAGACAAGCACCAAAATTGATATTAGTATTATAAACTTGAGCTGTACTCAATATAATGCCGAGAAGCTCATTATATAAGCCAAAGAATTAAACTGGAATTCATACAAATGAGAACCTCACAACAAATTACAACCTATGTACAACAACCTACAACCATGTACTATATATAGAATAAGTCAAACAACGGTAACACACCATTATAGGCATTATCAACATGAACAAAGGTAAACTAACCTAATACCCCAACTTGACAAATTTATCTCTAAAGTTGATTTATTTTTACCAAGTGGTTTAGTCATTATGTCATGTCAGCAATTTGTTCTGCTATAGGACAGTAATAAAGGCAAATGTCTTTGTTATCAACCAACTGTCAAATGTAATGGTGTTGAACTTTAATATGCTTGGTTTGGGCATGAGAGATTGGGTTTTTCAGCATCTTGAGAATACTTCGGTTATTGCAGAATTTTTTTTCAAGTTTATCTCTAAACTTGACAAATATATCTTTACCAAGTGGTTTAGTCATTATGTCAACAATTTGTTCTATTGTAGGACAATAATAAACGCAAATGTCTTCATTATCAACTAACTGTTGAATGTAATGGTGACGATCTTCGATATGCTTAGTTTGGACATGAGAGACTGGGTTCTTTAGCATCTTGAGAACACTTCGGTTGTCGCAGAAAATTGTTGCCAGTGTTGTTTTGTCAACTTGAAGGTTGATCAATATCCTTGTAACCTCACACCCTATATTGGTGACTTCCTTGTATTTTGCTTATGCAGAAGATAATGTAACTGTATGCTGTAGCTTGCTGTGCTAGGAAATTACTCCTGAGCCAAGAGTGAACACATAATGTGTTGTAGACTTTGTGAATCAATTGATCTAGCCAAATCCAAATGAGTATATCCTAGTAGGATGTAGTCTACAAATTGCTGATATAGAATGCCAAGTCGAGGGACCCTTGACATATCGAAGGACTTGTGTTGCATCTTGCCAATGTTGCTCATGAGGCTTAAACATGAATTGAGAAAGGCATCTTGTCAAAGCATAAATCCGGCTGGGTGGTAGTGAGATAAATTAAACTACCCATTGATTGCCGATACACTATTTCATTGACTGGTGGTGAAGCATTGTTAGCTGAGAGCATCATCCCAACTTCCATAGGTGTAGATGTAGGATTACACTCAGTCATCCTTAATTTTTCTAAAAGAGCTTTGGAATGCGTAGTTTGTGATACAAAAATGTTATGATCAAATTGCCAAAATTCTACACCTAGACAAGATTGAAGCAGGCCTAGATCTATCATTTAAAAAACAGAACAAATAATGGATTTTACTTGTTGAATTAAAATGACATTGATTCCGGTGATGGCAAGATCATCAACATAGACTATTAGGATCACTATGCCACCACCACTGATTTTGACATAAAGAGTGGGATCTAAATAGCTTTTTTCAACACTAGAAGCTCTAAGTTACTTATCAATTTTAAAATATGAGGCTGCAAGAGTCTACTTAAGTTCATACAGGGACTTTACCAGCCTGCAAACCAAATGTTCTTTTCCAAGAACCTGGAACCCCTGTGGCTGAACCATGTAGACTTCCTTCTCCAAGTCTCTGTTGAAGAAGGCACTTTTAACATTTATTTGATATACCTTCCATCCAATCTGAATGACGACGGAGATAACTAATTGAAAGGTCACCATCTTTACAGTAGGGGCAAAGGTTTCTTCATAGTCTACCCGTTCCTCCCGTGCATATATTTTTTTTGACAAGACAAACTTTATACTTGTCTGAAGAACTATCTGATTTACACTTGACTTTATAAATCCATTTACAAGCAATGCTTTTCTTCTTTGGGGGCAATGTTGACAACATCCAACTCTTGTTTTTCATCAAGGTATAGTATTCCACTTTCAGGGCAGTTTTCCATTCAGGCTGTCCTTTGGCCTCTTAAAATGTGCTAGGCTTAAATACATGCAAAACAACAAGAATTAGAGCAAAAATTACTTGCTCACTTGCACAAGTTGTTTCTCCGATTGCTTAGATTGACCTTCCATTGTCTTTGGTAATTCATCTTCTCGAACATCCTTCATTGTGGTATAGTACCTTGTTTGTCTCTTTGGAGAATCACTCTCTTCCCCACCAAATCCTTGATCTTGTTGTGAAGACTTAAAATGCTCACTCTTTTCTCCACTAGATCACCCCTTGGAATTTCACCCCTCTAATGTTTTTTGTTTGAATTTAACACCAAAACTTGTTCTAGAGTCAAGAGCACTTACCCATACACTATTGTTTGTAGAATTACCATTAACTAAAAAGAAAGATATTTTTCTCATCTACAAAATCTCTATTGAGCACAAGTTTATTCGTAGAGACATCTAGTAATCTATATGCTTTAGATTGCTCATTGTAGTTGTTGGTGTAAAATTATATTTAGACATTAGCATAAGTTAATTAGGAAAGTATTTTCCTTTATTTATGTGTCAATCTTATTACATAGGATAAGATTACTTTCTGCTTTTCCACTTTGTCTATTTTTGACAAATGCGAATGTATAACTATGTATTAATCCTTTGTGAATAATTAATGTACATGAAGTATTGGTTGCATATTGTGCCTCTCATTTTTGGCTTTTGCTTTTTGAAACAACTCTTTCTTGTAGAAGAAATACTACAGACGATTTTGGGAATCTAACATGGTATCAGAGCTCCAGATTTGTTAGCTTCTTCTCAAATTTGAGAAGGTTTTAGCCATGAGGTTGTGATTGGTGCTTCCTAGTGTGAAACGAACCTTGCCGTTGTGCTTAGAAGGCGTCAAAACCCTAGGAATGGCTATCCAAACGCCAAAATCTAGCTCAAGAAAATTGCAAGTGTGAGGGTTTGCATTTTGGGCCATGTGAGAATTTTCATACATTTGTACGGAATCCGTACCATCATACGAATCCGTACGGGTTGTACTATGTCATTTCTACGCAACAATCTGGCGTGCGCATTCTCAGTCTGGCGTTCACTGTTTTTAATTCAGCGAGGGCACTAGTTTGTTCGACGGTAAAATCCTTTAACATATGGTATTTTCTGTTCGACGGTTTTTGTTAAACAATGGTTTTATTTTAAATTCAACGGTTTTAATCTCGGGCGTGGTTTTCCTTACCACCCCAGGTCATATGGGTGGGGCACCCATGGTTCCGTTCAGGCAGGGGGGCTTAACTCTAGCCCAAGGAGGTGGTTTCTCCGCTCATCTGGGTGGCACCACTGGGTCTGCCACTTGGGAACCACCAGATTGGGCCTCCATAGCACCGGCCGATTGCTGACCAACTGCCTGTTTGCCACCAAAGGGCTGCTTGCCTTCTTCTTTGCAAGCCAAAGGAGGGATTTTTTTTCTAAGAGTCATATCTTTGGCATATGGTATCAGTTTTTCGCAAACAAATAGGGAGGGAAAGCTAATTCCGTGCTCTACCTAGTGGTGTTGGTCTTTTTGCCAGATTTTGTTGCTGGTCATTTTTATTGCTGTTTGAAGTCCAAGCATCTTTTTCGGCTTCCAAGCTCATTTCTTTCGCCCAAAATCTCTATTTTTTTGCAAATGAATAGGCGTTGGATAGGTATCCATGAGCTCTACACAGTCATCCATGCACTTTTTCCGATTTCAGCCCCAAGTATCTTTTATTCAATTTGTTGGTTTTATGGCTTCTGTCTGATATTTTGGACGTTTTGGCTCTTGGAGATGTTATGTTTGCTTTCATGCACATCATTTCTTATCATTAATTTGTATTGAGGATTTTGATCTCTGATTTAATCATTTGAGGAGGTATCATGGGTTTTTCTACTCATCCTTCTGAGGTTAATTTGACAAAGGATAATTATGAGTCTTGGCAAAAAGGCATCCTGACACATTTTAGGTGGTTGAATCTTTTTGCCTTATCTTTATGGGCTCATACTTGAACCAGATACACCTTAGAAGAAATCTATTTGGGGTAATAATATTGATCATATTGTAGGATTGATTTGTTCTAGTGTTGATTATGACACTTCGTGTACTATTTTGGACCTTGAGTGCCCACGCACACTTGGACCACAATTCGGGAGATCTATGGAGAACCTCATATCTCTCCATTCCCAAATGATCCTGCTATGGATTGCCTCATACCCCTTGATGATGCAGATAATATACCCTTTGATGATGATACTTTAGAGGAGCTTGAATATGTAGCAAGACTTGATTGTTTAGATGACATAGAGACTTCTCATGCTTCCTCTTCTCCTCCTGTCGAGATCGCATCTCCATCCTCACTTGTTGCTACATTTGAGTCCAGTGTTGTTACATTCATGGCTTCCGGTGATTCTTTGTAGCAGGTTAGTTTCAGTCTTCCAAATCCACCACCTGATTGGGATTCCTATCTACCAAACATCTCATTCTTGTTTGTGGAGTCTCACATTTTTGATGTGGAGGATACTTTGGAGGATATGCATTTCATCTTTGATGGCAGTGATGTCATCAATTCATCTTCTGTGTTTCTTGATGCAGTTCAGATCATACCCTCTCTTGGTTCTACTTCTCTTATTGGGCAGACAGTTTCTGTTTTGGAGAAGACATCTTTTTCTAGCATTAGGTCGCCAGAGTTGCATTCAGAGGCACATGAATACATTTGGATTTGGATTCCCTATTCCTCTAGGATGTGGGAATGGCTTCTACATTCACCAATGGCTCGGTTTTTCTGAAGGGGAGAAATATTGTTTGTAGACAGTGGATTGATTTCTGTCTTTAGGCATTCATCATTGGTACTGGAGCTACTTCTTGGAGGGGATTCATAATCTCATTCATCCGCTCTCTCTTATGGGGGGGTATTCATCATGTATTTGTGGTGGATTTGATTTTGTAACCATCACTTGTACATACTTGTTTTCTCCCACTGGGTTTTTTTTTCCTTTTCTCCACTTTATGAGAGATTTTTGTTTGTAAATGGGTACTTGATTATGCCTTATTTTCGGAACCTACCTTTCCTTTTAGCTTGTGTGTAATCTCCCTAAGTTGCACTTATGGGGGGGTGTTGGTGTAAAATTATTTACACATTAGCATAAGTTAATTAGGGAGTTAATTAGGAAAGTATTTTCTTTTATTTATGTGTTAATCTTATCACATAGGATAAGTTTGCGTTTTGCTTTTCTGTTTTGTCTATTTTTGACAAATGCAAATGTATAACTAACATGTATTATTGCTTTGTGAATAATTAATGCACATGAAGTATTGGTTGCATATTGTGCCTCTCATTTTTGGCCTTTGCTTTTTGAAGCAACTCTTTCTTGTAGAAGAAATACTACAGATGATTTTGAGAATCTAACAGTAGCCTACAAACATATACGTTTCTCTTTTTGCATCTAAATCATTTGTATTTTCCTTTGGAATATGTGCAAAAGCATTACAAAATACAACCTGAATGCTTAGAAAGCACTTACAAAAGGGTTTTTGCCTAGCCACGATTCCTTGGGAGTAACATTTTATAAGGCTTTACAAGAACTTTTTTTAAGGATGTAGATTGCTGTATTCACAACTTCTGCCTAGTATTGCTATGGCACATTCCAGTTGTGCACCATGCATTTCGCCATCTCCATAACTGCCCTATTCCTCCTTTCCATGACCCCATTTTGTTGTGGAGTGTATGGAGTAGTATATTGTGTATGTATACTTTCCTATTTGTAGAATTCCTTGAACTATTGTGAGACAAACTCATCTCCATTATCAGATCTTAGAGCTTTGACATGTTTACTTGTTTGTTTCTCCAAATCTGACTTCTTTTTATAGAAAATAAACCCACATTTTCCTAGAAAAGTCATCAACCAAGAGCAAGAGATGCTTGGGTTGAACATTGTAGGTGTCTGAATATGAACATTCAAATCAACACTTACAAATCTAAAATCCCTTTGGCTTGCTAGGCCTTATCGGTATTAGACGGTTGTAGACTTTGTTAGCCCAGCTAACACCCTATACACACATTTTGACTTTTTGGAGTGGATGGAAGTCCATCCACCATATTAGTCTTGCTAAGTATAGATAAATATTGATAGTTGAGGTGACAATGCCTCTCATGCCAAGTTACACAGGTGTTTGCCAATGTATGTATTTGTTGTTTTAGGATCAACAAGTTTATACAACTGTTTTTCATCAATTCCCACAACAATCACTTAGATATTTTAAAGAGTAGTTACCATACATTTGTTTCCTTGAAACTTACAAAAAGACTAAGGTTTTTAGTAATCTCACTAATAGACATTAATAGGTTTTTGTTCATATCTTGGACATTTTGAACATTCTTAAATGTATATTTAATAGCATTATTCAATGTAACCCGAACATCCCCACATCGTCTAACAAAGTGACTCCAACCATCACCCAAAGAAAAAAGTTCACCTCTACTCATATTCTCAACAAAACTTACATGCCAATCTTTGTGACATGTATACTGTTAGATGATCTTGAGTCAAAGTACTAGGTTGTTGATTCAATAGACTAGTTTTGTGATGCCACAAATGCAAAATCACCTATTTCTCCTTGTTCACCTTCCTTAGCAAGATTTGCATAGCATGACCTCTTTTGACTATTTTCAAGATTTCGTTGTTGCTTCCAACAATATTTCTTGAAATTTCCTAACCCTTTACAGTAGTAACACTTCCACTTGGATCTTTGCGATGATTTACTACCTTTGAAAGATTCAATTGATGAATGGGTTGCTCTATTTTGTCTACCTTTGCTTTTGATACGTGCACTCTCATTCGCATTTAAGTTTTTGCTTTTGACTGTTCTTGCCTAAGGACTTTTTATAGAAGAAGTGTTGGAGCATAATGTTTACTAGGGGTTCAAATTAATTAAAAACCATGAATAAACATTTTTTGCTCTAATATAAGGTATTAAACCTTATAATATGTTTAATAACATATTCTTATAATAAGACTATTTAATGAATAAATTAATTAATATTTACAAAGTCTTGTTATATTAATTAATTTATTCTTAATGTCTTTTAGTTAGGTTTGGTAACTTCCCAAAAGGGTGTAACCAACAGGTTTGGTAACTTCCCGAAAGGGTGTAACCAACCTCCTCTCCCTATATTTTAGGGATAGCCCATTCGGGATTGAATTGATTTAATTTTGTGAGTGGCTTCAAAGAGGATATTAGAGGCTATTTGGAGGAAGAGGAGAGAGGATATCCGACGTTTTTTAGTTTGTTATAATTTGTAGACATATTTGCAAGTTTTCTAATTTAATAATTTTTTGTTGTGGGGTTTTTTACCATATGGTTTTACACACCATGCATTTGTCTCTCTGTATTTTTTTTCTTGCTTAAAGTTAATAATTTCTTATAATTTATACACTTAAAGGTTAATAATAATTAATTAATTATTTAAACATAATTATTTAATTAATTTGACATGGTATCAAAGTCAACTTTAAGTTGTATAAATTTCTTTAGTTTTCAATTTTATATATAAAAGGAAAAATTCAATAAATCACTTACAATATTATTTAGATATAAAATTTTATATCTATATATAGATATTAAAATTTTGGAAAAATGAAAAATTCCAATATTTCTTTTGGAAACTCAATACACATTTAAAATATTTCTTTTGGGCCTACAAACCCTTTCAAAATTATTGTCTCTATACAGATTTCATATTGGAGTCCTCAAATTGGAGCTCTATTCTCCTCAGATGTCTTCTCAAGTGATCTGTATCCTGCATAGGAAAATATAATATATAATAAAAACCGACATTCTAAAAATTATTATATTTTCCCTTTAATTTATAAATATTTCTTATATATATATATATATATACCAGTGGCCGCAGCCACCACTGTGAGCCACAACTTCATTGTGGCTCCGACTGTAGTGGTGGCAACCATTAAATGGCTATTTTTTTATAATAAAAAAATGTATATTTAAAAAAATAACAAAATAAAATCCCTTGCCTTTTATGGTATCTCGGGGTCAGCCGTGACCACCCTTTGCATTTTTTATTTTCTTTCAAAATAAATTAAAATCAGAAACTATATAATGGGGTCAGCCAGGCCGTGTCTGCCCTTTATTTTCTTAAAGATAACATAAGAAAGTTTATATAAAAAATATATATATTTAAAAGGAAAAAAAAAAAAACCCTAGTTAGTCCAAGGGGTTGAGCTTAATTGGTTAAAATGTTGGGTTCTCATTGTGGAGACCCAAGTTCAAATCCCTATAGGGACATCTAATGTGGAATTCTAAGTTGTGACTCTTGGTCTTCCATAGTTGGCTTCTAATGTGGATGTGGTTTCTAAATAAAGTGGATTTCTAACTAGTGACTCTTGGTCTTCCATAGGTGATTTCCAATGTGTTTGCTCGTAAAGAGCTTGTATCGGTCTCATGTTGATGCTCGTATGAGCAGAATATTTGTAAACGATATGCAATATAAAAAAAAAACCCCAGTTTCAAAATAATGGTATCATGGCCGCATAGAAGCTTGTTCCTGGTTAAAACCATTACAAGCTCTCATATCCTTCATTTTTTGCTCTTTGCCCCCAAGCTCCTTTCAACAACTTGCAAAAATAATAGCCGAAAATGATAGTTTATCCTTCTTTGAAAATTAAAATGAGAACTTTTAGGGATCTTTTTGATATTAATAAGCTGCAAACACGGGTGCAGATCCCGATAACAAAAACCCAAAGGGCAGCGAAACAGGCCCAAGGCCACGAACAGCACAAAAACAGCTGACTAGCAGCAAGAGAAAACTTTTAGGGATGTTACCCTAATTTATTTTAAATTAAAAAAAAAACTATATATTGAAGTTTATTTTCTTCTTTTCGACATTTTTTTCAATTATAATATTTTGAAATCTCATTCTATTATAAGAACCAAGACAACCACTAAATAATTAATTCTAGATCCTAAAAAATTATTAATCTGAATGACTTTTGTAAATTGTATATAATAAATAAAATACTATTAATTTTATCAAACATTCAAGGTGTACAACTTTATTATAACCTCGAAAGGATCATTAAATTTTATGTGAGTATATATATAAAGAATTTTTTGTATGTCTAAAATTAATAGATTTCTAGATGCAAAACAAAATAGATAATAGTAATAATATTATTATCTTTTTTATATTTTTCATATTAAAATTCTTTTTGTTTATTATTATTTCTTCAAAAAAGGACTAGCATGTTTTGTGTTTTTTTGGCAATTTAAAATTCAGTTATAAATATATATATATATATATAGTTTTTAAATTTAAATCAAATTCACTGTGGCATCCCAAACATTTTCCATTGACAAAGCTCACATGTTAAATGGAAATAATTATTCTATTTGGAAAATCAGAATAAAAGGCTGAATTTATGGCCATAAATCTTTGGACCATTATTAATGGATTTGAAAAATTGCATACAAAGGCTTTGTAAATCTTGACCTCGTAAACTCATTTCACTAGAAGTGTGGGAGATGATTTTCTCCTTCGCATTAGATGTCTAGAGTCACCTAGTGAAGCTTGGAAACTTTTGGAATCTATGCACGAAGGTACCATACTCTCAAAAATCATCAAACTAATTTTATAACTTTTCACTTCTCCCATGAAAGGAGATGAAAAAATAGTAAACTATCTTGCTAAAGTAAAAAACATAAAATCACAATTAGATGGTTGCAACGATGACCTTATACAAGACAAACTCTTGTATTTCATTATACAAATGAGTATTCATGAAAGATTTAGGAACTTCATCTCTATCTTAAATTCGAAATATCAAAATGTACAAGACATTCTTGATATTTCGACACTTTTTGTCCTGCTCATCCAACAAGAGCAAGTAATGTCAAATATTGACACTACGGAAAAAGCGACTAAAGCCTTGTTTAATCAACAAAAAAAACCTTTTTCAAAAACAAAGGTAGTAATCAAAACAATCATCCCAATTCTTTTGAGAATTCTAAAAGAATTAAAAACAAAAACATATTAAAATGTAATAATTGTGGTAGATTAGGTCACATAAATTAAAAATGTGATTTGTTATTTTAAAAATGAAAATAAAAGATCTAAAAAAAAATCCTAAAAATAACAAAAAAGGAAAACATTTAAATCAGAATCAATCTCAAAATCAAAACCAATCTAACCAAAATAAAAACATTGCCGTATATATTGCTCATTTTGCTTCGACTGATAATGAATGGATCCTAGATAGTGGTGTTTCTAGGCATATGACTTACATATGCAATATTTTAACTGATATCAAGCCATGTAATGTAAAAATCTATCAAGGAGTCAACTATATTATAGAGGCGCTAGGGCAAGGAAAATTGAGAATCCTAAATGAATTTATAGGAGATGCTTTCATTCCTAATTTAAGGAAGAATCTCCTCTCTTGTTCTCAACTTACTAAAGAAAATTTTAAGATCACTCTTTTCAAAGACAACTGGTGCATTAAAGATCAAATAAATCCATTATAGCTCAAGGTATTCAGAAAGATGGACTTTTTATATTCAATGTTATTGCAAAGGAAGTTGTCTTTCTATGCAATCCAAAGATGAAACTCAGTTATGGCATGAAAGATTGGGACATTTAAATATTAGGAGCTTAAATGATATGGTGCGCCATAATCTAGTAATAGGTTTACCTAAAATTGAAAGCAAGTTAGAAAGTTGTGAAGGATGCTTACTAGGTAAACAACATACCTTACCTTTTAACAAAAGTCACATCCAAATCTGATCTAACCCTTGGAATTAATCCCTAGTGCCTTATGGGAACTTTTCAAGTCCCTTCATTAAATGGATCCCTCTATGCCCTGATTCTCATTGACGATTATACCAGAATGATTTGGACATATTACCTCAAAAACAAAAATGACGTTCTTTCCAGATTCAAAGAATTTAAAGCCCTAGTTGAAAATCAATCTAATCTCAAAATAAAAATCTTAAGATTTGATAATGGAATTGGATATATGAATAAAAAATTTGATAATTTTTGTGCTTTATGTGGAATTAAAAGGGAATTAGCAACTCCATATTCTCCGCAACAAAATGGTGTAGCTGAAAGGAAAAATGAAACCATCATAGAAATGGTTAGATCAATGATTCAATCATCTAAGACACCTAAATTTATATGGACTGAAGCTATGGATATTGCTGTTCACATTTTAAATAGGGTACCTTCAAAGGCCTTAAATCTTTCTACACCCCTAGAAATGTGGACAAATAACAAATCAAATGTCTCTCACTTGAGAATTTTTTGAAGTCTTGCCTCTGTTTTAATTCCGAAACATAAAAGAAAAAAGCTTCCAACCTCTTTTAAATGTTTCTTTGTAGGATTTTGAGGGAAGACAAAAGGTCTGAGAATGTACGATCTCTCAAAAAGGGATATCAAATTAAGTCAAAGTATTCACATTTGTGAAAAAGCCCTATCTTCCTATCAATCTGCTCAAATTGAAGATATTATTGAATCTTCCTCAGATGAAGATAATCTAAATAATGAATCCTAAAATGAGCAAAATCTTAATAGAATTGAAATCAAAAGGCCTAGGTGGGCTTAGTCTCTACTTCAAGACACTAATTTGGGTAATTCGTTTTTTCCTAAAATGACTAGAAGTCAATAGACATACTTTGCCTTAATGTCCTTATATTGAAATGAGCCTCAAACCTTTGAAGAGGCTAACCACGAACAAAAATGGAGAGATGCCATGCAATTAGAGTATAATGCTCTAATTAAAAATAAATTTGGGATCTTGTCCTTGCTCCCTCTAAAAGAAATATTATCGACTGCCATTGGTTGTACAAAATCGAATATAATTCCAAAGGTGAAGTCAACAAATATAAAGCAAGATTAGTCACTAAAGGTTTTTCTTAGTGGCATGGTATAGACTATGATGAGACTTCTGCTTATGTAGCAAAAATGAGCACCATTCGTATGCTTTTTGCATTAGCAACTCAATACAGTTGGGAAATACATCAAATGGATGTTAAAAATGCATTCTTAAATGGTGACCTTAAAGAAGAAATATGGATTCATACAACTAAATAGAGAATCTTATGTTTGCCAACTTAGAAAATCTCTTTATGGCTTTAAACAAGCTCCTCGAGCCTGTTATGCCAAAATAAATAACTTTTTTCAAATGCTTGGATTTTCTATTTGTAACTCTAAGAGTAATCTTTTTGTAAATATTGAAAATGATTATATTATTATTATCATATTATATGTGAATGACTTACTCATCACAAGTAGCCTTCCTTAATCCACAAATATAACATAAAAATAAACTAAATCATACCTTTGAAATGACTGATTTAGGTCTTTTACATCATTTTTTAGGTATGTCCCTCTTTTAGGATCATCACTCCATTGTAGTATCACAAGCAAAATATACACAAAACCAGTTTATAAAATTGAATATGGTTGACTGCAAAGCTGCTGCTATTCCTATTGAAGTCGATATCAAACTTGATTCAAAACCTCCATGTAAAAAATTCAAGCCTACCTTATATTGACAACTAATAGGAAACTTAATCTAGCTTACTATATCTTGACCACATATCACTTATGCAATAGGTATTGCATCATGGTTCATGCAAGATCCTTATGTCCAACATTGGAAAATGGCTAAACGTATACTTAGATACATTAAAGGCACTATAAATTTTGTCGCTATTATTCTAACTCCAAAAATGCTCATTTATATGGATACGGCTGAGTTACCGGTTCAACTCCTTGGACTTGCTGGGTCGGGTCCGATCCGGCCTGGATATGGATCCAGGTTCGATTTGTAGGGGTATTCATTGAGGGTTCTGAAAATGCATTGTGGGTTTGTCCGGGACAAACCCGGGCAAACCTGTCACAAATTTCAACGTTTTCCTTTGCTGCTAGATGAACCGGTGAGTTTTTGTCTATAAATCGCCATTTTTTGGTCTTGACAAAGAAAATACAAATGGGTAAAAACCCTAGATGTGGCAAGTTGCAGAGGTCGTAGGCAGAACAGGCAGCTGCAACTTTAAAATCACATGCAGAAATACATACGTGAACAAATAAGCAGTTGCAAACTTTAAAATGTGATAAGACAATTTGTTGCATTGTTGCACTCAATTGAAACCCTCTTGGATTGTCGATCCTAATCCCTGCTCAGTGTATGGTAAAGAAGTTGTTGTACGCATTCACCGAGTCACCCATTTCTCTATTTTAAGGACTCTTGAGCCTCAAAGGAATTGAATGGGCTTTTATAGGTTCCTAGAAGAATTGGTTGTTTTTCTCGAGAATATTTGTTAAGCGATATGTATGTTAATAATATATTTAATATTAGTAATATATGTTAATAATATTTATATATTAGTAACATGTGTTATGTTAATAATATTTATTATTAATAATTAAAAATTATGTAAATAAATTAAATAAATAATTATTTTTTGATCAGTAAATTATGGTATTTGGAACCGTTCCCTTCATATTATATATAACAGAGAATATTACATTGCAATTTTTCCATCAGTTTTGGGTTATGGAGAAAAACCCAAATTATCTTAATGCATCAGGGTATATACACCAAAATCCCTGAATAAACTTCTGTCTTAAACCTTTAAACAATTATATATCAGTCTATGATATAACTAAAAACCCAAACACCATAGTATAAAGGAAGTGATTACATTTCATTTTCATCTAACAGAAGGAAATGCACCCAGTTGGTATCATTGGAGGACTCCAAACCTACAACTTTTTTGAGGAAATCCACACCCAAAGCAGCTTTCTTGCGTCGACCTGCTTCCTTGTGAGGCATGCTAGTGGAAATGAAAGTTCTCCATGGCCCAAAGACAACACTCTGATTAATCATAAGTTTTCCATCCAAAGGGGGAGGACCAACACCCAAAATTGTAGACTGCAGTCCTTGAGTCCTCCTAGAAACTACCTATTAATTAGACTTTCCGCCATCACTTTCACCACCTCTTTTTCTTTCTCGAGGTCAAGAAGAACAACTACAAACATAGATGAAACATCGTAATTAACCTTGTATCGGTGTTCTGTTTCCAAGAATTCATCTCCCAACACCCATTGAATGGCATGGACAATTAATCCACTATGCGTTTTGAAAATGATTTTAACCTCATCTCTGAAATTCCACCCAAGAAGGCCATTTGTCTGTTGCAACTCACCAAGCACACAAGGAATCCATCGGAGAAAACAAAGCATAGATATGTGAAATTGAAAACAGACTTTCATTATAGGTGAGGGAATTAAGCCCCATCATTATTGTTACCTATACCTTCCTTTTCTGTAGACTTCACTCTGAGTGAAATTAAGGTTGGCAATAGCAAAATCATAAAAGGATGATCGAATGAATACTTCCTCGGGTCTTTTGAAACATCTTTGAATTTGACACCTATAGAGATGTCCATTCAAGTTTGATTTTCATATTGGCCAAGTATCAACATTAGAGCTTTTCAGACTGTCTTCTTTTATGTATGCTACATAGTTCGCTAGAATATTTGCTTCTTTATTTATTTCCCTAAATATGTGATGAACTGAAAAACTTTCTAAAGAATCCAGAAGGAGCCATATTTGCTGTAGAAGATTGTTAATTTTCTAGTTTTGTGATTTTTTCTTCTTAACCACATTCACTATAATTAAGGAGTTACCTTAAATTTCAACATTCTTACAATTGAAAACTGTTCAAATTTGAAGACCAAATATTAGTGCATGAATCTCTGCTTCATTATTAGTTCTATCAATGAGTTTTTAGAGGCTGCTCTGATCAAATTACCCTTTTCATCTCTGATGATGCAACAAGCTCTAGAAGCACCAAGGTTGCAATTAGATGCTCCGTCAAAATTTAGCTTATACCAGCCCTTAGGAGGAGGAATCCATTTAGCTTCTTTTCTGAGTTTGGAGGAGTTAACTCTACCATCCCCATTAACGGGGGAAGCTTTGAGATCGCACCAATTTTTAACTATTCATTAGCCCAAAGGGAAAAAGATTTGCCTTTTAGAGATTGAGTGGCAGATCTGCTATTGATTATTTCTACCATTGCTGATTCCAATTTATTGATAAAGGTTAATTCAGAAAGTTCTTTCTCCTGGAATGTTCTTGTGTTTCTTTCTTTCTTGATTTCTCAAATTAAAATAGAAGGACAAATAATCCACATTCTTGAGAAGATGGAATGCTTTTTTAGAATAGGCCGAGATTGGAAAAGATTAATAATATCATTTAGTAAAGCACTTTTCCATCCTAGCCTAGCACAAAGCCATTGTCAACATTTTTGAGAAAATTGACAATTTAGTAGTAAGTGATTTACATTTTCTTCACTTTGTTTGCATAGCACACATCTTGAAGGATCATTGTATTCAAGCTTTTGAAATCTATCTACTGTAAGGATCATTGGACAATCTGACTTCTAAGACCAAATCCCCCAGCTAATTTTGGTTTGCAGATAGTCTCCCATGCAATAAGTGAAATCTTTTTATTCTTAAAAAATCCTTGCCAGACTAAATTCCTCATTTTCTGTTCCAATTTGTTGTTGGTTTTTGAAGGAATTTTTAAGCAAGACATTAGATATGTAGGGATTGCTAAGACAATCGCTTTCAACATTATGATTCTGCCAGCCTAGGACAACCATCTCCTTTTCCATGAAGCCATTTTTCTATCACATGTTTCCAACAAAGGATTCCACAATTTTGCAGAACAATGAACTTCAAATAAAGGAATGCCAAGTTATTTTTAGGGGAGATTTTCTATTTTGAATTCCAATAATTTTTTATATCTTTCTGAATCTTAGGGTTTGTATGGAAGAAAAAGATTTTTGATTTTGAAGTATTGAGCTCTTGACCATATGCTTTCATATAGTTATATAAGGTATCATTTATAGTTTGTGCTTCATTGATTTTGGACAAGCCAAAAGTAATGTGTCATCTGCAAATTGTTGGTGGGTAAGAGGGTTAATCTCCTTTGTAATGTTAATTCCTTTCCATTTGCCTCTGTTATATTCTGCTTGAATTGATCTTCTTAAAGCATCTTCCATAATAATGAATAGAAAATGAGAGATTGGATCCCCCTGTTGTAAGCCTCTAGAGGCATTGAAAAGACCTTGTGGACTGCCATTTATTAAGGTGGACTGCCATTTATTAAGATTGCATATCTCGGACTAGCAATGAAGCTAAATATCTAATCCAGCCTTTTTTTACAAAACCCAAAATTTTCCAATGTTTTCATTAAAAATCTCCAATCTACTTTGTCATAAGCTTTTCTAATATCTAGCCTCAGAATCATACTGCTCTTTTTGTGTAATTTATAAAGTGGATTGCTTCTTGTGCTATGATTACCCCATCTAAAATTGAACATCTTGAAACAAAACCACTCTAATCTTTTGCTGTAATCTCTAGAAGAATCAATTTTAATCCATTGGAAATAGCCTTAGAAAAGATTTTGTAAACGATGTTGCAAAGGGAAATAGGACGGAAGTTGTAGTGCCCCGCAATGGAAACCTTAGAAAACAACACATCTAGGCTATGCAAAGCAGAATATATTTTTTCTTTTGTATAAGATAACAAGGTAATGTTAAGCCAAACAACACACATCATTAACTACAACTTGTCTTCTAAGGTCCCATGGTTGCATTACTTGCAGAATTAATCAACATAATTTATCATACATGGTTAACTGATCCACAACAGTTCATTCCACATCTATTGTACTAGTGAATATACATATACATCTCCATTCGTGCCACATAGAAAATCAATTTGCTCAAGATTACATATACATGATCAAAGGTCTATACATATAGGTACATCATCATGCAGTTTTGATTACATTTGGATTACATACATTATAAATCAACTGATACATAGGCAAATACCTGAGCATAATAGCTATCTTCATAATCAAGTACAAGATTTGAAGTCTTGTGCACAAGGCATATCCACCACGCTCGCGAACAACGGCAAGGGAAAACCAATGGATAAAGCTCTTCCACCCAACCATGTGGAACCCTGAGGTCCATCCCCCGAGCTAGGAGTTAACATAAGGTTCCCACTACAACATGCGGCTAGGTAGACAATAGGCTATGAGACAACACCTGACTCCATCATCACAAGTCACCAACACAAAACAACACAACAGTACTTCCAGAGGCAACACTTAGCAAAAAGGGGAGAGTACAACTAGGGAGTGCTAGGCTGTAGTAAGGAGAGTGTCATCGCATGGTCCTAACATGGGTTACCCAGGCAGTCTCTCTCTAGACACCGGCCCCCATCTATGGTTACCCTGGCAGTCTCTCTCTAGACACCGGCCCCATAGGATGACGCATGCGAAATCAACCTTCCTTTCGTGATGACAAGGAAGTAAATCTGCCAATCCCGGCCTTCTCCCCTCATCCTTAGTCTGAACTAGCACTACAGGCTTGAGTGAGGAAAAATCTTATTATCTTGTTAGTGTGGAAACTACCCAACCCCTAGATTTTTTTTTTATGTTATCACTGAATTACCAACTCCCAGTGGGTTACCCTGGCTAGCCCCTTGGCACCACCCCCCACAGTGGAAGCCACTCCCTTACCTACAACTAGAAAACCCCACTCAACAAGCATAGCAAGACATCACAACAACGAGGGTACAGGAAACCATGCAAGGCATTAAACATCTTGCACAACATCATTCCTTATATCAAAAAGGTATATAACAATGCAAGGCATTAACTCTTCATAACAAAATCATAAGGGCAGAACTCCTAGACCATTGCCCAAAATAACACATATTCATTACAACTCTATGATCTCCATGTCACCCTATTCCATAACTTACCACAAAACTGGATACAAGACTAGTACAACCAGTTGGATAACAATACATCCCCAAGAAGAGCATTTATCATTCACTTGTCATTTAGTCCATACATAACTAGGGACGACAAGGCTTCTTGTAACATCATGATCTCAAGACATCTATCAACACAACACAAGAATTCAAGACATCTCCAAGCTAAGCCTCTGGAACTCTAGCCACACGGAAGATACAACCCCCTCAAGACTATAAGAACGGTTTAATGACGCACAAATTGAATTAACATTTTACGAGAATCAATTATACTTATGATCGTATTATGCCTTCTTACAACTAATCCACTATAGCAAATTGCACTTGACTAAATTGTTACATAGGTATATTAATTATCAAGATAAAGCTTGTCATTCGATTGTAATCTCACTAAGGGATAAAGCTATGACTTACAATAAAGTGAATTATATTTAAATATGAGTTAACATAATCATTTAATTAATCTACACGATACAAATATCATTGACGTAACTAAAGTAAACTTCTATTGTCAGTATTATAAATCAAATTGATTAAATGATTATAAGGAAAGTTTAAATTCATTTCATACGGATAAGTTTGAGGATTCCGATTTAATTTATAACCAAAAGAGGAACAATGTAAATCACTTCTACGTAATTAACGATTACAACTACCTATAGATCACATATCATTTGTCTATCTATCACAACATTCATGAGAATACCAAAGTATATTTACAACGAACGAAATCTAGTTCAACAAGTCATTAATAAAGAGAAGGTGATAGATTTAAATACTACGTTAAATACATTTATCCATTCTACGAATCAACATAATGAATATTCATTTATTCCAAATCTAATGTACAGTCTTTCCTTATCGTGATCCATTTAAATTTATCATTTAATGATCCCGATAATTGATCATATCAATCTTGATGGCTTGATTTAAATAAATCACGTGAGCCAATAATAATAATAATAATAATAATAATAATAATAATATAGTAATAAAAATAATAATAGTAATATAATAATAATAATAATAATGATAATAGCAATAATAACAATATTAAAATTCCGCAAATCGTTTGATAACTAATATATTTTCCATCCAAGTCATTAAACAAATAACGTTATACCTCATTAACAATCTACTATGTATAATTAATCACTGTATAACCATTATAAAACTATATCATTGCATTACGACTTATATTCACCACACTTCATGGAAATTCAATAACCTAATAATTTAATCACGTAAAAATACCTTATCCAAATAATAATTAGTCAAAGGAAGAAAATATACTCATCTCTTTGGGGAAATTTATACTTATGTTGAAGGCGTCATTAAACGAGAAGGGCTTCCATATAGCAATCCTTACTGGTTACGTTTGTAATGGATCCCACTGTGAGGCAACAGGGAATAACACACCAAAGAAAAACCAAGATCTAAATGTGATAGAGAATACACGTTATAAATGGCAGGGGTACGTATATTGTATAGAAACATGTAAGTAATAAAATTTGGCGAGGGAGAAGATTTGGAAGGAGGAAGGTGTAGGCACGAGTGCCACAAATGTCTACTCCGAAATTCTTCATTGCATGTAGTTATCCATATTACCTTAGGTAGACTGTCATGTTCTCCCTAATCTGCAACAGCCATCACATCGACCCATTTCTAACTCATAACAATTACCCCCTTTCAAATCTCACCACGTTTTAATATGAGAAAGGAACCTAAATACAAGTAGCCATTGCTAGTATTCTGCGAACACATATACTCGTAAACTTTCCCATTTTATGGGTGACAAAGACCCTCGAATTAGGAGGAAAAAGGCTGTGATTATTGTGATGGATATAGCAACTTCTTGAACGCTCTCAAAGATAACTTGGTATTCTTTGGCATTACAACTGTCGACTAGGTGAAATGGGTGACCTGTCTTATCACTGGAGGACACCACGATGGCTTTCTGAGTTAAACATGACAGGAGTTGAAAACAACAATAAATAGACAGTTTCGGCAGGAGTGTGTGATATTGCATTATAAGATTGGTGCACACTATGAGCTTGGGCGTATATATACCAGTAGAGGAGATAAAGGCACCATTTTTCAAGTATGGCGCTACCTTTGCAAATGCGACTCAGCTGTTACAAGCTCAACATCGGCCATGTAAAATGAAGGTGGTGCGGCCTCATTCCAAAGTGTTGCGGCCTCTTTTCAAGGTTCGACCAGCCATATCAAAAAAAATAAGGCGGTCATCCATATTCTAAGGATAGCATTGGCTTTGAAGACTAAGGAACATCTACATAACAAAGCCATGGCAATAAGGCATGGCACAAGCCGTATGCAGGTAAAATGCAAGCCTAGGATGAAAGAAAGGTGCGTCCCTAGAAAGAAGGCAGTGCCCAGAATACAAGACTCTGCCATTAGATCCATTTGACACAGTACCTACTATCATCTTGTAATTCTATTGTGAAAAGATATGTTGTTTTTGGCAGTGCAGGCAATGCAGAGCGAATCTCTAAAAAAAAAAAAAAAAGTCCCGTCAGGTTGATATCATGGGATGCAATGTTTTCAGGGTATTTACAGGATGGTAGGACAGATCTGGCAAGGTTCCTGCTTAAGAGAGTGTCTGGTCCAGATGTAGTATCCTGGAGTGTAATGATTGAAGGATATGAACAGAATGGGTACAGCGAGGAGACTCTATTGCTCTAAATTGTGACACCATGGTATTCTGGCTGTGTAACAACATTCTACACCAAATAGTAAATTTGAAATGCCCTCAGACATCCATCAACACATGAGGAATAGAGGCATTTGTCAATGTAAGCAATTGCCCAGATTGGTATGCATCTAGAGCTAGATTGCTAACAACTGGAAGAACACAATTTTTGCATTCATAGACAAAATGTAGAAGAGTACAGAGATAAAGATTGATGAAATAAAATTGTTACTATAATGAGATTGCCTATATCCTTTAACAGGGGTAATTGGACAAGTTAGATTCGAGACATTTAGAAGCACATGGAGGATTGTGACAGTGCTCTCAAACTGGAGATAGAAAGAATTTAAATACCAGTTACTGAACAACTCTCATCAATGAAGAACAACACAGTAATCCTAGTTCTATTACAATTTCACAAGAATTAAGCATATTTGCAGTGCATACCTGAAATTTTAAGCTTTTGCAAGAATCTTATTTTCTCTCTGCATCCAATCCCTTCTCTTGTCCTCCTGAATTCTTTTTCCCTCTGCACAACCAAGACTCTATCTCCTTGGATAAATGCAGAAGGCCTGCCTCTCCTTCCGACAACCCACTGTCTCAAAGCATGGGTCCATTCCTCGGGTGATTGCAAGAGACATGCCTCTCTTCTTCCAACCTCCCACATTCTCGTGAGATTCTTCAATTTCACTTACCAAGGGATTTCACACCTCAAACTTGCAGATGACGGCCAAGAGACATTAATTTTTACTCATCTCCAAATATTGAACTCATAAAACCAGGCGACAACCCTAATATTTAATCTTTTAGAATATTATCCTCATTACCGTCAATTCATTTAATCAAGATGGTAATTATTTAATCATCTTACTAATGAATCTTACTTTCTTTTAATTTAATTCACTTACAACTTAGGACTTATTATTTCATTTACTCATTTAATTATTTATCCAATTTATTTATCTAATTACCATTTTCATATTAGTTTTACCAATTATCAATAATTAAATTATTTATAATTATTAAACCGCACATATAACCTCAAGCAATGTTTATTTAATTTAAGCTTTAATTTAACCTTATTTAAATGAAATATTATTCATGCATAATTGGACACTTAAATTGGATATACCTCGACTTACAAGGTGATACCTGACCCAAGTGAAGTCACAGGACATAACGACCAATGACGACAACAGTCCCACGATGGTGACGACAGGGTACAACACTGAAACTCATCCTCCTTGAGGATGTTGACTAAATAGGGAACCTCATGTTAACTCGAATCCACAATTCCATTGGCTAGGGCACGCTCAGACTTGGTAATTCAGGTGGAGTCGATGCCCGGTACCTGCATCCTGCAACAAACAATAAGGTTGTGCATATATCCATATATAATCATGTAATCATAGACATGGTGAACAGAAATCGTAGCGTGGCAGGGTACTCGAACACGAGTAATGCGACACTATTCCGTTCACGTAACCACATCATCAATTAGCTACTTCCATTACCAGTTATACATCATAATCATGATTGAATAACATATTAAACTAAAAATAACATTAATCCATAATCATGTCCATCAACTGTGAAAGCACAAAGTACAAGTAATCAAGCATCATCCTAACATAGATCCATAATCAGCTAGCATAATATCAAAGAGTCCATCAAGATCAAGGAGAACATAACCCATAACATAGAAGTCCAACCATCTCGAAACTGTAAACATGCACTATAAAACTGTCATCTGAACCGGCACTGTCATATGAAAATAACATCTATCACAAGCAAAAAAGCGAGGGGCATTACAGAAGTCTTCGGAGGAGGAATATACTTCCTTCTTTGGAATGAGAGCAATTAATGCATTATTTAAATCCTTCAAAAGAGCCCTTTTTTCCCTTGATTCCTCAGCTGCTAACTGTATATCTTTTCCCACAATGTACCAACACTTATGAAAAAACCAATAGGAAAGCCATTTGGCCCAGGTGCTTTATTTGGATGCAATTGAGTTGTAGCAATTTTGATTTCTTCCTTTATAAATGGTCTCATTAAAAGGTTGTTTTGCTTTTCTCCAATTAAAACAAGACTGTTTTCTGGGATTCTTTTTTGATGCTTCAAATTTGAACCATCAAGGTTGATCAAAAGCTTTTGAAAGTAATTTACAGCCTCTTCACTAGTTTTCTTTCCATCCAAGATTTGATCCCCAGAATCATTTTTAATACTGCTAATCCTATTCTGAATTCTATGAGCCTTCGTAGAATATTGGAAGAATTTTGTGTTTCTATCCCCCTCCTTGAGCCATAATTCCCTAGATTTTTGTCCCCAGACTACTTCCTCTTTAGTGAATATATCTACATGTTAATTCATCAAATCTCTTTCTTTTTTGTAGCTTTCTTGATCCATGCCTTTATAGATACCTCTTTGTTAAGATGCTCCAATTTTTCTTCTATTTGTTTGTTTTCCTCAAAAGATATTTTTGAAGTGTTCCTTGTTCCATTTTTTCAGGCATTCTTTCACATATTGAAGTTTCTTAGCAAGAGTAAACATCCTTGATCCTTTCTGAAATTGACCATCCACCCACCATTTTTCCATATTGTTAATAAAATCAGGATCTTTAAACCACATGTTTTCAAATTGAAAGGAGCATCTTTCTGGTTTTTGTTCTCTTCTCAATGTGAGTTGAATGGAGAAATGGTCGGACCTAGAAATTGGAAGAATATTACATTCGCAAATCCTGGGGTCGGAGGCCCAATCTCCACTGCACATAAATCTGTCCAATCTTTCTACTATATTGCTAAAATCAAATCTGTGATTTGTCCAAGCAAAAAGTCCATCCTTTGGGTAATGTCTTGAAGGTTTGCTTTGGATACAAATTCTTTAACGTCTATCTGCGATTGATTTCTTTTCTGTACACCCCCCTTTTTATCCTCATCATTTAGAATGACATTGAAATCCCTACCAAGAATTACCAGTTCATCGGTGATGGAGCTGATAAATTTTGTTAAGTCATCCCAATTTTTTTTCTTTTGGGTAAAAATTAGTAGGGCCATATACATTTATGAACATAAATTGAAAATTAGAAAATAAACACTTGATTTTATTTCCCTGCCAATGTTGCTCTTGCTCTATTAGTTCCACAGATGTAGTTGACGTTCTCTAGAGAATTGCCACTCCTCTAGAAGCTACCATTGATTCTCTGAAAAAACCTTTCCGTTTCCTCCACTTATATGTCATAACATCAATATCCTTATTGCTCAATTTTGTTTCCTTAGTCCTATAACATGTATATATTAGTATCCAACATGTCCATTTGACGCTTGACCAAGTGTTTCTTGTTAGGGGCGTTAAGGCCTCTAACATTCCATGGAGTTATCTTCATTGCTCTTTGGGAAGTGGAACTCCCTTCCCAGATCTCAATAGCATATTTATTTTCATTTAACCTTCAGCGTCCCCATCTTTGTATCAATGTATAGTAGTTCTCTATTTGTTCTTCTTCCTTTTCTTTTTTGTTCTTCGTAATCTGGTTTATCAATTTTAGATTCTAAATGACATATTCCTCTATCTTTTAGAGAATTAACTTTTTATAGATCTTCCACAAGCGTTTCCTCATGAACACTGAACATGGGTTCCACATGAAGGGGGGTGGTCTCGATGTTTTTCTGTTCAAGCTCTATCTTTTTTCCCCCACAACATTCCTCCTTCTGGGTTTCTTTTTCTTTTTCCTTAGAGGAATGAAAGTTTTTGATATCGTTGTGGATATTGAACAAATCCAAAGCCGTTTCAAAGGAGTTAAATTTCTGAAGTCCTTGGATTGCTTTCCTCAGAGGAATCCATTTTTTCCTTCCAATTTTTCTGTTCTATTTGTATTTTGTCTAAATTTTGGATGACTTGAACATTACTTTCTTGAATTGGATCTTCAATAGAGGGAACTTTTTTGGTTTTCTTTCTTGCCTTATTTTTGCATTGATCTTTCATATGCCCATTTTTTGAATAAATAGGACAAAATTTTGACGGACCTTTTATTTCAATTTTTTGCCTCCATATCCCATCTTTAGTTTGGATTTCAATTGAGGATGTGAATTGTTTAAGTATACGCAGATCCTCGCATATAAACCCAATTCTTTTCCTGATGTGTTATCGTCCACTGAAATAAAGGAACCTAAGAAATTTCTGATTTCCATTAATAATTTGGTGTTCCAATATTCTGAAGGTAGATTCTATAACCTAATCCGCATCGGGTGATGGAAATTTTATGTTTTAGGGGATCGAAATTAGGTTCCCAATCTTTGATATAAAAACCCTCGCAGTCCATAAGCCACGGGCTTCCCTTCAAGCTTTCTTCTTTCTTTTCTATAGATTCAAATTCTATTTGAAAAAATCCTTTGGGAAGGTTTCAAATTTTGATTGTCGTACCCTAAGTTTCTTTACACCATTTCTGTATCCTCTCCCATGCAGGCCATTGATTAGCCCATTTCATTAAAAAAAAAAATTTTTTTAGATGCTCTTTATATTTTCCCAATTCTTCCTTATTTTGGATAATTAGAACCTTGCTTCTTCTTTCTTCCATTTTTTGTCCTCCTAGAGGAATTCGATTCGCACTTGAGGCAAAAGGCAAGGTAGCATGAAACTTTTTGGCTCTTGATATATTATCTTGAAACTTAATTCGTTGATTTGGTCATTTATTGGTCGCATATTTTTGATTCTTTAATCTTGGTTTTGATTGGAAAAAAAGCTGAAACCCTAACAACAGAAGAGGATTTGTATTTCCCTTTCTGCTGGTTTCTTTGTACAACTGTACAACTGCACTTGTTTTGTTTTTTGTTAGTTGGTGTTGATCATTCCTTTCAGGAATGTTTCTTCCATGATTCTTTGGTCTGCTTCGATTCTCCCATTTGTTTATTAATTCTATTGGAAATTGCTTCGCCTCTTCCATTTCGCATTTTATTCAGAGTAGAGCGGTTTTTTAATCCTTAAGATTTTTTTAAATGTGATGCTTTTACTGATATTAAGTTTAAATTAAATAAATTATTAATATTACTATTAATATTAAAAATTAATAGTTATTATGTTAATTAATTTTAAAATTAATAAACGTATATTAATATTAACTTTCTTTATAATTTTATAATATAATAGTTATGTATGTTAATTAATTTTAAAATTAATAAACATTATTAATATTAACTTTCTTTATAATTTTAGTATTATATTATAATATTTAAATATTATATATTAACTTATAAATATTACTATATATTAAAAATATTAGGAAATGTGTCTAATATGCTTAATATTCTTGATTTTAGGCTGTAAATATGTATATATTTTTGATTTTTATATGTTTTTGTATGGACGAACCCAAAACGAACTCAACCCCCAAATTTTTTTTGACCATATCCGGAACCCAAACTTGAATCTGAACCAGAACCAATAACTTAGGGATACGGTGATGCTAACTATGTAGGAGATTCTCTTGACGGAAAATCTATTTCTGGTTGTGTCTAAATTTGGTACATGTTCAATCACATGGACTGGTAAAAAACAACCTGATGCGGCTCTCTCTTCTACATAGGCTGAATATAGAAGTGTCATTGAGGCAACTAAAGAATCAATGTGGCTAAATCGTATATTACATGGGCTTCATATGGGTACTAATGATAGTACCATCCTATTTTATGATAGCGAAAGCTATATTGGAGTACATGCTCACTTCATTCATGAAAAAGTTTTAATGGAGATATTACTTTACAATTCTGTTGAATTGATGATCAAGTTGCTCATATCTTTACAAACCTCTTTGCAGCACAAAAATCTCCAGATTTCGAATAATGCTCGACCCCAAGGAGTTGCCATTGAGGAGGAGTGTGCATGACAATGTCACCTCCTATAGAACTCTAATTCTATGTAAGCCGTATGGGCATTTTATATTATCCTCTATAATTCTTTTCACACTTGTAAAGCATTGTATTACATGTGAGACTTGACTTGGTGCCTGTAAGACCTACGGGCATTGGTAAGACCTAAGGGCAGTGTATTGTATATAAGACCTACAGGGATTATGTAACGAACATGAGGGGAGGCAGTTTTTTTTTCTTGAGGCCCCGGGCCCTAATAAAAACTTTTCACGAGTCCTCCTTAAAAGCATTATTAAAAGAAAATTGAGAGATAAATTATGCCAAGAAGTTTATCATGTAGTTTAGGAGACATGGTCTTCCTCTTGACATGTATTTTATCCCTGCCTGTCCCGAATTCTTGTATTAAGGAACTTCACATTCTTGTTAAAAAAGAATTGGACAACATAAACCCCTGTAAACATAAAGTGGGAGTGTTAGAGCATAATGTTTATTAGGGGTTTAGATTAATTAAAAAAAAATAATGAACATTTATTGCTCTAATATAAGGTATTAAACCTTATAGTATATTTAATAACATATTCTTATAATAAGACTTTAATAAATAAATAAATTAATATTTACAAAGCCTTTTGTTATATATAGTGTTACCAGGAGACGTGTCTACCCCCTTGGGATGCTTCTCCCGTCTCGGAGACTTGACTGGATACGTCTCCCTTCATAGGAGACGTCCAGTTGCGTCTCCCGCTTGTCTCCAGGTACCTTGCATCAATAAAAGAGCGTCTCCTCTTTTTTTTCTCTGTTGTTCATTTTTTCCACCATTTTCATGCGAGCTTAGTGGATTCTTACTCCCACAGACTTAAAACCTCCATTTCATTGAGCAATGAAGAATCTAAGTAGATCAACAACTTTCAATCTTCGCCATTTTTTGTGTTTTTGCGATTTATTTTGACAATTTTTAGGGTTTTTTGTTTGACCGATTTTTGTGATTTTCTATGCTTTGCGTTTTACTTGTTTTGGAACTTAAACTTTGTATTAAATTATATTAAAATATATATAATTATACTTATATATACTTATATTTATATTATTAAATTATATTAAATATATACTTATTACAAAAAATATAGATACTTATATTATTAAATTATTTAAAATATAAATTATTAAAGTATATTAAAAAATAAATGGCGTCTCCAAGTACCCTCGTCTCTTATTTTCAAAAACAGACGTACCGATACCGGTGCCAGTATCTTGTACCAGTACCAGTACCACTACCGGTCTCCTGGCAACTATGGTTACATTAATTAATTAATTAATTTTTTTTTAATGTCTTTTAGAGAAGGTTTGGTAACTTCTCGAAAGGGTGTAACCAACCTCATCTCCCTATATTTTAGGGCAAGCTCGTTCGGGATTGAATTGATTTAATTTTGTGAGTGGCTGCAAAGAGGGTATTAGAGGCCATTTGGAGGAGAGAGGATAACCTAGGTTCTTTAATTTGTTATAATATGCAGACATATATGTAAGTTTTCTAATTTAACGATGTTTTGTTGTGGGGTTTTTTACCATGTGGTTTTACCTACCACATATTTGTGTTTGTGTATTTTTTCTTGCTTAAAATTAATAATTTCATGTAATTTATACACTTAAAGGTTAATAATAATTAATTAATTACTTAAACATAATTATTTAATTAATTTGACAAGTTTTGACAACTTGTCATAATCATGCTCATCATTTCAATTAGGTGTACAGACTCAACAAAAGAATCAAATGATGACAGCAAACTATGTATCACCAAAGAAACCAAATGTTGATCATCTATTGGCTTATCAATAGCTTCTGATCGTTCTTGCCTTGGTTTTTTTTTACAAAAGAAGTGTTGACAACTTCTTGTAATCAAGCTTTTGTCTCTATGATTAGGTTTAGGGACTCAACAAAGGAAGCAAATGACGACGACAAACTTTTTAAAATTCCAATCATGATGACTAATTACCTAACAGTTTGAAATCATTGAATCAATCACTCAAATCATTGAAATTCAACTGCAGAAACGAAGAACAATAGACACAGATATTTTACACCTTATAATTTGCTTTGTATTCCTTCAAAAGCTTACAAGGAAACATCCACAACTATTCCTTCAGTTGCACGGAAATATTACACTGCTCTAAGTTATTAATTTTCTATCTTTATATTATGTAGCTAAAAATCTAATCTTCCAGAAATAGAATTCTTAGCTCGTGCAGGAGATGACTTGGAAGATAAGTCTAAATCATTAGTGCTTATCTGCACTTTATTAGACTTAATTAACTAAATAAAAGACTTTCACTTTAATCACTAAAGTGAATTACAAAATAGAAATAACTTAAACTACTTGCACGTTTACACTGAACCTGTGCAGAAGTTCTGAACTAAGCAAAAAACTCAACAAAACCATGCATCTCCAACGCAACCAAATCTTGATCATCTATTGGCATATCAATAGCTGCCAGTTGATCACTGAGATCTTTCGATTGTAAAAGATAGTAAAAAACAGATCCTTCCTCTTGCAACTAAGTGGAAGACAAAATACTTTTCAAATACAGAACTGTCCTGGCTCCTAATGCCTAATAGTTAGTTTTTAGATTCTCCCCAAGTGTTGCTGCATTAACGACAATTCGAACCTCTGGAATTAGTGCATCTACGACAGATAACTTCAGAAGCATAAAAGTTTTCTTATGCATTTTGTCATTGTTCTTTGGATCATCTTCAGGTCTTTCCTGCTTCAACACAATCTGAGCAAGGCCATGATACTCACAAATGGTGGGTTTCTTATGGCTCCATAGGTTATATTTCTTTCCAGTTAGCTTGTAAGATTTGGGCAGAAGCAGTGTCTTGATTCCCACCATTTCAGGACACTACAATAGACTTTGGATTTACAGAAACAATCAAACCGGGAGACTCTTTAGAGCTCGAACAAAACCAATTTATAGGGATGTTTTAGATCCCGCTAAACACAATGTAGCAAGCTTTCAGGAGCAAATTCTTCAGTTTGAAAGATTAATAATATCTTTTCAGGCAAGTTATGGAAATGATTAAAATGGAAGACTTGGCAATGTTGGAGCAAAACAAATTTACAGGCAAAAAGACTGACCCGTTTACAAATTACAAAGTCAATCCTCTCTTGGGTAAACTTAAGGTAAATATTTAATAATTTTATAAAGTTTAAATTATTTTAAATAAACTTTATACAATTAAAACATAAACCAAAAATATTGCCCTTAATCCTTCTGAAGGCCAACTTTATAAACATACTTTGTATTTAAACATAAAGGACCTGTATACTGTGTTCTGCGCTTAAAGCCACTGTTTCTACCTCACAGCACTATCTCCTTTAGTGTGGTGCAGAAGATCCTCCCTAACTTTGTACCTGTGTGGAACAGCCTCAGAGATGCATAAACCTTCATAGCAGCTCTTTCATTCCTTTCAGATTTGCTGGGCTTTGGTATAATTAAGTGTAGTGGGAACCTGGGAATCTTGATTTTACTGTAAGAGAATTTGTGGGAGGGTCTGCTACATGATGCCTCAGGCCACACACCACACTTTCTCTCACACACCCTACAGGTGAAAACACAAACAAATCAGAGTGCTTTTATCCGTGGTACCAAATTTTAGTCTTCACGCTCTCTCCTTTGGTGCACTTCAGGGCATGGATGATGTCCTCCTCACAGCAATAGACTAGGCTTTGACTTTTGTCTATTTGCTGCACAATGATCGTACAGCTTCTGCCTCTTTTCTTCTCTCACCAGATGCCTCCACTTTGGAGTAGTTTCAGGCATACCATAAAAAACTTCAGGCACCTTCAGGCAATACAAACATGCATGCTTCAGCAATTATCCAGATTTTCAGGTTCCCTTGCAGTGCAGTTGGCATTGACCTTGTGGATGTGTGTCAACGTTATCAAAGGAGTTATTTGATGATTCCAATGAGCTCAGGTGGTCCGAAGGACTCATGTGCCGCTCTCCGGGGTGATTTCCGGCTTCTGGTGTGCTCTCCAAGAATCTCGGAGAGAGCGTCTGTTTATAGTAAGTCGCCTGGTTGGCTCCGTTTATCATTATTCTTTATCGGGACCACTCCAGTGCAGTCAATTTTCAATTCCGATGCATTTTCGCAAAATGGGTGTATTAATGGCTTAATTTTAATTATTTTACTAAGGTTGCTAAATATTATTTAAAATATTTTAAAAGCACCTTATTGTTAGAGCTTGTCAGAACCAGGATGAAATGTTTTAAATCATGGATGCATAAAGCAGGGACCTTGCATGTCAAATTATCATTATTTTAATAAAAAAGTCTTTTTCGGAGCTAAAGTGGAGTTTTAATTAAAAAGTGAATTTTAAAATATAAGTTTCTAGAGAGTTCGGTGGAAAAAGTATAAAAAGGCATTTGAGGGGCTCTTTTAAATATACAAATTATTTCTTTTTGCTCTGATGAAACCCTTGTGGTTCTGGGAGATTGAACTTGGTTCATCTCAGCCTTCTTGAGGATGAAAACCCTCTTGGAGAAGAATAGCTGCGGTGGTGGAAGATCCACCTAGGTTATTACGGTGTGATTCATTCAGAGTCACAGAGTGTGCTTAATAAGATTTGCAGGTGGAATTACTTCAGATCTCACATAGAGCTGATTGTTGCCCGTTGGAGAAGTTGAGATGAAAAGATACATTTTTTGAGCTACAGCTGAAAGATAATTTTGTTGAAGATTTATTCTAAATAACAAATTTATGGTAAGAGTTTGATTTGATGTTAAATCTTTGAGAATTATTGATTGGTGCTACAGCTGGAGACAAGGGTTGAAAATTAGTGCAGTTGCTAAGGCCAGGAGCAGATCGCAGCCCTCATACATAGCCACGTTTTGCTTGTGAAAGGTGGCCGCTGCTGTTTAGAAGGGTTTTAGACCCTTAAAGTTCAAACGCCATTCATGGGAGGCAAGTAGAAACATATCCTAGGTTAAAATGCAGATCAATGAAGGTTAAATGTTGATGGTTAGAGCTGGACGCAGCCATAGTGAGAGTCTAGAAGAGGGACGTGACAGTTAGGGAGTCAATCTCTCTCCCTTTTGGATGATTTTGGACTCTTGCAGGTTCCAAATCAGGCTTTGGTTGAAGTTTGCAGGCAGTTCATGCATCAAGAGGAGGGGATATACACCTACAGCCATTACCTGTCATAGTACAGCAGCATTGTGTGTTGTAACAGCAGCAACTTTGGGAAAAAGAATCATATGTATTCAGAGCTGTATTGTATCTGTGTTTATACAACTTCAACATTGCTTCATAATGAAATGTCATGTTGCTGGAGTCTCCATATATTGAGGTCAGATCCTTGTTACTGAATTATTCTGTATGTATGTTAACTGTTTGTCAAAATGTCTATATCATTTCTATGAATATTGGAATGCCCTGTTGCTAGAATAGTGTTGTTGCTTGACCTTGGGGTTGCCTTATGCCAAAACACATTGGAGATCCCATGAAACTCATTGAGAACAACTACATAGAAAGTGTTTGATGAAATACCTGCATGTTAGAAGTCAGTAAACTTTCTGGGTGTTTGAGAAAATTTTTATTCCAAACTACGGTGGGACATTACAGTAAACTTAAGGTATATATTTAATAATTTTATAAAGTTTAAATTATTTTAAATAAACTTTATAACCAAAAATATTGCCCTAAATCCTTCTGAAGGCCAACTTTATAAACATACTTTGTATTTAAACATAAAGGACCTGTATCCTGTGTTCTGCGCTTAAAGCCACTGTTTCTACCTCACAGCACTATCTCCTTTATTGTGGTGCAGAAGATCCTCCCTAACTGTGTGCCTGTGTGGAACAGCCTCAGAGATGCAGAAACCTTCACAGCAGCTCTTTCATTCCTTTCAGATTTGCTGGGCTTTGGTATAATTAAGTGTAGGGGGAACCTGGGAATCTTGATTTTACTGTAAGAGAATTTGTGCGAGGGTCTGCTACATGATGTCTCAGGCCACACACCACACTTTCTCTCACACACCCTACAGGTGAAAACACAAACAAATCAGAGTGCTTTTATCTGTGGTACCAAATTTTATTTTAACTCTAATAGCTAGATGTTGGAAGTATTACTAGATGTGTCTTATACAATTCACATTGACAAAATGTTTGTACAATTAGATATGTGTTTGTTGGGTATAATCTGTTGCTATCACTCTTGGTTTCATGCAATATATTATTAATTTTATAGTACTCCATTCATATTTGTTATTGCTGTAGATTTCATAACAAAATAGAAGCATTGTTTCAGGTTATTCCTTTCGAAAGAGAAAGTCCACGGCGGCTTCCGCCTCCAGATCTAGCATCCTATTTTTTGAGTAAAAGAATAATCTACGTGGGATGGCCACTTTATTGGAGTGTGTTTGAATTAATTTTAGGAGAATTAATATATCTGCACGAAGATGCTTCTGATAAGCCAGTTTACATGTATATCAATTCCACAGGCAGTACAAAGGTTAGTAGTTTACTTCTATTCAAGTTGTGGCAAACAATTGTTACATTGATTATATACTTGTTTTTACATATTTCAACCGAATTCTTTATCCATGATATCAGGTAAAAGTGCCTATTTTGCAAATAAGTTTTATGATGAGAGTTTTAGGCTGCCTGCCTTTTGAAGTCAAGAAATTTATCCGTTCACACTAGGTTATATTTTCAACATCTACTAGTTAACAAGCCAGAGAGAAGAAAATGAACATCGATTTGCTCAATAAACAAGGAAAATTACCTCAAAAAGAAACAAAAAACACTAGCATGTCTGTGTGTTCATTGAATTGTTTATTAGGTACCTACCACATATATGATAGCATGTCTGTATGTTCATTGAATTGTTTATTAGGTACCTACCACATATATGATAGCTCAAAAAAAGTTAAAATGATAATGACTTCATGATCATTTTAACTTTTTTTGAGCTATCATATATGTGGTAGGTACCTAATAAACAATTCAATGAACACACAGACATGCTAGTGTTTTTGGTTTCTTTTTGAGGTAATTTTCCTTGTTTATTGAGCAAATTGATGTTCATTTTCTTCTCTCTGGCTTGTTAAAAATCAGTTTTATTGCATCTGAAAAGTCTTACAAAAACGAATTGGTTGTTATGTTCAGCCAGCTTTCACATGCTTGTTAGACCTTTACACTTGTGTAATAAAGAGACTTTGCCAAGCTAAGAAAACACCATAAACTTTTAACAAGAGACTGCTGGATAAATGCCCATTTTGTCTTAGGGGAAGAAAGGTCGAACCATGTTACAATCTATCTTGAAGTGGTGATATAATATTTAGAAATTTTATCATAAGGTTATGTTCCATGTAAAGAATGCTAGGCAGTGTGCTTTGGCTAAAATGTTGCATATCGGTCATATACTAAAGGTTTTGTGGTATGTAATATACACATATTTACTCGGGTTTACTCTAAATGTGTGAAGAAGAATAATGTATATTTATCTTTCAATTATTTGGTTCTGGTTTGTCCTTACCTGTCTTGGACAAAGTTTAATGCTTTTTAGATATATGTTTACTTTCTCTTATTCTTGGTATCTTTATGTTTAAGAGATTGTGCTTAGATGCGGGGTTGAGTTAGGGAGCTATTAGAGTTGTTTGTGACAATCAGAGTGCCATATGTCTGGCAAAGAACCTGACCTTTCATGCAAGGACAAAACACATAGATGTCCAGTACCATTTTGTTTGTGACATGGTAGAGGATGGGAGGGGGAGATTCCACAATAGTTTGTGCTAGTTGTGGAACATCCTGATTTTTGCTTGAAATCATGTATTTTTTAGAAAAAAACATGGTTTAAGCCTAGTGGGGTTCCATCCAAGGGGCTTGATTGAAGGGGGTTTGATAAATCCCCTTTATATCAAACCCCCTTGAATGGAACCCCCTAGGCTTAAATCAAACCCTTGATGGAGTCTTCTTTGCACCTATCAAAATGTTGACAAAAAGATAATTTTGCTTTACCTTTTCGAGGATCAAATGAGTTCATTTGAAAATTTTATTTTGTTGTTAACGTTTCAAAAATTATAATATGTATTTTTTTTTTTTTTAATATTATATATTTTAAAATTTTTATAATGAATGTAGGTCCATTACCAAAAACAATGATCTCTATAAAAGACACTAGGAAAATAACAAATGTTGTGAGAAAAATCTCTAAAAAATGCATTACACTCCATATGGATGTCCATGTCTCAAGGAAAAAGGAAAAAAGTAATTTAAAAATAAAATAGATATCGTATACAAAAAAGAGGAGATACATTATAAGGAGCAGCTACTCAACAATCTACAGACTAAAGTCCTCAAACTACACTTATTACATCCCAAATATAGTAAATACCCGAAGTATCAAGTAGCAGTTATACTTATTACATCAAAATATAGTAGTCAAAACATCATATATCATGGTCAAAACACAACTAATTACTGCTCCCAGCAACACCTCTGGTTGCTGCTATGTTCAAACTTCAAACTAATCACTCGGATAGGTGCTAATAGGAGGATCCGCTTCATCTTCTGGGTCTATGTCTTTGACCAGTGGTTCGTACTTGTTTCTTATAGTTGCCACTGTTTTTACCCTCTTCTTTGGTCTTGGGATGTTATGCTTTTCCATATAGTCCTTTAACTTATTCAGCTTCTCCTTATTCAGGTTGTCTCTACCTTGTGGCCAGAAATGAGCATTCTTTATCTCTTTTTTGTATACTATGGTAAGTCCTCCTTCCAGCAGAATAAATAACCTTTCTTTTGGTATCTCGAGCACCATGGTCACCTGCAAAATAAATTCCAGTATGGGTGAGTTTACAATGAGTCTCAGTAAGGTACCTCCTTTTGTCTTGAAAAACCTCTTTGTTCCTCTTTTTCGAGATAAACCACAAAATTTCATTGGTAAAAACAAGCCAGAAATCATTAAGTTCACCAGAAAATTCATTGACATACACAAAAAGAATTTTGAAGCAAGTGAACCCATCCTTCTTATCCCAACCCAACTTATTACCAAGGAAAGAGGGCCAAAGCTGAATAGGATAATGACAATGAAAAAATAAATGCTCAATGGTTTCTAATTGATTACACGGAGCAAATCCTAGCAGGTATACCAATAGAGGCTAACTCATTATTAACAACAATTTTCTTCAACAACACAAGCCATCTAAAACACGATTTCTTAGGTTCAACAATATCAGACCACATATTGTTGAACACTCTAGCCCACTTATTTTTAGACCAAGAAAGGTTCCAATTACTGTTAACATAGTTGGAAAACTCGAACTTGGCAAAAACTCGACAGACCAAGAATTTGTGACTCGGCAACTTAAAATTATAAAAATAACTTCAATTTCTTTAAAAACACAACTTTTTTACAAAATTCAATGACAAAATGTATCCAATGAGTCCATAAATGAGTACAATAGTGTTTACTATTAGATTTGATCTATGTTCCACAGAGTTTCTTGACGGGAGATGGGGGAGTGGGTTTCAGGATGAGGGGACCAAGGGCCTAAGTTTGGGGACGACGAGCGGGTTTCAGGAGGAGGTTTGGGGGCAACGCCCCTAGCAAGGTCGAGGGGCACGTCATTTTCACAATTTTATGACTGTTTTTTGCAATACCAAGTCCTTACTTTTCTTATCCTAATACTCACTCTTGCAGCCTTTAGCCTTTCTCATTTTTTCACTTTTGTGACTGGTTAGAGTGTGGGTTGGGCCCATAGACTATTAGGGTTAGGGTTAGTAGCACGAAGATCCAAAAAAAATTCTAATTTAAATTTTTTTTTTCGGCTCAATTGCTATGTCTGGCGAGTTCTTTGCTTAGACTCGCCGAGTTTTTGGAGTTTTTTTGCAAAAGCTTAGTAGAAAAACTCAGCGAGTTAACTGTCGAGTTACTCGCCAGAGCAAAAATTTGACTCGCCGAGTTTGCCAACAATGACTGTTAAGACAATCAATTATTTCCCTTGTATAAACTAGAATGGAATACAATTTTTTCATAGACTTTCGATCAAAAATTGTACCATTAGACCAATTGAAGTTCATCAAAATTTCTATATTCAACATGAGAGAGATGGGGAAATTCACATTATATAAATCTCTAACCAGGATAGGATAGGTTCTCTTATGGTTAGGGGGGATTTGAAATTTTGTTCTTATACTATCCCAATCTTTAATTCTACCTTCAACAAAAATGTCATTAAAAGTGGAAATGCTTTTAGAGTAAGAACCAAGGGCTTGTTATTCCATTCTAGGTTCCAACACACTGATCTAAAGGCCATAAATTTACCTTCATTTTTATTCACAACATTACTGTTTTTGATCAAGTATTTGACATTTTTCCAAGCCCTCCAAATACTACTAAAAACTTTGGACCCAAAGGGTTTCACAACAAACTTTTCAAACTTTAAATCATGTGGGTGTAAAGCAACCCACTCTCTACCTTTTTTTGGTCTAGAAAGAGATATATTATTTCTGATCAGGGTTTTCCATGGCTCATCCCCTTTTGAGGCTGTCAAGATCCACTTCACTGCCAATGCAATTCTTTGAAGCTTCAAATTCTTAAGCCCCAAACCCCCTTGGATTTAGGAAGGCAACACCAATTCTAGTCCATTGCATGTATCTTGTTATTACCTTTACCGTTTGACCACAGAAAGTCTCTTAATGTCTTCTGAATCTTTTTAAACTGAGCACTGCCAAACAACCATGCAGATGAATAGTAGATTGTATATGAAGCCAACACCTTTTGAGTGACCTAAACTGTAATGTCCCCATTTTCGGGTTCCCTTGCAGTGCAGTTGGCACTAACCTTGTGGATGTGTGTCAACATTATTAGAGGAGTTTTTTGATGACTCCAATGGGCTCAGGTGGTCTGGAGGACTCATATGCCACTTTTCAGGCTGATTTTTGGCTTCTGGTGTGCTCTCCAAGAATTTTGGAGAGGGCGTCTATTTATAGTAAGTCACCCGGTTGGTTCCGTTTATCATTATTCTTCATCGGGATCACTCTAGTGTAGTCAGTTTTCGATTCCAATGCATTCTGACAGTTTTTGCAAAATGGAGATATTAATGGCTTTATTTTAATTATTTTACTAAGGTTGCCAAATATTATTTAAAATATTTAAAAAGCACCTTAATGTTATAGCTCGTCGGAACTGGGTTGAAATGTTTTAAATCATGGATGCATAAAATAGGGACCTTGTGTGTCAAATTATTATTATTTTAATAAAAAGGTCTTTTTCGGAGCTAAAAGGGAGTTTAAATTAAAAAGTGAACTTTAAAATATAAGTTTCTGGAGAGTTTGACGGAAAAGTATAAAAGGAGGTTGTGAGAGCTCATTTGGGTTATGCAGATTATTATTTTTCCTCTTGTGAAACCCTTGTGGTTCTGTGGGATTGAACTTGGTTCATCTTAGCCTTCTTGAGGACGAGACCTTCTTGGAGAAGATTAGCCATGGTGGTGCAAGATCCTCCCTGGTTAATATTGTGTGAGTCATGCAGAGTTATAGTTGTGCAGGAAAGGTTTGCTGGTAGATTTATCCAAAATCTACGCTTGTGCTGAATGTTGGAGTGTTGGAGCAATTTCATACATAGATTTCTTGTTTGTTTCATTGCAGATTTCTGGAGTTTACCGCGAAGGGTTTATTTGCAAATTTATTGGAGATTCTTCAAATAATAAATTGTGATTGAAAGATATTGCTAAGAGTGTTTGGATATTGGTTCTTGTTGTATTGGGTGTTGGCGCCATAGCTGGAGCTGAATATATTTTATTTAATGCTAGCTGCAACCCTTTCCTTGAAGTCGCAGCATATGTAAGGCATCTAGTATATAATATTTGGAGTAGAGTAGTGGTTTTTTTAATGGCTAATATTCGCCAATTGGCTAATAGTTGAAATTGTGGATTCAAAATTTGGCTAATTTTACAAAATCTAAGGCGACCCAAATCGCCACATTTAAAAAAAAATATTTTAGTCTTGGTTTATCGCCAGAACATTTATTTTATTGAACTTTTAACCTCAAAAATTCGTCACAATATTTGATACCTAATTAGATAAGATTCGCCTAAATTATATAAGTTATTGTAGAAAATGAAATTAATTCGCCAATAATATTATATAATTATTGGTTACTTTAGGGCCATATCGCTAATTTTTAATCACCACCGTTGATTTTATTTATAATTCGATGGCTGGGATTGTATTCTATGGGTTAAAATGTACCCATGGAGCTCGAATGCTCATTGAACCTGAAAGTGTATTTGGGTTGTTGATCTCAATTTATAATCTAATGGCTAGAGTTAAATTCCATGAGCGAAAATATAACCACGGAGCTCCAATGCCCATGGGGCCCAAATGCAATTTCGGGTCCCATGGGCATTGGAGCTCCGCGGGTACATTTTGGCCCACATAATAGAACCAAAATTGTTAGATTATAAATAAAATCAATGGTGGCGAAAAAGAATTCATGGCCAATTTAAAATATTCAATGTTTGATTTAAAATATTAAGGAATTATAGACACGAGCACTACACCTTAAACTAGTAAATCACTGCCACCCTCAGGCCCTTACTTTTCCATTACTTGGAATTTAATTTTTTTAAAAGGAAGGATTCGCCATGGTAAATAATGCATTTACCTATTTTTCGTCAAAATTCGCCAAGATTTTCTACAAATTTCTAGTGATTTAAAAAAAATCGCCAATAAAATTAATATTTTTTTCAAAAAAAGGAAAGAATCGCCAATATAAATTAATATTTTTTTCCAAAAAAAATGAAAGATTCGCCAAGATTTTATATCTTTTTTTAAGGGGGGTTTCTTAAAGTTATCACTGGAGCAGAGTGTAGCTACAACTGGAAAATATTACTGTTTGGTGGTGATGGGAGGTGTGGAACAGGCAAATCTTTCATATTTTCATCTACAACACCATTATTTCAAGCTACAACATGTATTTATGTGACAGTAGCATAATATCATTGTGGATTTACACCATTTGATATTATATCACAGCTGTTGTAATTCTGCGTTTGTAACAAGAAGCATAGCAATTGAAGATCAATATATAATGCTAGAGTTTGAGTTTAGATTGTTGTTATTAATTGTTTCTTTATGCATGCAAAGGGTTTGTTGAAATGTTCATGATATTTCTATGCATTGTGGGTTTTTTGTTTGAACAAATATTGTTTCAAATTGCATTTTCAATGATCCCATACCCAAACACATTGAAAATATATTGGAGCAATTACTATGCAAAGTGTTTGATGGAATGCTTGCATGATAGAAGACAAAATTCTTTGTGGGTGTTGGAAAAAAATGGTTTCAATTTGGGGTGGAACATTACATAAACTCTCCCTGCTAAGGACAACATATGATTCTGCCACTTCTGATGTTTTTTCTCTACCTTAAGGAACATCCATTCTCACATGTCTTTCAAGAAAGGTTCAATAGAAAATGGTATACCCAAATATTTGACAATGGTGTTTGGACCCCCCCCATTGCCAATTGTCTTCTTTGATCCACTCAGGTGGCTCATGGTTCCAACTAAGAATGGTGGATTTACTATCTGAAATCTTTGTCCCAGATGCTCTACAAAAAATATTCAATCGCTTAATAACATTACTAAAATTATCTTTTTTCATTTCCCCAAAAAGAGTAGCGTCATCAACAAACTGAGCATTCAACAACATCTCATTATTGGGGAGTTTGATACCATTAATTGGATGCTTGATCAATTCTGTTCTTGGAATATAATGGAAAGCATCAACAACTATAATGAACAAGGCTGGTGCAATTGGGCACCCTTGTCTTATAGATCTTTGAAGAGAAAAAGGTTCAGTCAATTCCCCATTTATGTCAATTTGGGAGGAAGAATCTTTAAAGAGAATATTAATCCATTTGCAAAACTTAGGAGGAAAACCAAATGCCTCCATCACAACAATCACAAAAGACCATTCTATTCTATCATAGGACTTCTCAAAGTCAAGCAACATCATACTCACCTCTTGCCCATAATAGTTAGCCCAATTCATTCCCTCCCAACTAGTAATTAAAATCTCTAGAATGTACCTCCCTTTGATAAATCCCGTTTGAGTGACAGAGACCACTCATTTCAAAGTATTAGTCAGTCTCAGGGCTAATGCCTTAGCCAAAAATTTATAAGAAACTGTTGTGACCTAATCGCAACATCGCCCCATTGGAAATGGGGACCCCCTCTTTTTGAGTTTTTGGCTTGAGTTGTTTTGTTTTGGCAGTGATCCCGCTCGGAGTTCCTGCCTAGGTAGAGAATTTGCAAATAATGGGAGAGCTGTGATGATAACCATTGAATGCTCTGAGAGGTCGATCACTGTAGGAGTTAGGTAGCACCTACTTACCTCAACATTTGAATTGTGAATCGAGACCAAATGAAATTTGAAAGTCGTTTAAGACTGGAAATTTTGAGATGCATTTTCAAGTATTATGTGAGCAAGTGTAAGATGTCCGCCCCAAGCACTTAGCGGTCATTTGGTTTGCATATTGCAAAATTTCCAAATCATACATAGCCATTTTAAAAGTCCGTCTAAGCCCGTCATTTTGTTGTCTAAGCCCGTCAGTTTGTTGAAGCGGTGAAATCCAATGTAGATGCAATCACTTTAAACATTGATTCATGCATAAGCATTTTGAATCTTTGCTTCAAGCGCACATTGTTAATCACCGTGCAATATGCAAAGTTTCCAAGTATACATGAAGCACGAAGGTGTCCACCTAAAAGCACTTAGTGATGACTTACACGGCACGCCAAAATGTCTGCTCAACTCAGGTGCATGTTCATTCTGGCGACATCAACTTTATATGCGACGTTCTCTCAAGTCCGCTCAGGGACATTTCAATTCACATTTTTGTTTAATTTATACGAACAAGTCTAAAATTCCTGCCGAGGCGCAAGAAGGTTGGTTTGCAAAAGCGGTGAATTTCAAAGTATGCGCAAGCATATCTAAAGTCCGCTTAAGCACATGACTGGCGGTTATTTTGCAAAGCGTAGGATTCAAATTATGCACTAAGCATTCAAATGTCCGCTTTCATCCAGCTCATGCAAATCTACCTTAGACATTTGACCGTGTTCATTTTGCAAACGGAAGATTCTCATTATGCACGATGTCTTCATTGGTCCGCCCAACCACCTGTTGTATTGCAATTCGTATCTTCATGTGTTTGCTAAGTTTAGATTCATACGTTAGAGTATTCAAAGAATCCCCCAAGCGCATTTCCATGGGCAGTTTGCACGATGAAGATTTCTCACTATACATAGGCGTTCAAAATATCCGCTTAGGTGCTAGACGGTGGCCTATCTGCATAATGGAAACATTTTATTATACTTGACGCATTCATTTGTCCGCTAAAGCGTGGATTGGCATTCAGTTTTGTAAAGAAGACAAGATTCAAAATATGCATCGAGCACTTGGATATCTGCCGAAACGCACGTCTGGAGAAGATATGGCAAATTTAACGTTGCTCATTGAATGCTAAAATCCGCCTTAGCGCATACCCACGATGACTTTGTAATTCATGTTTTTAAAATCATTTGAAAGGCCCACTTGAGCGCATAGTGATAGTCGGTTTGCAAAGGATGAGTTTCAAGTTGTACATGGCCCACCAAAAAATCTGCTCCAAGCTGTGAATGAGCACTTAGAAATTTGCAACAAGAAAAGATTGAATGAACATCAGTGAAATGCGCTCCTAATTTGTGGTTAAATTGCCAAAATTCCTGAAATTTATGAACGGATCCATATAAAATGTGCCCTTCGATTGTGAACAAACTCATGAAGTCCCTGCCAAGAAGTGTGAAAGAAAGGATGGAAATCGTGCCAGGAATCTGTGAAAGGCATGAGCAAAAGAGTGCGCAAAGATTTGTGAAGGAACTCATGCAAAATGTGCCAACATCTACTTAAGAAATTGTGAATGAGAACATGAAAATCCTGCTCAAGATTATGAATGAATAAAGGAAACTCACGCTAAAAAATTGTGAACAGGCTTATAAAATCTCTGCTACAAATTATTCCAGGCATCTTAGAAAATGCGCTAAACCTGTGCATGAAGTCAAGAAATCCTCCCTCAAAGCTCAACATTGTGAATGATCTTCTCTCATCTGTGAAATACATAATGGAAATCGCGCCCTAAATTTGTGAATGCACTTAGGAAAGGTGCAAAAAACGTTTTGTGAATGACTACCTACAAATCGCGCTCATCACTGAAGGACTACTTTAGAAGTGTGACCTCAAATTTGTGAAGGTAACAAAGGAATATGTGATTCCAAAGAAATGAGAATGGTCTCATGGAAAATCGGCTCAAGTTTTTGAAAGGCAGTAAGAAAAATGCGATTTAAGTTGTGAATTAGCCCCTGAAATATGCGCTCAGAAGTATGCAATATATCCTCCAAATGCCACTAGGGAGTGTGAATGAAAAATAAAGGAAATTTGTGCCAAGGAAAATTTGTGAACAAAGAAAGGATTGCACTCATAAAATCAATGCATTGTGCGCTCAAATATGTGCAAGAAGATGAAATTCCTGACTTTCTCTGTGAACTGTGAAAGAGCCCTTGAAAAATCCGCCCAAGTTGAGCAAGACAATATGTGAAATATGCCTATCATTGCAGGGAAACCAAAGATTTGTGCCCAATATTGAATGAGAATAGGTAATATGTGCCAAGAGTAATTGAAAGACTTCATGAAATCAGCGATAGGAAATTGTAAGCAAATGTCCAAAATTCCCGAAATTGAATTGTGAAAGAGTTAATTAAAGGTGCGACTAAAATCATGAGTGATTCCATGCAAAGTGCGAATTGCAAGGTCAACAAATCAAATTAATTTCATTCCTAAACCAAGTCGACCTTTAAAATGATTAAATAAATTGTTAAATTCCTTAGTAAGGTCGGCCCTTACAGGAAAAATTTGCTAAGTCATGTATTTAGGAGGTTTTTCAAGTTATAATTTTCAAAATAAATGTAATTCAATTTAGTAAGAAGATGCAAATTTTCCTAAGGAAAGGGGGGAGTTTTGTGAAGAAGTTTTATTCTCGAGTATCATTTTATTCACTTCTTCTATAATGAAATAAATTCTTGAGTAAGATTTCATATGATCATGGTCATGTCTTATTATTAAATTGCATTATGAATTTTGTTCACCGTAACTATTTGAAATTTCCTTTGTTTGTGCAGAATTCAAGAACAAGGACAACTTTCGTGAAGATGTTCGAGAAGTTGTAAAGACTTCTGATGCTGACAAGGAAGATGACATCCAATCAAGGAGGCGTCACAAAATTCCAGTGGAAATGAAGGAAATTCAAGACTTCCATAGCACAAAAAAGTACAATTGCATGAAAGACAACAAGAAGAAACTCTAAATTTCCCAAGTTTCAAGTTCGAAGCAGCCAAGTTTCGGAGGTGAAAATCTAGATTCGAATACTACTCCAAAAGATGACAAAATTTGGGAAGATATTCTAAACAATGTGAACACAAAGAAAATCAGACCAATCTGCTCAATGTTGAGGTGGCATGTGCACAACATCAAGCCAATCACAGTCTGCCACATCATCTGTCCGCATTTAATGTTCTAAGAATAGTAATTTTTGTAACTAACTGCCTTGTTGTCAAAATCCGGGCCATTGATTCTCAAATCAATCCTGGCCGTTCATGTAATTTTGGAGCCTATAAAAGGCCCATTTCTCTCATTTGTATCAAAGGGAGATCAAGATAGAAGAGTAGGAGTAGATGCTGTTAAAGTAGAAGTAGATTAGAGGAGACTTCTTGAAGTCATTGAAGAGACATTGTGAAATTGTTCTAATTATACATTTCCAAAATCAATACAAGCTCATTGTTGGTTCTCATGGTGATTTGTATAGTGATGGAATGTTAGCATGGTTTCAAATTCTCAAATATGATGGAGAATTGTTTCCAAGTAGCTTAGAAGTAGATTAGAAGTGCATTGATGTAATGAATATATGTAAAGATATTTGATGAATTCTTCTTGGTTCATACTTTTCGTAGATTGTCAAAGGCAACCCACTTTGCAAAGTTAGACTAAACCTTCATTTGCTTTAGTTTGGTTGTGAATACTTGTTCAAGCTGCGTCAGCTGTGGGTGTTTGGATGGAGGTTTGCAATATGAAAATCCTTGAGTTTCCTTAGAAGATTGCACCTGCTTCGTGTAGTTGTTGGTTATCATGGCAAAGCGGAGTCAGGTTTCGTGAGGAATTTGTCTATCCTAGCATGTTTCATTATATCATTGTCCTTAGAATAGTTTCCTAAACCCTTTCTCTTTTGCATTTTCTTTTCGTAGTTGCTTTTAAAATTCCATTTCACGAGGAGAATAACATATCTGATTGGAATAAGGAGTAAATTCAGCGTAAGTCCCTTTGTGAGTTTTAGCAAAATCACATCAACCACTGAGTCTATCCATTGCAAGTCAAGACCTGACATATCATGAACCTTGGAGTTGTCTCATCGGATCACATCATTTAGCCTTTGAGAGACTTTATTCAAGAGAGGATGGAATACTTATTATTTTATTCTAAGTTTGCATATGCATAAAAAACACATCAACATAAACATTAAGCAATGTGATAGGTCTTCAATTCTTGATTAAAGCCCTATCGCCATCCTTAGGAATTAATTTGATAATTCCTCTATTAATCTCCTTGCCCAATGTTCCTTTTTCAAAAGCCTTCTAATACAGTTCCAGAAGTTCCTCTCCAATCCACTCTATATTTGTCTTGTAGAACTCAATGGGTAACCCATCTCTACTAGGTGCTTTTCCCTCATTGAAAGTCTTGATGGTTCTAATAATCTCATCCTTAGAAATATCTCTACTCAACTCAGCAGCTTCATCCTCACTTATGTTTTTGGGGATCACTTTCTTACAAAATTGTCTAGCTTGTATTCCTTGCCCATTGTCTTTTGAAGAAAACAACTTTTTGTAGAAGGTTTGGAAAGCTTCTTTCATGACCCCATTGTCTTTTGATAAAGCTCCATCATGCCCAATTGGACTAATAGTTTGCTCTGAGAATATTGAAAAAATACTTTGTCCCTCTATCACCTTCATTGATCCAATGGACGCTTGCTCTGATTTTAGCACCTTGGTTTTATAATTTTGTAATCTTCTAAGAAGATTTTTGGATTTTATCACACTGCCAAGCAATCTTTGATCATCTTTGTTTTGTTGCAGCTGACCTTCTGCTTTAACTACCTTCTCCTTGAGAATTCCTTCTTTTCTTCTATCTAAGGCTTTTTTCTTACCAACAGTCTTAAAAATCTTTCTCCACACATCAGTCAAATATTCCCATCTCCTTATTGCAGAGTCTTCCTTACAGCCATTTTTCACAATGTTAGTGACAATTCTAATACCATCATTGCAATCCTGATCTTTGAGCAAAGAGATAGAGTTTTAAACATTTGAGATATTTTGACCTCATTATTTTGACCCCCATTTCCAACAGTAATGGTTGTTTCAATTGGAAAATGGTCAGATTTAGTAGCTGGGTAAACTTGGATTGGATTATTGTCCTCCTCATGCACAAAATTAAATATATTTTTATTCACATAAAACCTATCCAGTCTGGAATAGACCCTCATACCTTGATCTTGATTGTTGCACCATGTAAACCGGATCTTCTTATTCTTATCTCTACTTCTTTCAAGGGGATTAGCCAAGTTGAGGTTTCTTTTCATTCTAGACCAAAAATATAGTTCATTGCCTTTCCACAGCGACTCTTTCCCTCCACTTTCATATTATTTATACTCAATCATGTTAAAATCCCCCCTACAAATCCAGGGAGTTTTAGGTAGGTAGTGTCATCCAGGACCACAAGGAGCATCTATCTCTGTAGTCATTTGGAGCATACATAGAACAAATGCCAAATTTGAAATCATCTTTATCTATCATAATCCAAACAACCCTATTACAGGGAGACGTACCACTATTCACCACAAATTGGGACCATTTATTACATAACAAGATGGTAGAGCCCCCTTTACCTTTATCATGCAATGTATAGAAGGCCTTAGAGTTCTTCCATACAAAATTCAGAATGCAGTCCAACTAAAACGCAACTGCTTTAAGCTCTTTCACACAAAGAAAGTCCAGATTAGGTCTATTATTACAAAAGGATCTAAGAATACATTTTCTGTCAGGGGATTCCAAACCCCTAACATCCCAACTACTTCCTTTAATTATCATTTAGATAATTCAAAAGAAGCCCCAGGCTTTTAATTTTTGTAAAGCCTGTCAAAGCATTTTGGCAATTTTTCCTCCTTCCCTTTCTTGGCAAGCTTCTTTCCACTAGACCCTTGTCCCTCATGCTTTCTCTTTTTTTGGTCTTCTTTAGAAGACACTTCTTTTTTATCAATTTCCATATCCCCTCCTGAGAATAGAGGGTTATCACAATCAAGAACAACCTTTTGCCTTTTAGGCTTCTTTATGTGTCCAATGTTACTTTGATCACCATTGGGTTCAAACTTCAATAGTATTTGGTGGGCTTCATCCATTTTTTTTCTTTCTTCTTCTGCTCTAGCATTTATACTTTCTAGAGCTAATTGTTGGGCATTCTTCCTTAGATTCACTTCTTCTCCGAGGTCTGTTTGTTTGAACAAATCTTTTTGGGTCGAATCCTCTTTAGCTTCTATGACTTCATACTCTCCCTCAAACAATGGGTCTATTCGAGTTGGAGCTTCTTCAATAATCTCCATTTTAGATGATCCACTGTTTGGGAGATTTGCTTTTTCTATATTTTCCTCTCTGCAAAAACCATCTTGATTATCATTACTTTTATTGTTCATAGGTTCATTATTCTCAACATGTCCAGCCTCCACTTTTTGTGGGTGGGAGTTATTAACCAAATTTCCTTCTTTCTTGAAGAATTTTTCAGAGTTCTTTTGAATTTTAGGACAATCTTTCTTAGCATGACCATTTCTTTTACACAAGAAGCAAGATTTCAAATTACCCAACTCCTCAATTTCACATTTTATATTAGTATCCCCAATTTTAATACTCAATATATTCGAAACAACAATATCCAGAATCAAAGAGATTAAAACCCTAGCATTTAAATGAGGTAGTGTAACTCTGGTTTCTTCAATTTGCAGAACATTCCCCAATTTCCACAAATTGGGGGCTACATTTTTCATTTCTAGCCATCTTGGCGTCGAATTGGCAGCCACCTCCTCGGGTCTAGAATTTGCAGACCAAGGAATGGTCCTAAAGACCGACTATCCTAAATTACAAAACTCTTTTTTCACAACTCTTTCTTGCATGCCATGGGTTTTCAAGAAAATAACAAACAAACCTCTATGCAACATTCTGAAAAATTGACATATATTCCCATTTTCCTTCCCCAAACATTTCCCAACCAATCATCAAGAAATCTTCTAGGCGGTAAGAAATTATTATCCAGACACACAAAAAAGTTTGCAATATTTTTTAACCTATTTTCTTCATTCTTAACAGCTTGAATCATCTCTGAATTAGGAGAAATTGTAAGTATCCTAGGCAACTGGATGACCTTACGACTTTCTCGTCCCCCGAGCTCTCCATCTTTGAGGTCGCCATCTGTTCCCATTCCGCCTCTCCTGAATTCCACACACTGCCCATCCTCTGCCTCTGAAATTGTAAAGCCCGCTGAAACAAGGATTTCACCTTCATTGTTACAAACGATTTTCTTATATGAATGTTTATTTCTAACAATATCCTCTTTTGGTTACCATCTTCACTATTACCATTATTAGCAGACCTTGAATCATCCCCTTCGGAAGCACACTCGATATCTATCTGACTGGCCATTACTAGTAATACGAGGGAAATAAATGATAATAATACCTAACATAAAAAATCCAACACCTTCCATCGCTGGTCTCTTGCCACTCGTCGGAGACCACCGAGCACAGACCCCTATGGACCTTTGGGCTCAGAGCAATAATACCAACAGGGATTCCACCAAAATTGGCGGTAATAGTGCCCAAATTCAAACTTGAAATGTCTAAAGTTAAACAAATCAAAAACACAAGATAGACACCAACTTCAAGGGTGACACAACCTACCCAAACTAGCAAAAACCAATCAAAATCAATATAGAAAAGGGAACAAAGGAGCACCAAATGGACCAAGGACGACGAAGAGTACTAATTTGAGTCTCCTTCTGTGAGAATAGGAGCTCCGAGAGCAACAATGGAGGATGACCATTCGTCTTCCTCCCTCCTCAGAGCTCCTATCTCACCCTTGTTGTGGCACAAACTTAAAAAATACTTCCAAAAACAAACCAAATCAGAATAAATTTAAATTTAAAAAAAAAGAGAAAAAAGAAAAAAGTAATTTAGATATATATGCTAAGAGAAATGTATTACGAAAAAATATAGCTTTGAAATTTTTGTTAGTACTAATTCAAAAATTAATAATAAATATAATATTTAATAAAAAACTGCCAAAAAATATTTACGCACTAGACATTGGAGTGTAATGTCCCTTACCCGGTTTGCCCTAGAATTTGCTTGTGGATTAGGTTTAGGGTTTCTTCTCTTTAAATGTTCTCTTTAATGAGATAATCTTGGATTGGATAGTCTACTTCTACCCCAAGTGTCCTCTTGAAATAGTACCTGCATCACCATGTATATACAAGTCCATATTGCTACATGTTAGCTTTAATATCTAGTATCCAGCAATCCAACATAATCATACTTACAGATGGTAACACATATGTAAGAAGAGTCACTTAGCACGCCAGGGGAAGGGAATCATAAAATCTTAAGTAGCCCAAGGCCTACCACTGTCCTATTGCCCAACCCTTGTCTCGGGCCTATGGGGCATAATTTTATGTGGGACCCCCACTCCTCCTTGACCCAACCCTTGCCTCGGGCCTGTGGGGTAGAATGCCCAATCCTTGGTTTGGGCCTGTGGGGTGGAAACCTGGGTGGGGTTATTAGACAATCTACTTAAGTTATGATTCAGCCCTCCTGATTGGATCACAATCAGAATGCAGGTAGTTTCTAGACAATTTCCAAATATGCAGCCATTATTGATTCATTTGTATTTTGCCTCTATTATTCTATGAAAGAGTCAAACAGGAGTATATAATTCAGCATGAGATATATCAGAGTGCAGGAGTAAATATATCAAAATTTATGTTTTTAGTTCATTCATCATATCCTACAGATTAATGCAGTCTACAATTCAGTTTAGTTTAATATATATATATACCATATGTTTATCATATTCCTTTGATCAATTGTGGAATGTGTAATGCAATACAACCTATAGTTCCAGCCTTAGTTCGTTATAATTTGCAATGTGAGGAATTCAGACATCAATCACACATGAATGCAGATCAGGCATCAGTTCTAGGAAAAAGGTAAATCATAATGATCTACAGTCGTTCCAGGACTACACAGTCCGCCAAATCTAATGTCCAATATCAATGCCAAAAATCTATTTCCAGATTTGGGTCTATCACGGAGGAATGGCTTCAAACACGTCAGAAATAATTTATACATTTCAATGAATAAAGACATGGTCCATGCAGCATCATTATGTTTGATTGAGGAAATTAAATATTAAAACTGAGTGAGTAATCTCACCTGAGCCTCGAATCAGCCAGTTTCTTTACTCGTCCTTCATGGTGTCTAAACCATCATTTTTCTTCCCTCATTTCTATGTATCGAAACATGGCGTCTCTCTCTCCCTAGACACGACTTTTGCTAGGGGTGTGTCTCGTGCCCCTTTTCTAATCCATTGTGTTAAGGCGTGTTTAGGATAATTAAATCGATTAGTTGATGGGAATTAAGAAACCATGATTTATTATTAAATCGATCATATTATTCATTTAACATTAATCAAAACTAATTGGTTGTGCATCATAAGACTTCATAATGTTTGCATAACAAAAAATGTATTTTGAGAAATTAATTATGGCATTCTTCTTCGGGGTTATGACTTGGAGCTAGTGATCTAATTCCAAGAAATCAGAGAAAGTTTTTGTCATGTCCCGATATTAAGACATTGTTTAAATTAAAGATTTAAACATCATGATAAAAGATGATGAAGTCGCTTTCGTAAAATACGATGTTTAGTCAATTTGAATAGAATTAATTATGTATGTATTAATATTTAATACATATAAATAATATTATTAATATAATATTTAATAAACAATATTATATAATATTATTATATAAATATATTTTTTTTTTTATTCATGGGTAAACGCTTTTGACCGGAGCTATGAACCGGTTACAATTATCAGGTGGGCAGGGGGGAGACTGGACCTCGTGACCATCTTTACCGCAACGGAATTACTTAGCCAATCGAGCTAGGGCCCCTGCCCATTATTATATAAATATTTTAATATAATATATAATATATATTATTATATTTATAAATGATAATTATAAATATAATAGCAAATATAAATAGAAATATAAATATAATATAAATTCAAATATTATAACTATAAATATATAAAAATAAATATATTTATATGCTATAAAATAGAGGCAGCGGTGATCATGTTTGCCGTATTTCATAAGAGAGTAATGTTGACCAAGAGCCAGCGATCAACAAAGAGAATAAGACACAACATAAAGTAATGGTGGTTCATAAGAAGGCACGAAGGATTAGCGATTAGCACATAAGACATCGGTGATGAGTAAACCGCTTAATAGAATTGGCAATGAGTAAACTACTTAATAGAATTGGTAAGAAGGCAGTTTAAGAGCCGGTAATGAGCGAAGAGAATGTTAGCGCTTAGGAAAAAGGCCGATTCTTCATATGTGAAGCAGCTCTTGATTAAAACAAAGACTATATTATTATGATAAGGCCGACTCTATTATGGGAGACGCCACAAACAATAAATTGTCATAACTAATATATGATGAAGGAATTGGTAATAACAAACAAGAGCAACCGAACTGTTAAGGGAATAGCAGCACTTATGAAGAGGTATCATGCAGAGTGGTGACCAATCCAGCCAGCAACCTATAAGTACCCGTCGATGGAATGGAAAAAGGGGAGATACCATCAGCATTGAATACAAATTCCATTAGCAGCGATCTCAGCAGTCTAAAGAGGCAGTATAGAATAAGGAAGAGAAATAGGGGATAAGAGTTGAAGGTATATCTCATATATACACGCACAGAGATACAATAGGAATATGCAGAATTAAATATATATAAGTATTCTCATTTTTATCAAGAGCAATAGGGAATATCAAGGGATCTATGAGCAGATCTAAGGAAGAAGCATTACAAATAATCTCAGCATGTAACAAACAACCCCTAAATTTTTTTTCCAAAATAGATTGAACAAGATAAACAGTGTTAGCACAACTAAACTCCTCCACACTTCTGATCACCAAGATTCCAACTGGGCGAGGTGAGAGCATAATGTGCTTTGGTTTTCAAAACATGACATTGTGCAACAAATAGCATTCATCTGCTTGATGCAGGCATCCACAATATTGTGGGGATTCACCACCTTCAGTGGGTATATATGCAAGAATGAAAAATACAATTCATCCACTTATTCAGTGGGTATTCTCCACTTGTCCAGTGGGTAGAGTAAATAAGAAAAATAAAGATTCTTTGCCCACACTGGCGGTAAACCATCTAGGGGTTCCTTAGTGAGTTTGCAAAATAATGAAATAATTACAATGTTTGGAATAATGCAACTCAAAATCAGAAATATAAGCTAGCTCATTAAGCAAGTGACATTGAAATCTTGAATCATGGAGGCAACCTGCATCATAGAACAATGTCAATCATAACTCTATTCTGAATCACAGACCAAACTGATGATAATCTGGAAACAAACTGATCAATGGCAGTGCTCTGAATTTTTCTGTCATGTGCTTATCTGTATGGACGACCCAGCCATGAAGGAAAGACACCAAATGCCATCAAGAACCCACTAAACCCTCTCAAATCAATGCACTTCTGATTTTGCTATTACTCAGACCTCCAAACTGTTACTGAAACTCAGAAAACAGAATTATGTTTGCATCCCAAAACCCCCCATTTGACTGTTGTACGGCGCCATAGGAAGATGGTACGGATCTGCCAATATCAATTGATTAGAAACTCAGAAAAAACTTCTAATATCTGCAATGACAGCGCTGGAGGATGGGAATGAAGACTAGTGCATAAGGATTCAAAGAATCAGTCATTAGAATTTTCAAAATGGAATTATCCTCTTAGCTTGTACGGCGCTGCCAAGAAGTACGACCTGCTGAAAAATGGCTCAAAACATTACCAAATTCCTCAATATGTTACTGATCATAGGCGCCTATACCATGCAATGACATTCCAAACAAGTTTAACATCAGAAATATCAACATTAAATTCAAATCATAATCGATCCAGACTGCATGGTACGGCCATGATGTACGGCCCAGCAAAGAACTGTCACATAACACAAGCAAATGTACTAGAACAACTCCCAAAAACTTTTAAAACTTATTACAATTATGCCAAACTGAATCACAAACAAAAACTCCAAATTCCATGAAGTGCAAAGGCAACTCTGTGTGAGATTGCTCTATTACCTCCGTCTTCAGCACAAATGGTGATTTCTGTATGAAACCACTCCAACTTCAGCTAGGGTGGATCTCTCACCACCGAAACCAATCTACTCCAAGAGGGTTTTCGTCCTCAAGAAGAATTTCTACAAGAGGGTTTTCGTCCTCAAGAGAAATGGAAGAACTCGCAGGTTCATGCCGGCAACATAACAATACAAATCACAAGCATGTCCAAACAATGAGCCCAACTCCTCTTTTTATAACTTTTTGAGGGAAATAAAATATTATTTCCTTTATCCCTTCATATTTCTCCTCAAACAATATAAAATAATTCATTTTGTGTGCACAACTTAAAGTCACCATTTTTAATTAAAAGCTCTTTTTAGGTCCAAAGACCCTTTTATCAAAATAAAGGAAATATTTGCTTCGCAAGGCCCCAAAATGATGCATCCATGATTTAAAACTTTTCTTCCCCTTTCCAACGAGCTATAACACTTAGATTTTTATTAATTATTTTCACCCCTAGGAGCTTAAGTGAAAATAATAATTAAAATAGCTCATTAAATAACACCATTTTGCGGAAAATCCCAAACATCACCAAACTGCAAAATTAAGCATACCAACATACTCCATGATGTTTGGGAAGATGAATGATGCCTTCCAGGCGATTTTTCAAAAATAGACGGCTTCTCCAAGAATCTTGGAGAGCAAACCGGGAACCCGATCAAACGTCAAAAAACATCACAATGATCATGAACACCATCTGAGCTCAAAGCCATAACCAAATCCTCTGTAAAATTGATCTGTGGCCACTCCAAGAACATTGGAGTTCTCCCAACCATGCCGGGTAGCCACTAAGGGACTAGGAACAAGCCAAAATGTGCACAAAAGCTTATGCGCCAAAAAAAGGGACATTACATAGCATCAACTCAGCAATGAATGAATCTCAGGATCAACAACAAATTACATGGAAGCTCATCTCATCAGCGATTATGGAATCATCTCATGGACTTAACAAAAATCTCATTGGAAGATCATTGAATCATCACCTAGTCAAAGGGGAATACAATGGAATTAATATCAATGAAGGAGACACTTCAAAATATAAATCATTCCATCTGCAATCTCCATGGGAATTAGAACATTCATTCAATCATGGAACATCTCCATCATCACACCCAACAGAGATTAGTATATATAGTCTTATGCATATATATATCAGCAATCAGCTGCTCATGGAATCAGGAATAAAATACAATTAAAATTCAAGCAAACATAACAATCCATCATCATTGAATATCAATGGGCATCTAATGGAATCAGGAATCTCATATCATCTCATACCATCATCATCAATGTGCAATACATATCATTTTCCCTCAGCATCAATCAAGAGTGAATTCAAATATAATATCACGGAATCAACCTACACTTCAACATAGCAATCAGTCATTGAATAATCTCATAGGAATACCTTATTATTCAAAAATCATCTCATCCCATTTGATTATCTCACCCTCATCAAATCTCATCTCACTTACACAAACCAACAAATAAGAATCATCTCAACAAGAACATTGATACTCCTTCAAATCATCATTCAAGTAAAATTCTCAAACATCTTTTATTCATATAATCTATAGTACAAGGGGGTATTAGCATAAGAGATCATATTTCTGATCACCTCTATTACTTCATCCTTAAAGGAATGATAGGTATTATAGGGAGGGGCAAAGTAATTCCATCCATGAATAGGCCCGTAGGTTGGGACATAGTTTTCCGTAGGCTAGGTCTGAGATGGTCTCCATGCGCCCTAAAGCCTAGTTCCTTGATGAAGAACAAGAGGGGGAGATTTGGATCTTGATTTATGTTTAATATCCACCCTAAGGAATATTAGAATACAAGATCGTACTTCGGATTACTCCTATTACTTCATCCTTAAAGGAATGTTAGGTATTGTAAGGGAGGGGCAGTGTAATTCCACTCGTAATAAGGCCCGTAGGCTGGGACATAGTTCCCCAAGGCTGGGTCTGGGATGGTCTCCATGCGCCCTTGACATGTAAAACCTAGTTCCTTGATGAAGAATAAGAGGAAAGAATATGAATCTTGAATTATGCTTAATATTCGCCTTAACATACTTATATAGTATAGTCATCAATAGTGAATGACAATCAGGGAATGAATAACCCTTTAACAAGGAATGATATATTATATTATCATTGATCTTATTTGGTCTTATCATTGAAATTTATTGATCTCTAATGTTTCTAATGTCTCCTTGAGAATCACTTCGAATGCAAATTCAAGCTTAAGTGTTTCCACTAGAAAAGGGACATTACAGTTTTTATTAGTAGTGAAAGTTATGCGATACGAAAAAATGTCACTCTAAAAAAGTAAAAACATTGATTGAAAAATATAAATGATAGAAATAATTTTTTAAAATATTCAAAGAAATTATAACTTGAATCTACATAGAAAATACCACAACCCATTAGTTTAGATCATCCTTAAAATCTTGATCGGTTGTTCGATATAATTGACATAAATTGAAAAATATTAAAAAATGTTGATTTTGAGTGTTTCGCTTGGGACAAAAAGTGGGCCAGTATTGTGGGATCACCCAAGGGTGATGCAGGAGAAAGTTGACACTATGTAGAATGTTGCATATGCATTGATGAAGATAATTAGCACAGAGAAGTTTAGGTGGTGCAGTAAGTCTATTAGCCTCTTGGCTCTTGCAAGGTGTTCAACAAGTGGGAGAATGTTAGGAAAGGTGTCTCGACCTTTCATTCTAGTTTTAATAACAAAAAAATGCAATTTTCAGGCTATAGGATACAAAAATGCAATCCTAGAGCACTAAAGGTTGATTTGGCCTTGAGAAAATGTCGAAATGGGCCTTAACTAGAGTAAGTGGGTTGCAATGACATGGATCTCTTTGAGATCTTCAATTTAAAAAAAAGAGTTGAATTGGCTTCTCGGATCAAAAGTTATGGCCTCAAGAAGTTGGGCCTCCCACATCGGAAATGTACGAGCATCTATGATGCATAAGAAAGTTGTAAGAGGGAGTTACACTTGTTGACCCACTTATGGTGCATGTTATGACATGTCATAAGGCATATTTGAATGGAGATAATGGAGCAAAAATGGAGCACCCAAGTTGGTGGTGGATTGACGAGCTTATGACAAGTGTAAGGAATATGCTCTTTTTAACTTGGGATTTGAGCGTTGGATTTTGACTAGGGATTGGGGCGCCACATTTTGGTTTGTTTTAACTAATGGTTTCCTAATTACCATTTGATGGTTTAATGTATTGCTTCTCCTATTTATTGAGTGCTTAAGATGGGGGTTTCATGGCGAGTTTTGTAGGTGTTGTTATGCTATCAAAATTGCTCGTGATCTCTTATTGGTGATACTCTTGTAAAGGCTTAGACTCTGCAAGTGTATTGTAACCATTTGGTTATTGAGTAATACATCGTGTTGCTTTGGAGTGGGGGATTTTTTATCTTGAAAGGTTTCTCTCCCCATAAATCACCGAGTTAGGTATATTGCTTTCATGCTTATTTCCTTGTAATTGTATGGTCAATTTAATTTTTGCACATATCTCCTCTCATTGATTAGTGTAAGAAGCATATTCCACACCTTTGCTTCCTTTCAAGAAGATCAATACTTTATAAGATTAGAATGTGCTTTTCTAATTTTAAACTTCCTCGTCTCTTCTCTCTCCTAGGGTGCACTCTCAGCTTCTTTTCTCATGTTTTCAAGTTCACTTTTGACACTTGACTCTTTTTTGGGCATGTATGGAGACTTTAAGATAATTTTTTCTTGTGTTTCTATGATGACAACTTGACATATAACCTCTTCGGTGCATGCTTAGAAGGTAGGATGCACTTTATGTTATGTTTTTCTGTTGGTAACTTGGCACTTAAGTGTCTAGGGGTGTGCTTGGACCTCATAGTGCACTATAATGTACATTTCCTCATTGACAATTTGACATTTAACCTCCTAGGGGCACACCTAGAGACATGAGAGCACTTTTTGTCTAGTTTCACTTTGACAACTTGACATTTGACCTTGTAGGGGCGCGTTGAGCAACATATTACTTGCAAATGACATTTTTGACACTTAAGTGGCTAGGTGCGTACCCAAGGTGTTAAATGTCACTTTTTTGTCTATTTTTATGTTGAGTTTTACAACTTAAGTGAAAAAACACTTCTTCTAATTTCACTAAGATATTTGCCATGTAAGTGAAAAAGTGCATTTTGGGTTAATTAAATGACTTCCACATTCTAATTTGTCATAGACATTGCACTTTTCCAACTTAAGTGACTTTCACCCCCAAAATGACATCCACCCTCCTTGGGGCACACCTAGGTACCTGGGTGACATTTATGAGTATTTTTGACCTCCCAGCATTACTTTCTCTCTTTGGCACACTCTGAACAACTTGTAATACTGAGAAAGTACATTTTCTTTTCCAATATGTGTCCCAGGAAACTGTTGACTGTTTCTCTGCCTCAGAATGCCTTTGACACTCCTTCATTTACTGAGTTTCGATGTTCATCCTGTCTGACGTGCTGAATAACTCATTTCATTGGTTATGCAAAGATGTTAGCTAAAACAATAATGACTTACAGCTTGACACAATACAATTTTTTTTGTATGGGTACTATAAACTTGAACCCAAACTCTTATTGTTGGGCCACTGCTGTTATTGAATATTTGATATTTCTGTCTTGGAGACAAATCTACATCTGTATCAAAGACAACTCCAGCCACGAAATATGGCAGAAGAAAAATGGTATGCAAAATCTTTAAATCGATCATTGTGAGAAACAATCACTGTTTTCCTTGCATTAGTGATACTTGAGACAATAATAGGGCTGAGAATCTGGCACAACCAACCTGGTAATGCATCTTATTTATTTTATTTTCCATTTTTTGAAGTTTCACTAATTTTATGCAAGAAACCTTTTTTTTTCACATCTGGGGGTAAGGGACCTGAGAGCCAAAAATTGATAAAACATTAGCAAGAAGCTAACCCCCAGGTGGTATTGCCCTTCACCACACCAGTTCCATGATAAATGAATGAATCTGCTAGAGGCTATCTAAGGAAATTCAGGCTGGGCAATTTCAGCTCCAGAGCACACAGAAGATGAAAATTAAAATTTCCGCTTGGGAGAGTTTGGATTCAGAGAAATCTGTCTGCGATTACTGTATGCTTCCAAAGTGAGCCAGTGGAAAGTTGTCGGTTTGACTAGTCTGTTTGTGCCCTCAGAGTGAAATTTCATATCGAACACAAACTTTTCCATTACCTTTGGGAGCACAGTTACCGGATACGCTACCCCTCTCCCCTGGTACGTGTATTGCCATATCGGATACGGATACTCATAGGATACATCTTGGATACCGTGTCTGGCCGTACAAAAAAAACCCTAGTTTTTTTCCCATGCCGGATATGTGCAGATACAACATTCTCATGATATTTGTGTCATATCCCAAAAATATTAACCCTAGAATGTTAAAAATTGCCACAAGCAACTGCTCCATGACCTGGCATGCTGATTTCTTGTTGTAGGGAACTACTCTGGACCAGCACGCACACGATCAGAAATGTCTTTCTACGCGATCGCATTTACTCAAATAATTGCGTTCATTTTAAAGTTGGAGATATAGTGTCAACGAGCAATGGAGGAAGAGGCAAATTTTATTAATTGGTGATACTTTTTTTTAATTTTTGGCTTTTTTGTTTTACTTTTATATTGTAAACTTTTATTTATAATTATAATACATTTAACTTTTAATTTAAGTTTAATTTATTAATATATAATATATTTGTTAAATATATATTATTTATATTAAATTATATTATTATTAAATTTAAATTATTTAATATTATTTATTGCTAATATATATATGTGTGTGTGTGTGTGTGTGTGTGTGTGTCGTATCTAGCCTTATCCATATTAGGGGTCTTGAAAAATAGCCGTATTTGTATCCGATACCGTATCCATGCAACTCTGTTTGGAAGATAAATACAGTGTGTTTCATTGTTATGGGTTTTGTTTTCCAGTTGCAAGCAGAGTTCAGCTGCAAAGGAGCGTTTTTCAGAGTGAACAACAGAGCAGAAGGTGGTGGTTTTTGTACAATCTTCAGCACTACAATTGTTCATCACTCTATTTTGGTTGGAGACAGTTCTCTGTATTTTGCATTGTACTTGGTGGTAAATTTAATGAATAACAAGGCACAACCCTTTTTCTTGCCAGAGTTTCCCACATTGGCTTCCTTCACGCTATATTTATTCTCTATTGTGTATGTGTGGTTTCTGTAGCTGTTTTCCTTTTATATTTCAACGTCCGTTGTTGTAGTGTCAACTCTAGTTAACTGGAGCATGGCTCCAGTATTGTTTTCTGCACATTAAGCATAGGTTTCTTGGCGTAACAGCAGTAGTAATCAACCATAAAATCAATTCTTGTCAATGGTTTGTGTCAGTGAATTGTATTAGGAACTGCTTATACCCACTTGACTTTCTTAAACCCGACATAGCAAAAAATGAAAAAGGTTAAAGAAGCATGGAAAATTGCCAAGGACTTAAGGGATAACACGGAGAAGGTTTCAAGTTCAAGGGATTTGGATCTGTCCTTGAGAGTGCTTGTTGATAACCAAATATTTTGCTGGCATATTGCAAAGATATTGATAGAAACAAATATGCTTAGGTTAGTTTGGAAGGAGCACCATAATATCTCAATCTGTCTGTGAGAAAAATGGAGTCAGCCGGGCAACAACACAAGTGGTGTCTATTTGCCGACTGGCTTGTAAGCAATGTGCACAAATGCACTTATTTCAGCTCCCTATCATTGTTGGCAACTGTTTTAAGAGAGATGTGTAATGCAACATCTGTTGCAAACTCTATTATGATGTGTATGGCTGCTTTGTTTTATGACTAGCTCCCAGTCAGAAAATTCTGTTGTATGTTTTTATTTGGGTGTTCATTTGAAAGTGTACAATATCAAGAAGTTGGAAGAAAATTATAAAGTATTTTAACATTTTGTATATTTTTTGCTTCAAATAAATCTCATTTCCTTTTAGAAAAGAATTGATATGTTGTAAGGTGGAGTGTCAAATAATAGATCTTCTAGCCATTTGTTGTGTAGATAAATATGAGCTGAGTGCTTTTGGATTCTAGACATTTAAGCAGTAAAGTGAAACATTTGGTGCAAAAATAATTAAGTCTTTTCCTCTTGCTTTTTTCAGAATGGAATAAAACTTGCATCCGAGACTCAAGCTATTGCAATTCATGATGCTATGCGGTTAGCCTTCTTGTGCTGTAATTGTTTTCTGTTAAAGCAAATTGAAATATTCCCTTTTTATAATTCTTGAAAATCCACTGAAATATCACTTTTTTATAATTCTTGAAAATCTGATTTTTTTTTGCTAAATATGCAGTTTTGATTTTTATAATTTCTATTGCAATATTTCAATGAACAAATGCAGATTTAAACTTGAAATTACAGCCAAAATTTAATATTGATAATAATGAATTTAATATTCATTAATATTCATGAATGGCACAGCAGATAACAATATTTTACAAGGTTGCATGGAGACTGGTACTGGTACTGGTACGAGAGACTGGTATCGGTACCGGTACCGGTACCGGTACATCTGTTTTTGAAAAATAGGAGACGGGGGTACTTGGAGACGCCATTTTTTTAAAAATATAATTTAATAATTTTATTAATTTATTATTATGCTAACATTAAAACTGAAAATATCATGACATTGGACTTTCAAAACAAGAGAACTGGTAAAGTTAAGTTTATAGCTTACTTGTAACAATTTAATATAGCTTACTGTATATATATTACTTATAGGCTTATAGCTTACTTGTAACAATTTAATATAGCTTAATGTATATATATTACTATAGACACTAGTATTGAGGTTTGAAGTCTGTAGGAGTAAGAATCCACTAAGCTTGTTTGAAAACAACGGAAAAAATGAAAGGTAGAAAAAAAAAAGAAGTGGAGACGCCTTTTTATTGATGCAGGGTACCTGGAGACGAGTGGGAGATGCGACCAGAAGTCTACTGCGAAGGGAGACATACCCAGTCAAGTCTCCGAGATGGGAGACGTGTACCAATCTCCAAGATGCGTCCCAGGGGGTCGGAGATGGGTCTCTGTGCAACCTTGATATTTTATTAAATTTAGAAAAAACAAGAACAAAACCCTAAATTTAGAATTGTTGAAACTCCATATTTGACTCATTAGAAAGGGTATGACCACCCAACAAAGTGTACGGCCTCCCAATAATCTCCCAAAATCTATAATAAAGCTATGATTCACTTTAATATTTCAAGCGCTTCCTTCTTCTCTTCATACGACAGACTTTACAAGTTGAAAATGGTACTTCTTAATTTGTACGATCAAATTTAGCAATGAAAACCAATGAAATGGTACGACCAATCTTCAAATTGGTATGGCCAGCTTGTGTAGCTGTCTTTGTTGGCTAGAATGGTACGACTTGCCTTTAAGGCCCTTAGAAAATTATAATTAATGTGATCTGAAATAGATCTGATCACTGCTGAACATATATATTTTTGTATTTTTCCTGTCTCCACACAAACTGAAATAAACTTGCAGTCCACTATAATACCTAAATTTTTTGGAAGTGATATTTCCACTATTCAGCACAAATCTTCATTAACTTCAAACATTCAGCACAAGGGTGATCTCTGGCTCTTTGCATGAGAAGCAAAGTTTGTTTCTTCAGAGTTCATTCCTTGTTTCAATTTCCTTGGCGGTTTGTGGTAATTCTTTTTTTGATAACCCTGCTAAAGTGGCTTCTTTTGCTGCCCAAAAGTAGTGGTTTTTGGCTGCCCATAATTATTTGTCATTTGCTGCCCAAAAGTAGTGGGTTTTGGCTGCCCATAATTATTTGTCATTTGCTGCCCATATGGAACTGATTTGGACTGCCCATAAGGTGCTGATCTTTGGGGTTGAAATCTTCCTCTAGGGGCCGAAGTTTCAAGATCCAAAGCCTTTTTAATAGCTTCTTGTAGAGAGGTATGGTTGAAAGCCTTTACTAAGCCTCTAAGAGGTTTAGCTAAGCCTTCAATAAACAACACCACAAGCCTTCTTTCCGACACATCAGGCACCATAATTGAAGGCTTCTGAAAATCAACAACATAGGCATCAAGTGTATGGGTTTGTTTGAGTTGAACTAATTCTCGAAAATGAATTTCTAGATCAACTCTATCAAATCTTTCAGTCCACCTAATATTGAACTCAACATAAGCGTGTATATGATTGCATCCTTGTGTGATCAACCCGTGATAACCCCTTTTTTTTCAAACCCATAAAATTAGTGAGTGTTATTGCCTCCCAAATCTCAGTTGGAAGGAGCCTATACTTCTCATAACTGGCTACTATGTCATCCACTATGGATGGCTAAATTTTTGGCTCAACAACTGCTTCTTCTCTACGGATGAAATTGGGGTGGAAAGGTCTTGTTGTAGAACCAATGACTGTCCTCTGAGTGTTTTGGTGAATATTTGCCCCAGATGAACTGCCTTCACCATTGAGAGACCTCTGTATATTATTATTTTGCATGGTAGAGACAAGTTGTGCCATCATGTTAGCTAACCGTTCTTGGCCTTGAGCAAGCCTCTCATACTGTAATGTCCCCATTTTCAGAGTGACACCTAGTGGAGTTGGCTAGCCTATCCTATTCCTGTAGGCTAAGCTGGAGGGCTAAGGGAATGACCTAATTAGTGAGATTTCATACTTAGCCAATTTTGTAGGGCAAAATGATTGTGGGAGATGACTTGGTATACTTGTGTGAGTCTTTTGGTGAAGTCAACACAAATAAAATAATTTGCCCTAATGGTGAGCGACCAAGGGGGAGAATGAAAAGAAGAAAATAGATGGGAAAAATGCCTTTGGAAAAATAAGAATAAATTATGATATTTCCCTTGGAGGACGACGACTTGATTAGAGGTCAAAATCATGATGTATCTTATGCCTAAGTGGTTCGCCCACTTGGAGAGTGGAAAGAGGAAATAATAAAAAATAAAAATAAAATATTTCTCTATATTTGGGCGCCTAAAGGGAGGTCGGCCCTAGAGGAGAAGAAAATAAAATAAAAATAAAAGAATTGCCAAGAGTGGGTCGGCCTTGAGGAGGGAGAAAGATTTGTGTATAAATATAAGTTCATTTGGAGGCATTTCCATTATCATTCATTCATATCATTTCTTTTGGAGATTTATCTCTTTGGCTGCAACTTTGGTTCATCATATTCCAAGGACGAAAACCCTTAGGAATATAGGTGGATTGGACGAAAACCCAATCTCATCTTGGAGGTGGACTCATACGGAGTTCATAGTTATGCTTCATTAGAGTTTTGGAAGGAAAGAAGATGCAACAAAGCCATATTTGTTTCTGCAGAAACCCTAAGGCCAAATTGTGAGATTTCTGCCAAACACAATTTGGAGAAGAGAAGATAAATTCAGATTTTCAGATCAGACTTCGAGCGCCATCATTTGGAGGGTTTTGAGCATTGATTGTGCTAGGGTTTTAACCCTAGATTGAGCGCCAAGGAGAGCGATTTCACTTTGGAGCATTGCTGATCAGCCCTAGCTGCCGCCACCCTCATTTTGCATGCCATTTGTCATTTCCAAGGGAGCGCCGCCTAGCTGAAGGAATTCCCTCAGCTAGGGTTTGATTTGTGACATCATTCTTCATCATTTGTGGTATGTACCAACCTATATTTATGTCTGATTTGTCATAGCAGAATTCTGAGCTATGTTTGGGCATGTTTGAGCCTATATATTTGATGTAATTGCACTTCAGATTATTCTGATTTGTAGCAGCAGACATATACATTCAGAAATCAGAATTGTTTGTTATTTTGTTTGCATTTGGATGGTCATATCTTGTGGAAGAGTTTATAGTTGATGCTATTATCATAAGGGTTCATTATTGGCATGTTTATTTGAGCATTTTGGCATATATATGTTTGCTGTCCACACTTATTTGCAAATCAGAAATAAAAATCAAAATGCAGATTTAGGGTTTGGGAAGAAGAAACAGAATTCTATGGCAGATCTTGTTAGGGATCTTACACAGACTGAGCATCATCTGCTTCCTTGTTATTGTGACCCATTGCTTCTTTGTCTTTTCTGGGTATTTCTAAGCCTTGCTGCCCTATAATATTATCCATTTGATCTGGGTCTTTTCTTCTTTCCCTATGGTAATATCTAAGTTCTCTGTCACTTTCGTGCATGAAGTTGATTTTGTAAATTTTTTTTTTCCTACCGACAACTAACAAGAAAAATGTCTTTGATATCACTGAAATATTCTTTTTTTATAATTCCTGAAAATCCACTGAAATATCCCTTTTTTTATAATTCCCGAAAATCTTTTTTTTACTAAATATGCAATTTTGATTTTTATAATTTCTATTGCAATATTTAAATGAGCAAATGCTGATTTAAACTTGAAATTACAGCCAAAGTTTAATATTGATAATAATCAATTTAATATTCATTAATATTCATGAATGGCACAGTTGATAACAATATTTTATTAAATTCAGAAAAAACCAAGAACAAAACCCAGAATTTAGAATTGTTGAAACTCCAGATTTGACTCATTAGAAAGGGTACGACCACCCAACAAAGTGTACGACCTCCCAATAATCTCCCAAAATCCTTAATAAAGCTGTGATTCACTTTAATATTTCAAGTGCTTCCTTCTTCTCTTCATACAACATACTTTGCAAGTTGAAAATTAGAAGTTTGCAAGTTGAAAATGGTACTTCTAATTTGTATGGTCAAATTTAACATTGAAACTAATGAAATGGTACGACCAATCTTCAAATTGGTACGGCCAACTTGTCTAGCTGTCTTTGCTAGCTAGAATGGTATGGCTTGCCTTCAAGGTCCTCAGAAAATAATAATTAGTGTGATCACAATTAATTTCTGAAATAGATCTAATCATTACTGAACTCTATAAATATATAATTTTTTTTTGTATTTTCCTTGTCTCGACACAAACTGAAATAAACCTGCAATCCACTGTAATACCCCAAATCTTTTGGAAATGATATTTCAACTATTCAACACAAATCTTCATTAACTTCAAGCATTCAACACAATGGTGATCTCTGGGTGAAATCACTCGATCAGCTATGCGGGTTTTCATCACAAAACTATTTGCCAGGGGGGTTTCTGTCCTTTGGAAAAGAATGAACAAATTGTCCAAGCTCTGTAAAAATGGTTTTGATTTTTATAATGAATAGAATACCTCCTCTTTTTCCATCAATTCCTTTTTAATCATTTTTCCATCCAAACTTTAAAAGTAATTAATATTACTTTTAATTGAATATTCACCTTTTTCCAAACCTATAACTATTAATATTTCTTTTAATTGAATATTCACCTTTTTCCCATTCTTATAATTATTAATTACCTTTTTGGCCATGTATCCAATATTTACTTTTGGCCCCATTCAATAATAATAAACTAAGTGTCCTTTTTCCAAAGTTATAACTTAAAGTACCTTTTTGGACAACTTAATAAATTATTATTATATTATTCCCCTTTTAAATCCCCCCTTCAGCCTACGTGAAATAAAAATAGGCTTCGGGTCATCTGATTTGATTTAATTCGAAAAAGGGTACATTACACAAATTTAGATTTTGCTTTATCTTATTTTTTCTTTCTACACTTTATTGAATGATTGGTTAAATTGATTTTATCTAATTTAATAGTTTTTCAGCGGTTTACAGAGTTGAGAAGCCCTTACATAAGCACCATTTCAGTTTTCTTTGTAATCGAAGTAGGTTGGTCAAGATAAACTACGTCACTTGAATAAAATTTAATAAAACTAGATTTAGAGGAAATCCAGTGTAAAAAGGAAATGAGCTTGCCTTTCCACCTGTCATTTTAATTGCTGCCTTTGTTTCTGACTATCATGAATTGTATAATAATAGATGCAAATAAGAGGGTACTGTAACATTCCAATCAGTTGCTGGTCTATATCATTGCAATATATTCCTGCAAGTAAAACAAGAGTGAAAAAGGGACAAATTAAAATCCCAGGCAATGAAAGATGTACTGTGCTGGCTATGACATCAAGTGCTCTCCAATGTGTGAATGCTTTTTGGGTTTGTATGTATAAATGATGAAGTATTAATACAGAAAAGACACCAAATATAAGTTATATGATTGTGCATTCGTACAATTCAATTATATATTTTGTTGAATAGGATTTTAATCATAGTTTAATTGTTGGAAGCATTCGCTATTTAAAGACCTCTCGCAAAGTAGGAATTCTACAAAATTGGCAGTGTCTTGTATCAATCATCTGAGTTGAAGTAACAAACATCATCCCACTTCTGTCAACAAAACTCATATTTGAATTGCTTACATTCCATTATCTTTAATTTTTATGACTTTTTAAATTTATGGCCTTTTTCTTGTAATGCAGAGAACTGAAGTAAGAGTGAAACTCATATGAGTATAAATTCTAATTGCTTTAAGGAATGACAAAGAAAATTTTCTAGATGGTTGTGCCTGAATTAATTATTTTCTTTGAAGATTCCATTTTGATATAATTATCCACTATTTGTGGCACTGAAGTTCTACACGGTTAGTTACCTGATTCATATTTTTTTGGACTTGATGCGATTATTAAGTTTTCAACAATACCTTGATAATTTGATCCTTTCAATTTCCATGCTGTATTTCATTTAAGAATGACATCTCTTGTGTAATAGCCTCTTTCTATTAAAGTCTAATTTTTTTTGTTGAATTTTCTTCAATAATTCTAATATAACAACTCCACATAATCTACTAAGGAGCTCTAATTCTTTTTTTTCACCCTCTCTATCTTCCATAAGCCGTACTTGTATATGGACTTAGAATGAGGTACCATTTTTATTGAATACACATAACTTTTCTGTTGGCAATATTGTCATTTATGTCAAAGAGATTGTTAGAAGATTGTTGTCATTGATAAATGGACAAGTTTGTTTAGAATGTTGTCATTGATGTCAAAGGTGCATGGACAAGATGGTTGTCATTGATGTCAAAGTAGCAATATCATTGTATGCAAGGTGTAAATGCTGTCATTAACGTCAAAGACGCAATATCATAGAATGCAAGAAGAGAATTGTCATTCAGTGGCATATCTAAGGCAAGTTAGATCAGTTTTATAAGACAAGTTGGATCAGTTGTTTGAAGGATCACATTGGAGTTTAAGAATGCTTATTTATGTAAGACATCTCTATCATGGCCGACTACTCTATAATGTGATGGGCGATTATCCTAAAGTTTAAATTAAAGATTTAAACTTTGGAACGAAGATTTGAAGTTTATTAGATAAGGCGGACTCCTATATAGAAGTGCCTCATTTGAAGATTGAAATAAATTAAAACACATGACTATGCTGTCCGACCAAACTAGCGTCACCTTTTATGGTTGATAAAACAAGAATTTAAAGTTTACTTCATACATGGGCCGACCCATGTTTGGCGCCCTCTTTATGGTGATTAAAAATACAAACAAATTGTGGCCGACTTCATTTGGTGCCAAAGATATCATCATATATATATTTAGCGCCAAAGCTAAATCATATATATATATATATAGCAGTAATTATAATGAGAGTATAGAGCGATAAAGAAAAGGTGCACAACGAATATCTTTTGTGAACAACTGATATCATTAGTGAAGGAGTGAATATCATTTTGGATCAGCGAACATCTAATATCATTGTTTGGATCAGCGATTCATTGTGAAGTTGCAATGAAAAAGCACCAATAAACTACAATACAACAATCAATATGGAGAAGAGCGATCAGTTTGAGAATAATGATTAAATGAAAACAAACATATCTTAGAGGTGGTCGACTAAAAGACTAAGTGGGTGATCAGTTTTGAAGAGAAGATGATATAGTAGCGATACATAAGAGAAGAGTAGAGAATGCAGCGATAAATATATTGAAGATGAGATGTCAACAAAGATATATTAGTTAGAGGCCGATTTTGTGAAGGGATAGTGCTCCTCACATGAGGACAAAACCACTAAAAGACAAATTTGTCTTATATAGAAAAGGAATAATAGAAAGGTGCGATTAGGGATAAGGAAGAGTTGCATTTAGTTGTCTTTTTTTGTAAAAGACACATCCATTGGAGTTCGCCTCCCTTTGAAGGGACATATAGTGGTATAAAAGGAAGATGTGGGAAGCATTTTGAGTGAGTGATAGAATGTGAAATATTTGGAATTAAAGCAGATCTAGAGCAACAAATATGAAGTGTAATTCAGATTTATATCAGAATATATGAGGAGAGTATTAATGTTGTGAAGAGGAATATATGATGCATATTTTGGGGGCAGATTTGTAAGTAAAATTAGATTAGACCTTGAGGCGTAAATATAAAGGAAAGCATTGCATTATTTGAGATAAAATTTGTGAAGGGAAGTTGTTGCATCATTATCAAGTAGACTTGTGAAAGAAAAGCATTGCATCATCTATAAACCAAGTCATGAAGGAAAGTACTTGTGTGATAAATGTTAGATCATCTACAAGTAGAATTGTGAAAGAAGGATATGCATCACTTGTGATTAGATTTGTGAGAGAAGATAGTGCATGATTTGAAGCAGATTTGTGAAGGAAGGATATTACAAGAGTTGCGATCAGATTTGTGAGGAAGGGAGAACAATATCATCCATTGAAGAATTTGGAGGTTGGTGCCTATCAAATAAGAGATTGGTGTCTCTTATTGAGTTGGTGCTCGGTTGTGGGGATTGGTGTCTCTAGTGGGTTGGTGCCTACAAACTCTACAAGCGGGGATTGGTGTCTCCAGTGGGTTGGTGCTCGCAAAAGAAGAATTGTAAGAGAAGTAGGTTGGTGCCTACAAAGAAGATCAATATATATAAGCAATATGTTGCCGTGGTTTTCTCTTGCAAGGGCTTCCACATAAATCGTGTGTTCTTCCTATGTTCTTAATTGCTAGATCTTGTATGTGTGTTATTATTGTGGTTGTTAAGTTAGAAAAAGTAAAAGATTGTATAATACCAATTCACCCCTGCCTCTTAGTATAATCGTGTGCTCATCATTTTCAAGAGGAACCTGGATATGTATGGATATTTAACTTTGGGTACTGCTAAAGTATGGTTTTTGAGCTTTCTTCGTCATGGAGTTGTAGGCTGATGAATGAATGATTTGGCTGCCACCAAACCTTGCACCAGTGCAACCAAGAACCTAAAAACATCTACCTCTAATTGTCCGAAGGTGTCTAAAAGGTTAAAGTGTTTGAAAAAGCCAAAGGAACTATATCAACACTCTTTTTTCCCACTCGAGAAATGATTCTTGTGCTTCCACTTAACATTCACCTTGCTTGAAGATTTAGTACCTTCGGTTGCTTCTTCTTGCCCGTGTAAGCATTCAACATGAAACTCCATCTGCCGTTGACCAAGTGATACTTGCCCTTCGGTAATAAACAACTTTCCTATCATGCATATAGTGGCTGCCAAACACAACTCCACACACATTTAAAGGAACAATGTCTAAAACCCCTTCATCAACAAACTTTTGGTTAAAACCAAATTTCACTTTACATTGCCTACTAATAGGCAAATCAGCACCCTTCTTGATCCAACCAAAAACATAAGGCTTGGGGTATTGATAAGTTTTTAAACCAACATTTTCAACCAATCCTTGTGAAATGAGGTTAAAAAAATGCATCAACTTTAACATCCCTTACTTGAATCTAATACTAAAAAAATCTGATTGGTTCTTTTCCTCTTGTACCATAAGATTAAAACTAACCTTCCTTGCGATGCAAGAAAATTTAGGCATAGTAGTTTTCTAACACTTTTTATATTGCTGATATGGACTCTTTTTTGGATGTAGCTTCAAACAAGTTTCATATGTATGGCCATTTACTTCACAATGGTAACAATGCTTTTGCTGGCTTTTCTTTAGCACTTGTAGCACTTGCCTTCTTTGTCTTGGCTTTGGCTCCTTTTGTTTTTAGAGAGGACAGAGGGCTATCTACCTCAAGGTAGTAAGTATGTGCACATGATTCATCAATGCCCATTGACTTAGAGAACAATATAGGCCTCCGAAGATGGCTATGAAGGCCTCTGATGTATTTAATTAGCACCTCATTTTGCACGTCCTTGTCCATTTGAACAACCCTCCGAAACTTGTGTACTTTTGCACACTTTGTCCTTACTATTTAAAAAATTGCTACTCCATACATTTTCCCTCTCTATGACATATTGGGTAAAATTGGTTTTTAAAATAATTTCTTAAATTGATCCCAAAAACTAATAGGAGCTTGTTCTCTTAAAGCCATAGAATTTAAGAGACTTCCAAACCAAGTTAGAGCATGTTTTGCCATTTTCAATCTAGCAAAGGAAATCTTTTGTTCCAAACTAAAATATACATCCATTTGTGCCAACCAATGGTCAAGCTTCTCTGCATCTAGATCTCCTTCGAATGGCGGAATCTCAATTTTTGCTTCAACCTTGAACTGAAGTGACCTGGGTAGACCTGATTGATTATGGTATTGCTTGTCTTATTCTATGGAGTGTGCTTTCCCTTTGCTCTTGGTGTCTTCTAATGAGCGCAACTCCATTGGAGTCTCCATGATACTCTTCATAGTCTCCATTATTGAGATATCTTTGCGACATCAATTTCTATCATGAGGAACCTTGCTTCTTCATCATGGGTTTTTGCATCTCTTGCCATGCTTCTCAACTCTCTTTTCCAACTACAAGATTCAATGTCTCTTTGCAAAGGCAGCAAATCTTTCCCACTTGACCTTGTTGTGGTCGTCAACTTACAAAATCCTCACAACTTTCACCAAAGGCAAGAACTGGCTTTGATACCAATCTGATTTGTAAACTAAGATAGTAGTTATAACAAACAATAGTCATTAATATAATGATATGAATGAAATAATTAAATGTCGTACTCTTTAGGCAACAATCAAATCTAAACATGAAAGGAAATTGAGAGCATACATTACCCTAGAGAACATGAATTGCGGGAGTTTTTTTTTGCAAAAGTGAGGCAAATGACACCCTTATCTACTATCTCTAATGACAAATATGATATATGGCCTCGTGAAGTATAACCAGGCTTGAGACAACAATGTTTAGTCCCTAAGATCACACTTAACAACTCTCCAACACTCTTACTTTTGTTGACCAAAATATAGTCAATCTGTTCACTTGGGACTTTGAATTCTCTTGGAATTCACTTTGTATCCTCCATCTCATGCCAAAATTGCAATTACAATGTATAATTATGTCTATGCAAGCCAGGAAAGAAGAGGAAAAGACACCAAGAAGTCGAAAAGCATAGAATTTGAAAAGTCACAAGCCATTTTTAGACGTGTTATAAAACTGCTGCTTGGTGTAGACCAGCAATTGTGTAATCACCTTGATGATTATGAAACTGCCCCTATGACAAACAAAACCGACACTTTAGAGCTCATTTTTTCTCCATCTTATAGAAACCATAACTTTTGCATATGGATGTTACACAAGGTGCTATTTTTTGAAAGAACCTAACTTTTCAATAGGAACATGAATATGTAAGAATATTCAACTTGGAGTGCCACCAAAGTATGATTTTTGAGCATTCTTTGTCATGGAGTTGTAGTGCGATGAACTCATGTTTTGGTGCATTTATAGATCACACAGAGCCTTTAGGTCTCTTTAGTGTTGTTGATGGAGAGAAGCCCATGATGGGCTATGTGTACAGGGGCATGGACATAGCCAAGGAGGCTATAAGAGCCATCCATGGTGGGTTTGAAGGTATGTAAAGACCTCAACTAAATACATACATAATAACAAGTCCAAAAATACTACAATAATAAATATTTTTGGTATTTTTATATTCTATTTAAATAGACATATACAACTTGAAATCTACTAGTTTGATACAACTTACAAATTTGAACATACTAGTCTGATACGTATCGTTGAAGCTTGACCTACTCCTTGAGGGTTTTGGTCCCTATGATGGTCTAATACCTGCTCCTTGAGGGTCCTCCTTAAAATGGTCTAATATTCATGCTTGAAGTTTGCTATCTCCAAATGCTATAGTTGGTGTATACAATGTCACATTCCTAAGAATGAAATTGATTTCTATTTTAATTTTTAGAAGTGCCTTTTGTTTTCCTCCTAGTGCTTGTACTCCCTGCTCCCTACGGTCCTCAATCATAGGTATCCATTCCTCAATTGGTGGTAGTGTACTAACAAATCCCCTCCAATTGTTGGTAGCTAACTGGCAAATCCATCCCTCAATCGATGGTGTTAATTGACGGGTACTGGTAGCTGTTAGACCAACTCAACAACTTGATTTTGTTATTCAACTCACCTAACTGAAAGAGTCAGTCGCCTTATTCCAACATTCGACTTTCCTAGTTGAAAGTAGCTATAGTCTTGACTATTGTTACTCCTATACTGGTTGTCTACTCTCTCAAAGTTGTGGATTAAAAGGGGACATTACAAATCATCCCTCCCTGAATGTTTTCTTCCTCAAGGAGGATAAAGTTGGGCGATCTAAAATTTTAGTTGTCTCCCTTTAGTGATGGAAGACCTATTGGTAATACCTCAACCTTCTCCACACTATGTGCCTATGTGCATGGCTTAGGCTCTCCCTCACCATCGAAGTATACCTCAATTAGATGTATTTGCCCCTTTCCCAAGCACCTACGTGTCGGGTCCCAAGGCTCCTTGTAGTTGAAGCATAACTACTTTCCACGTAGCTCATTGCGGGTCATGTCACCCAATCGTTGACTCCTAAAGATGTGTCTTGTCTTTTGGTGATTTGTGGGTCAAGAGGGTGTAGCCCACAATCTCTGTTGAAAAGGTTTGTGTGAAGTACTCTATTGTTGTTATGGTGCTTCTGTACTCACACCTCTAGTGGTAGACTCTTGGAAGGATTTGCTAGGTGGAGTGATCTCCAATGCCAACAATTTGGATTTTAAAGGAAGGGGAGATAAGGTAGATAGATGGTTCCAATGTCAAGGTCCTTTTGATGGCTTCCTACAACGAATCTGGGTCAAGGCCTTTAACTAAGCCTCTAAGGGGCTCTTTCAACCCTTCCATACAGAGGAAAGTGAACCTCCCTCTGACACATCAGGTACCATTATAGCTACCCTTTGGATATCAGCCATGTGTGCATTCACTGAGCCTTGGTGTTGTAATTGTGTAAACTCCCTAAAGTGAACGTTGGGGTCTTGCCTTTCAAATTTGTTAGTCAACCTCCTACAAAACTCCTTGTAGGTGGTGATAAAGTTGCACCCTTGAGTGACTAGGCCGTGATACCATCACTCATGTGCAACTCCTTCTAGGGGAAGAATTGCAAATTTAATTGCTTCCTTCTCATACATGAGACTTAATGAAAAGTAAGTATTCAACTTTTGGATCCAAGCTTGAGTTGAGGTCACCCATCCCAGTACTATTCTGACTCAAGCGTGCTTAACCATGGAGTTTCCCCCAAGATCAAGCCCACTTAGCTTGCTACCCCATTTGCAAAACCTTTAGCAAGTGTTGTGCCTTATGAACCATTCATTATAGAGCCCCTTTAGCTCATCAATTGCTAAGTAGGAGGTATTTTTTGCAGCATGTCAAATTATGATATTTTATTTTTAGGGTTTAACTGCGTAGTTTTTGAGTCAAACACATGACCCATATTTCATGAGTAGTGGTTCACATGAACCCATCTCATGTTAATGAATGGTCCACTTAGCACTCATTGCATCTAGGTGATGCACACAAGGGTGAAGCATCGGGACTTATCGGGAGGTCACCCATCCCAATGCTACTCCGACTCAAGCGCGCTTAACCATGGAGTTTCCCCCAAAATCAAGCCCACTTAGCTTGCTACCCCATTTGCAAAACCTTCAGCAACTGTTGTGCCTTATGTACCATTCATTATAGAGCCCCTTTAGCTCATCAATTGATAAGTAGGAGGTATTTTTCGCAGCATGTCAAATTATGATATTTTATTTTTAGGCTTTAACTGCGTAGTTTTTGAGTCAAACACATGACCCATATTTCATGGGTAGTGGTTCACATGAACCCATCTCTCATGTTAATGAATGGTCCACTTAGCACTCATTGCATCTAGGTGATGCACATAGGGATGAAGCATCGGGACTTCCTGGGAGGTCACCCATCCCGGTACTACTCTGACTCAAGCGCGCTTAACCATGGAGTTTCCCCCGAGATCAAGCCCACTTAGCTTGCTACCCCATTTGCAAAACCTTCAACAAGTGTTGTGGCTTATGAACCATTCATTATAGAGCCCCTTTAGCTCATCAATTGATAAGTAGGAGGTATTTTTCGCAGCATGCCAAATTATGATATTTTATTTTTAGGGTTTAACTGCGTAGTTTTTGAGTCAAACACATGACCCATATTTCATGAGTAGTGGTTCACATGAACCCATCTCTCATGTTAATGAATGGTCCACTTAGCACTCATTGCATCTAGGTGATGCACACAGGGGTGAAGCATCGGGACTTCCCGGGAGGTCACCCATCTCAGTACTACTCCGACTCAAGCGAAGCCCACTTAGCTTGCTACCCCATTTGCAAAACCTTCAGCAAGTGTTGTGCCTTATGAACCATTCATTATAGAGCCCCTTTAGCTCATCAATTGATAAGGAGGTATTTTTCGCAGCATGTCAAATTATGATATTTTATTTTTAGGGTTTAATTGCATAGTTTTTGAGTCAAACACATGACCCATATTTCATGAGTAGTGGTTCACATGAACCCATCTCTCATGTTAATGAATGGTCCACTTAGCACTCATTGCATCTAGGTGATGCACACAGGGGTGAAGCATCGGGACTTCCCGGGAGGTCACCCATCCCAGTACTACTCCGACTCAAGCGCGCTTAACTATGGAGTTTCCCCCAAGATCAAGCCCACTTAGCTTGCTACCCCATTTGCAAAACCTTCAGCAAGTGTTGTGGCTTATGAACCATTCATTATAGAGCCCCTTTAGCTCATCAATTGATAAGTACGAGGTATTTTTCGCAGCATGTCAAATTATGATATTATTTTTTAGGGTTTAACTGTGTAGTTTTTGAGTCAAACACATGACCCATATTTCATGAGTAGTGGTTCACATGAACCCATCTCTCATGTTAATGAATGGTCCACTTAGCACTCATTGCATCTAGGTGATGCACACAGGGGTGAAGCATCGGAACTTCCTGGGAGGTCACCCATCCCAGTACTACTCCGACTCAAGCGCGCTTAACCATGGAGTTTCCCCCAAGATCAAGCCTACTTAGCTTGCTACCCCATTTGCAAAACATTCAGCAAGTGTTGTGGCTTATGCACCATTCATTATAGAGCCCCTTTAGCTCATCAATTGATAAGTAGGAGGTATTTTACGCAGCATGTCAAATTATGATATTTTTTTTTAGGGTTTAACTGCGTAGTTTTTGAGTCAAACACATGACCCATATTTCATGAGTAGTGGTTCACATGAACCCATCTCTCATGTTAATGAATGGTCCACTTAGCACTCATTGCATCTAGGTGATGCACATAGGGGTGAAGCATCGGGACTTCTCGGGAGGTCACCCATCCCGGTACTACTTCGACTCAAGCGCGCTTAACCATGGAGTTTCCCCCAAGATCAAGCCCACTTAGCTTGCTAGTCCATTTGCAAAACCTTTAGCAAGTGGTGGCTTATGAACCATTCATTATAGATCCCCTTTAGCTCATCAATTGATAAGTAGGAGGTATTTTTCGCAGCATGTCAAATTATGATATTTTTTTTTAGGGTTTAACTGTGTAGTTTTTGAGTCAAACACATGACCCATATTTCATTAGTGGTTCACATGAACCCATCTCTCATGTTAATGAATGGTCCACTTAGCACTCATTGCATCTAGGTGATGCACATAGGGGTGAAGCATCGGGACTTCCCGGGAGGTTACCCACCCGGTACTACTACGACTCAAGCATGCTTAACCATGGAGTTTCCCCCAAGATCAAGCCCACTTAGCTTGCTACCCCATTTGCAAAACCTTCAGCAAGTGTTGTGGCTTATGAACCATTCATTATAGAGCCCCTTTAGCTCATCAATTGATAAGTAGGAGGTATTTTTCGCAGCATGTCAAATTATGATATTTTATTTGTAGGGTCTAACTTCGTAGTTTTTGAGTCAAACACATGACCCATATTTCATGAGCAGTGGTTCACATGAACCGATCTCTCATGTTAATGAATGGTCCACTTAGCACTCATTGCATCTAGGTGATGCACACAGGGGTGAAGCATCGGGACTTCCCAGGAGGTCACCCATCTTAGTACTACTCCGACTCAAGTGTGCTTAACCATGGAGTTCCCCCTAAGATCAAGCCCACTTAGCTTGCTGCCCCATTTGCAAAACCTTCAGCAAGTGTTGTGCCTTATGAACCATTCATTATAGAGCCCCTTTAGAATTTTTTGCAGCATGTCAAATTATGATATTTTATTTTTAGGGTTTAATTTCGTAGTTTTTGAGTCAAACACATGACCCATATTTCATGAGTAGTGGTTCACATGAACCCATCTCTCATGTTAATGAATGGTCCACTTAGCACTCATTGCGTCTAGGTGATGCACACAGGGGTGAAGCATCGGGACTTCCCGGGAGGTCACCCATCCCAGTACTACTCCGACTCAAGCGCGCTTAACCATGGAGTTTCCCCCAAGATCAAGCCCACTTAGCTTGCTACCCCATTTGCAAAACCTTCAGCAAGTGTTGTGCCTTATGAACCATTCATTATAGAGCCCCTTTAGCTCATCAATTGATAAGTAGGAGGTATTTTTCGTAGCATGTCAAATAATGATATTTTATTTTTAGGGTTTAACTGCGTAGTTTTTGAGTCAAACACATGACCCATATTTCATGAGTAGTGGTTCACATGAACCCATCTCTCATGTTAATGAATGGTCCACTTAGCACTCATTGCATCTAGGTGATGCACACAGGGGTGAAGCATCGGGACTTATCGGGAGGTCACCCATCCCAGTACTACTCCGACTCAAGCGCGCTTAACCATGGAGTTTCCCCCAAGATCAAGCCCACTTAGCTTGCTACCCCATTTGCAAAACCTCCAGGAAGTGTTGTGCCTTATGAACCATTCATTATAGAGCCCGTTTAGCTCATCAATTGATAAGTAGGAGGTATTTTTCGCAGCATCTCAAATTATGATATTTTATTTGTAGGGTTTAACTGCGTAGTTTTTGAGTCAAACACATGACCCATATTTCATGAGTAGTGGTTCACATGAGCCCATGTGCATCACCTAGATGCAATGAGTGCTAAATGAACTATTCATTAACATGAGAGATGGGCAATGAGTGCTAAGTGGACCATTCATTAACATGAGAGATGGGTTCATGTGAACCACTACTCATGAAATATAGGTCATGTGTTTGACTCAAAAACTACGCAGTTAAAGCCTAAAAATAAAATATCATAATTTGACATGCTGCGAAAAATACCTCCTACTTATCAATTGATGAGCTAAAGGGGCTCTATAATGAATGGTTCATAGGGCACAACACTTGGTGAAGGTTTTGCAAATGGGGTAGCAAGCTATGTGGGCTTGATCTTGGGGGAAACTCCAGGGTTAAGCACGCTTGAGTCGGAGTAGTACTAGGATGGGTGACCTCCTGGGATTATTCATGTTTAGTATCATTTGCCATCATTATGTGCTATGTTTGGATGCATATTTGTGCGTTATGATTACATGTTTATGAGCAGAAAATTAAATCAGAAGCTAGGGTTTGGGCAGAAATCTAAAGTGCATAAATTAGGGCAAAATTCAAAGTAGGGGAAAAATTAGGGATTCCTAAGTTTAGAAGTTTGGAAAGCCCGTAAATCCAAAATTGTCCAAAATATCGCATTTTGGGATATTACATAACTTGTCCAAGTCTTTCATTTCTTTAATCGCAGAAACCTTTGCATCAAGTCTCATAGGAAGAGATCTTAGTACCTTTTGTAATATCGTGGATTCTTCTATCTCTTCGCCAAGTCCGCTAATGGTATTGGCAATTTCATCCACATGAAGGAGGTAGGCTGCAATATTTTCATCATCTCTCATCTTTAAGCTCTCAAATTGTCTTCTATGGGTTTGGAGCTTGGCATTCTTAACTTTGCCATCACCTTCATAAATATTCTTAAGCTTATTCCACCTCTTTGGCAGATTTGCAGTGCATTACCTTTACGAACTCTGATTCGACCAAACCACATAAAATAGCATTTTTGGCTTTGGCATTGTTCTCGCTTGCCCTCTTTCCATCTTGATCTGTAGGTAGAGTTGCTGGAGCCGTATGACCATTCACAACGGATTGCCAAATATCAAACCCTAGTGCATTTAAATAAGTTTTCAACCTTATGCTCCAAAAGGCATAGTTTGCCCCATCAAATAGTGGTGCCCTATTTGAGGAAAACCCATATCCTTCGTGACCGACCTGTTACAAGTATGAGTAGTAAGTGTTGTTATTGATGTCAACACCTAAATTCAGCCTCTAAGGAAATTATTTGAATGAGTTTGAGCAAGTGTCTGACAAGAATAGTATAGTGTTTTGCTCCGCATATCCTATAGAGTGAATATCTCTGTCTGCGGTTTAGAAGTTATGTTAAGAAATGTCCTTAGTTGCTATGTTTCAAGTTTGAGCCTCCGGTGTGAAGATTTGAGCGAGTTCTGTTCACCAGAGTAAAAATTGTTTTTTAGTGTATCTAATGGTGACAGGGAGAATGTATTTTGCTCCTCATTTCTCCATATTTAAGTTTTATAGTCTGCGGTTCTGGAATGAAGTTTGTAATGATGTTATGTGCCTTTAGTTCAAATGGTTTGTGATTTGGTACTCCACAAGCGATCTTTCCTTTATGACAGTGGCTGACAGTAATGTTTAAGTGCTCCGGTTTGAAGAATCTTCTGGATAGAATGTTTGGGGGTTGTGCGGAAGTTCTTGGTGATTGTAACGCGCTTGTGGATGTCTCTAGATCGTGTTCCTGCCTTTTGATTGGTCCACAAAGTGTAATCCGGATCGTGCATGAAGCGTGTTCCTAAAGGTCTTAGTGTTAACACTAGTTTTGGCCGACTTGGTTGTTTTCACTACTTGCGATAATGCTTTGGAGTTTGTGATAGTGTGTTGTAGCGTGGAAGATTGCATTTGAGTCCCAGCTAAGGCATGGTGTGGTCTGCATTCATTCTTTTCCTTCACAAATCCAATTAGGTCCAGACCTATTCTAATGTATGTATGTATGCCGACCTTGGAGATTGTTCCAATGGTTGATGTTTGTAATGCCGACCTTGATGTTCATTCCAAGGTTGATGAATTGTATAAATACATGTAATGAAGTTGTGAATAATTGATGAGGATGCGAAGATAAGTGCGAAGTGAAAAAGTAGAGCAGAGCAGAGGAGATTTACTGTGCTTCAATGGAACTGAACCTTGGCGTAGTGTAGATGCTACTATCTCAGTTCACCAACTTCTGACAGTGAGCCACCCACCGACAGTGAGCCACCCTATTGGCAATGAGCCCCTTCTCTTGCAGCGAGCATTCTGGGCAGTGAGCCTTGTTGTAAATTTTGATAAATCATTTATATTGTGAGCTAACACTCACCGTGGTTTTTCCCTCATTGGGTTTTCAACATAAAAAATATGGTGTCTCATGTGTGAATGTGTTCAAGTTTATGATTAGATGCTTTCATGGTTAAATCATAATTGAGTGGTTAATGTGTTGATGTTTGCATAGTTGAAAAAATCGCTGAAAACTCGCGAGTACGCGTGTGTGTACAACGCATGCGAGTTTTCATGAGTATAACTCGGGCTGAGTTTTACTAAAACTCGCCATGATTTTAGGACAAAAAACTCGCGCATTTTCCCTGAAACTCGCCCCGACTCACCTACAGAGGAAAAATGCACCCAACGAAACAATATTAAAAAACACCGGACTCCATTTCGTTTTATTTCGCGAGTTGGAAGTTGGACGAAAAGCCAGAAAGCAGTCAAAGCACAAACCGAAACCCTAGCGTGCCAAGTTCGTGGAGTCTGTGCCCTATTTCCGCCGATTTCGTGGTCTCTAGTCATTGGTAAGTCGAGCCGTCTGCCATTACCGTGTTTTGATTCTTTGAAAACTCGAATGTTGAAAGTTTGAAACCCTTTTTTAAACTAAAAATTTAAGGTTTTAAATCTCACACTACAGAAAAAACACGTTTACACTCGACCCAGACCAAAACATCAAAATATTAGTAAATTATTATTATCATTTATTATTGTCAAATGTAAAAACTAAAAACTTCAAGTTCGTATTGTTTTAAAATATAAATTTTATATTAAAAAGTTAAAACTTCATATTAAATAGAGCAGTGCCATTTATTATTGTCAAATGTAAAAAACTAAAAACGTCATAATATCATATTGTTTTAAAATATAAATTTTATATTAAAAACTTCATTTTAAAAAATGGTGTTTTGAGTCTTTGACTCAAAATGCCATTTTTATACAACGTTTTTAATATAAAGTTAAAAAAATAAATGGTATGAAGTTTTTATTATTTAATATAAAAGTTTAAATTTTTAAAAAATAAAACAATATGAAGTTTTTAATGTAAAACAGTAAACTGTAAAACAATAATGAGTAAACTTTAATCACCTGTTTTGATTTAAATTTTTAATCGAAGTTTGAACTCTTTTTTTGGTCTATTATTAAACTCTTAATTTTGATTTATATATGAAGGAAATTAGTAATGCATTCTACAATTTCAAAAATGTGTGCTTTTTAAGAATATTTTAAAAAAAATATGCATTTTTAAATGTTCGATAAATTTGCCGAGTTATTGCCGAGTTTTTCCTCGAGTTTTTGCGGAGTCCTGAGTTTTTCAAATTTTTGGGTCTGTCGAGTAATTGCCGAGTCCGAGTTTTTCAACTTTGGATGTTTGAAAGAAGTTAAGGTTTTGCTACAACTGATTCACCCCCCCTCCCCTCTTAGTTGTCTTGTGCATTTCAACACGGCCATGTGTGCTTTTAAGATCTACCTTCAAGTGGTTAAGCTCTCTCCGAAGGAACCTGGCTTTGATACCAATTGATGAGCAGATGGTGATACTGAGGGGGGGGGGGTGAATCAGTATATATTAAAACTTTCACTTTTCAAACTTTATCCAATCTCAATAAGTCACACATATAAGATCTAGCAATTATGAACACAGAGAGAACACACGATTTTATGTGGAAACCCTTGCGGGAGAAAACCACGGCAAAATATTGCTTGTATATTAATATTGATCTTCTGTAGGCACCAACCTACTTCACTTACAAATCTTTTTTGGTGAGCACCAACCCACAGGAGACACCAATCCCCACTTACAGAATTTTACAGGCACCAACCTACTGGAGACACCAATCCCCACCACTGAGCACCAACTCAGCAAGAGATAGGCTTCAACCTATTAATTCTTCAATGGCTGATACAAATTTCTCCTTCACCCAAATCTGATCCAAATATAATCACTATCTTCTCAAAGCTGATCACTATTATGCACCAATTTCCCTCACAAAGCTGATTATAAACATGTAAATATTTTCTCTTAAATCTTCTCTAACAATCACACATACTTCCTTCTCGAAATAAATCAGATTTGCTCTTCATAATTCTGATCCTTCTCTTCCTTCAAACACAGAAATAAAATCATTAAAATTGCTTGCTTTCAAATCACACCTTCACTCTCTTATTATATCTCGTCAAAAGAGGCGATTGCAGCAATAGTCACTACCTTTCACTATTCACAACTCCTTAAAACAAATTGCTGCCCTTTCACAAAAAAATCGCTGCTCTTCACAAATAAAATCACTGCTCTTCACAAACTCACACCTCTTCATAATATTATCATTGCCCTCACTAAACAAATCGCTGCTCTTCATGATCGCACCACTTGGTGTATTAAATTCTGTTCTTCACTAACAAAAATCGTTGCACTTTATCTAATGAAATCGCAGCCTTTGTATATCATTAACTTCCTTTATACAAACACATCTTTTAGAATGCTAATCGTTTCCTTTGAGTAATTAAATCGCTGCACATATATATTGAAATCGTTTTTCTTGGCATATATCAATTACTTGTCTATTTGGTACAAGACAATTTGTCTTATATATGCAATCGCTGATCTTGGAGGGAGGTCGGCCACCTGGGAGGTTCCAATTTAAATTTAAATTTCATTCTTTTGGTATATGGGTCGGCCCGTATTAACAACTCTTTAACGTCTTGCTTTTTTTGTTTAAATCTTTAATTTAAACATATACATATCTCTAAGTCGGCCTTACAATTTCACAAACTCTCCAATGGGAATGTATAATGGACCACTCTTATTTGCTTTGACATCAATGATTCTGTGCCTTTGACATCAATGACAACATATTCCAACAAATGTGTTCAGTGTAGAATTGCAATGTGGGGTCTTTCTATTATACAACAACCTTCATTTGATCAAGCATAGTATCAATCTACTCATACACCTCTCCAAGGATAGGTGTATTAACATCCCCATATCTAATCACTCTGAAGACTGGAGGAATGATGGAGACAATATATTTGGCATCAACCCAAAAAACATCACTCTTCACCACCTCTTTCACCCTCTTCCCCTGTTCTGTCTTTGACTCAGGCCACTGATTCCATTATGTTGTCATAACCATTAGTTCCAATGCCTCTTGCAACTCAAGCATCCTCTCCAAGAGAATAAAGGATGATGCATACCTAGTCTCTACAGGTTTCAAGAATTCCTTCTTGGAGGTGGTCTTGAAGAGTGCATGTGAAGTGTGCTAGTTGCAGATAAACATATGCACATCCCTAGCATCACTAACAATTGTTTTGATCCAACTGATTTTTCCCATGTTCTTGAGTGTATTATTCATGGCATGCACACAACACGGAGTCCACAAAATATGTCTATAGGATGCCACAGTTAACTTATCTGCAGCTTTGCACATATGGGCTGCATCTGTCACTACTTGCATCACATTTTGTGGCCCATCCTCCTCTATAGCATCTTTGAGGATGTGGAACTGAAAATCAACATCCTTGCGATGCCCTGAACAATCAACAACCCTAAGGAAATAAGGGCCCTCTGTACATGTAACCATGATATTGATGAGTGGACGATGCCTAATGTCCATCCACCCATCCATGACTATGTTGCATCCACTTGTGACCCAAGTATTCTTTATTTTCTCCATTAAAATATTAGTCTTGGAATAGTTCTTATCCAAGATTGTTGTCCTCCATTTAGTCTCCCCTGGTGGCATATATGATGCCCTCACCCTTATTATCTTTATCATAACTTCCTTATAATAAGGAGAGTGAGTCACATGGAATGGAATGCCATTCGCAAAGAATTTGCCAATGTCATCGTCTGCCTCATCCTTCGCTTGCACATTGAATAATTCTGCCAGTGGGTTTGAAGCATCACTAGTCACCTTATGTTTCCCCCTAGGCCCTGCTGCCCGTGAACTAGATGGATTCGTTGGCCTTTGCAAAGTAGTAGAAGTAGAACTCTGATGATCCCTCCCCCTTGGTGGCAAAATAGTAGATGAAGGTGCATCTTCTTCACTAGCTCCCCTAATCTACATATCTCAGCCCTATATTTTAGGTTTTTTTCCAACTTTGCACATACATCTACACCTTTGCCTCGGATAAGGAGGAGGTGAGCATTCACTCTGGTCATGCTGGCAAACCGTTCAAGTTAACATAAGTTGCACTTCCACAATCTAGTGCCCCCAGATGTCCTAGGCTTTGTTGGTAACTTAGTTGCAAATTGTTTTAAAGGGGAATTCGGATCAAAGAGACCCTTAGCATACTTTTGTAGGATTTCGGAAGGGCAACTATATTTTGGACTCCCAATAGAACTAGTTGTTTAAGTTTCACCCTTCCCTGCTTTTGTACTAGGATCATCAGGTGCATAATCAGATTCGTTTTCACTTTCAATTTCAACTTCAACTCCTTGAGGTTGACCCTCATCCTCACTCATTCTGTGAGAACTCATAATGACACTGCGAGAAATGATAATAAAATTTATAAGTTTATAATTTAAACATTAAAATTCAAACCATGCATAATGCAAGGGATTATGACACACGGATTTTCTTTTTGTTTTTCTTACTTTAGGTCACATGAAGCGCAAAAGCAGAGGATTACACAAATAGGAATCCTTGTTCTTAACCTTTGTGAAACAAGGATTTTACTTTTGTTTTTCTTACTTCAGGTCGCATGAAGCACAAAAGCAAAGGATACACAAAAGTTAAAATCCTAATTTGACTATCAAATTTTATGATTCATTTTAAAATTTAATCAAATATTTATGCATTAATTCAATAATTTACAAAAATAACATTAAAAATGATTAAAAAAATAAATTAAAAAACCTAAATGCTGCTGTCATAAATTGACAATTGTAAATACTTGGTCAAACAAGGATTTCACTTTGTTTTTCTTACTTCAGGTCACACGAAGCACATAAGCAGAGGATACACAAGATGAAATCCTAATTTGACTAATAAATTCTAATTTTGAAATTGAAAACAAAGCTACAACCTAGAAACTAAAATAAATTTGAAATTTAAGCATTTCAAATATTTTATTAAGATTCAAGAATGAAGATTTAAAATTAAGAATGAAATGAACAATACATTGAAAATCTAAAAATTAAAAAATGAATCACAAATAATTATAAGAAATGAAAACCAGAAATTCAAATGCATTATGCCCACCTTGTGGCTCAAATGATGAACTTGAGTCACTCTTCTTGGCTTCTATGTCCTCTTCTTGATCTCACTTTCCCTCTCCTAATGCTCTCTCACTCTTGCAATCTTCTCCCTCTTAGCTTGCTGCCTCTACTTCTAGCTTTCTACTTCATTCAATGAAGTTTTTGTGTGATTTGGAATGAGAGGGATATGTCTTTTTATAAGCTTTTGGGAGGCCTTGGGGGTGGGGTGGATCCCATTAGCAATTAGGGTTAGGGTTGTGGGTGCCAAGGCCAAAATCCCTTTTTTATAAAAAAAAGAAAAAACTCACTTTTTCACATTTTAGCCGCGGGGGATGCTTGTAGGTTTCCTGCACGGGTCAAGGGACGCTTGGGTGTCCCTTGGACGTCCTAGAGTCCCCTTAAAGTCCCCTTTTTGGAGGGACGACCCAGAAATGCCCCCTCTCAGAGGGAAATGTCTCGGGGACGTCTCGGGGATTTGGGTGGCGGTGCGGCAGGGGGACGTCTCCTTGGTTTCCCCACGTCTTGGGGACGTCCTCTCAGAAACTCCATTTTTTTGGGGGGGCTACCGTCCCGTGGAACATTGCTTTTTATCCAAGGCCATTTTCTTATTTCATCATCAAATTATAGTAAACCTTGGTCCTTTCCTTTGATTAGGATCCTGGTAAAAATTAAGGCCAAACTTGATATGCACTAGCCTATACTCGTTGATTTATTAGTTGTTTCGTTGATGAGTGGGTTTCATTTCACATGGTTGTTTATATTATATGGCCTTGTTTTTTAAGAGTTGTCTAGGCTTTATCCATTTTTGGCTCACCCCTATAGTTTGATCTTTTATTGTTTTATTTTCAGATTTTTTTTAATTGTACTTAGCACTTCTACTTGCTATTTTAACTTGATCTTTTCAGTCCCATTTGCTTACTTTGGCTTTTTGTGTGTTGCAGTTAAGTAGAAATTTTTAAGCTTGCATAGTCTTCTATTTTTGTTTCTTTCAATATGCAAATTTTGTGTGTTAAAGTGAGCTTGGGAAGGTTTAAAATATGAATAACTAATATTTTACATAATGTGAGTGCAGGATGGCGTCATTTCCAATTTATACACTTTGTGTTGGTAATGCGTGGGGGGAAGCAGCCTTGCTTTTGGCAGCCGGAGCTAAAGGACATCGTGCTGCTTTGCCATCAGCTAGTATAATGATAAAACAGGTTTACTAAGGATGATCATATCTCTGCATGTAGCTTAATAGAAATTTAAAAATGAACATGTAAAATGCATCAATTTTGTAAGCACTTTATTTTTGAGTTTTGAATTTTTAATTGTTGCTAATATAGCTAATGAAATGCACGAATTTTGGCTTTATTATCTTGCCTAGTCTTTTTTTATTTTATTATTCATCTGAGTTTACTCTGTTTGTGTGTGTCTGTATCTATCTTTCTATGCTATTTTATCTAATAAACTGACATTGCCATTCCTTAAATTTCCTTCAAACTTATAGAGCGTTGATGTGTGATTCTGCCTGATTTGCAGCCAATAATAATGGCCCAAGGCCAAGCTACTGATATTGACATTGCACGTGATGAAGTAACATTTGGTAAAAAACTTATGGTAAGTTTTTCACATTGCTTTTGCGTCTTCTTTTCAGAAATGAGGACATGCCTTGTCTCTATAGAATTTGAAAAAACATAAGATTGTTTCTATCATGAAACTTTCTTTCAGAAATTTACTTATAGTTTTCTGTTTGTAGATTGATTTATAAACTTCAGGACACTTAATGTTCAAGATTCTAATATCCTTGTGTGCAATGATATCTATTTTTGATGCTTCTGAAGGGTTAGATATAATTGTATGAGACTATGAGTCACATAGAATTTAGACATATGGTTGAAATATCTAGACAAACTTAAAAATATATATGCCTTTACCCCATGTTTTTTGATTTTTTTTTACAGAAGTGGATGTTTGAATGATTTTTTTGGTAGATTAAAGCTATGCCTTGTAATATACAACCCCAAAATTTTTTCCAAAATATAGAACAATGATAAACAGTGTTAGCACAACTAAACTCCTCCGCACTTCTGATTACCAAGATCCCAATTCGGGCAAGGTGAGAGCATAATGTGCTTTAGATTACAAATTAAAACATTGTGCAAACAAGTAAACATTCATCTGCATATGCAGGCATCCACAAATTGTGGGGATTCACCACTTTTAGTGGGTATGAGAGCAAGAAAGGAAAATTACAATGCCATCCACTTATTCAGTGGGAATACTCCACTTATGCAGTGGGTAGAAACAATAAAGAAAAGTTCATTTATCCACACTGGCGGTAAAACCATCCAGCGGTTACAATATGTTTAATTGTTCTTTCCTCCACACTGGCGGTAAACCATCCAGGGGCCTTAATGTGATTCACAAGAAAGATTACAATGATATCAAATACAATGTAAATCAAGTCTTGTTTGGACTTATTAAGAATCTTGTGAAGATAGCATGACCATACCCTGCAGATTTCTTGAATAGCTGAATGATAATGTAGTATTTATTTGCTGTCCGTCACTGCTGCAACCTGAAATGATACATCAACTGCTCTCTACACAGACCATTGGCATCCAGGGAAGTATAATATTACAAGACTAAACCCAATGTTTGACAAAACAAGCGGTCCCTAAATGATCTATCAATTATATGTACTGAACACAACAGAGAGAGTGATAGACTATAAAATGACTTCTTCCAGACTAGTACGGCACCTTCCCAGCATAGTACGGACTGCTGAAAACTCCCAAGAAACTGCCCACACTTAACAATATTGTTTCCCACTCTAAAAACTATGCTAATACAAGACAAATCCAATGTTTCCCATGCACTAAAGATCAGTTAACAAAAACACTTCACAAACCATGCATTTCCTAGGCCGTACAGCCAGCAGAAGTACGGCTGCTCATAAAAAGAATAAACAAAGCTTCCCAACCACTCACTATGATTAGATTGGGGTCGCCTAAGGAAAATATTAATAGTGCAAAAAGATTTAGACACAAAGAACTTCTCAATAATTTTATTTTTGCAAAACTCTTTTTCTGCCTGTACGGCAATATAATGGTACGGACCAGCAATATGACATTAAAACTATACAAGGCATAAAAAATCTGCTTCTAACTTCATTCTCATCTGATTGCCATGATATTTAATGAACTCTAATCCAAAAACTCTTAGCAACTTCAAACATATTCAGCTCCATGAAAGCTCACTGGCAAACTCTGGATAAGTTTGCTCAAATCTCTTCTTCAGCACAATGGTGATTCCTGTAGTGAAACCACACCCAACCTCGAGGGTTTTCGTCCTCAAGAGCATTCCACAAGAGGGTTTTCGTCCTCAAGAGAATATGGAAGAACATGCAGGTTCAATCCAGCAGAGTAACAATACAAATCCAAGCATCCCCAAACAATAAGCCCAACTCCTCTTTTTATAACTTTTTGAGGGAAATAAAATATTATTTCCTTTATCCCTTCATATTTCTCCTCAAACAATATAAAATAATTCATTATGTGTGAACAACTTAAAGTCACCACTTTTAATTAAAAACTCTTTTTAGCTCCAAAGACCTCCTTGTCAAAATAAAGGAAATATTTGCTTCTCAAGGCCCCAAAATGATGCATCTATGATTTAAAACTTTTCTTCCTTGTTCCAACGAGCTATAACACTTAGATTTTTATTAATTATTTTCACCCCTAGGAGCTTAAGTGAAAATAATAATTAAAATAGCTCATTAAATATTAAATTTTGCGGAAAATCCCAAACGACCTCCGAAAGCAAAATAAACTGAACCAATATGCTCTGTAAGGTTTGGGATGTGCAACGATGCCTTCCGGGTGACTTTCCAAAAATAGAAAACTCCTCCAAGGATCTTGGAGAGCAAACCAGAAGCCCGATCAAACTTTAGAAACCATCAATGTTACCCGAAACATCAACTGAGCTCAAAACCAAGACAAAATTATCCATTTACAAAAGGAAAACCCAATTAACTGTTCTGCAGACTGAACTAAGACCACTCCAATGACATTGGAGTTCTTCTCAAACATGTTGGATAGCCTCCAAAAGACTAGGAACAAGCACAAATGCCCATAATAATCAATGTGCCAAAAATGGAACATTACAGTCCTCCCTGCTCAATATTGCTTGTCCTCAAGCAATTCATGCTATCCAACCAAGATATCTGCCTGATTATAGATAATATACCTGGATCCCAAATCAATCTGAAGAATTCCCTACACCAATTCTGCTGCTCTATTCTGATATATCTGTGAACTGCACAGCTGGTATTCTGATTACACTTTTGAAACATTCTTCCAATCACATAACTATTTGGATCCCAAACATCACTAACTCCAAAATTGAAAGAGTTAGCAATCATCAATACAATCATGCAACACGAAACAACTACTGGAACCCAAAAACTGTAGTGCTCTCCCGATGAAGAACACAAATCAGCTTGATAACAAGCTGGAAACAACTCATGACAGCCATGAATCAGCTGATTCTCACTCTCCAAAAGAGCATTAGTAACTGTAACGCTTGTTCCTTTCCGCTGAAAACTTTTGTCATCTTCCCATAAAAGGCTAAACACAACAAAAAGATCAATCTCATGGCTACACAAGTCTGAAATAATCTCATGAAAATCAAATTTCAGTGATCTCAAAGTGAGATAGCAACAACAAAACTGAAATCTTTTGAGAACAATAAGAAATTTAGGCCATCTACAATTAAAATATGTCAAAGTTATGACCAAAATTTCTCTCCAATCAATCCATATGTATGCAATTGAACACCTATGATGGCTGATGGGAGTAAGGACAGCAACTTTATAACTGAAATTCAACTCCAAATTTATCCAAAAAATAATCTTACCAACACCACTATCCTCCATGGAACCTTGCAAATAAACTACATTGCAAAAGTAAGCCATCATTGAATCTAATCCCTTGCATACCTGAACCTTATGCCCATCTTCAACAACTGCTGAAAACTTCCAGTTGAAGAAGTTTTTGTACAAATGAACATCACATGAGTGCACTTCACCCGGATCCCATATCCTGTTACTATCCTCCTCCGTGCTACTCACATCAGAATGGTTCTCATCATTCAACATGAGGAGAAGATTAACATGAGTTAACTCAACTTCCATCATAAAAAGAGTATTATCAAATGATTGGAAATTGGTTTTACCTTCATGTTCAAACAATTCATCAATTGACTCCCACTCTGCATTTGCATACTTAGGAGGCTGTCCTAAGTCAAAATCTCCTTGGAGCAAACCAAGCTCTTCAGTCTCCATCTTGCTTTCATTGGCTCTAGCAACTCCTACTTGCTCCTTGAATTGGTGTACATCTACAAACTGACTTTCAACTTCTAAGAGAGCCATTTGGGTACTCTCTAAAGAATCCATAGTTGTTTTAAGCTTAAATATAAGCTTATTAATTTTAGCATCTCTTTCCTTCAATGCATCAAAAATTCGGTCAGCATACTCAAGGACATGATCCCTATCAATAAGCAAGTTCAAATAATCTGATTTCAAAGTTTCCAATGCCTTCCTGACTACACACCAATCTTCAAGTGAAGATCTTTTTTCTATGCCCATTTGTCTCCTCTCAACTTGAGCTCTCCAAATGTGATCTTCAACAAACTTATGTGAGCTATCCAAATGTGTTAGAACTTGCACAACCTTATCTTCGGTGACTAACAATTGATTCTTAAAATCCAAATCAGCTGCACACAATAAATTTTCTGTCATATCGTTAGAAGAATGATCCTTGAAATCAGCTGCTTTAGAGTTATCCTCTTCATAGCTACTTTGACTACAAGAAGTAGCATCACATAAATTCAATGTTGAGCCAACCTTTGAGGCTGATCCAAATCTTCCAACAAACTCTTCATCAACATGCTCATCAACTAACTCTTCTGCAAGGATACTAAGTTCTTCAAATTGCATAGGAGTTGAATCTTCTTCTTCATCACTTAGATCAAATGAAATGGCAGTCTCATAATCAAACATTGAATCATCACCAATGGCTGATTTAAAGTCTTCATCAACACATTCTTCGTCAAGGATCTTTGAAGAATCTAACTGCTCTTCTCTTTGCATGGAACAATCCCACACATAATCAAGACTTCCATCACTAGAATGGTGGAAACGCTCTTCATTAGGTGCTGTTCTGAAATTTGCAGCAACATCAAACTTTTTATCTTTTGTGATTTCATTGTCTCCCATGTCCTCAACAAGACACATTGCTTCAATCCTCTCATGCTCACTTGCAAAGTCACCAGCAAGCAATCTATCGATCATCTTCATCTCCTCAAATGTAGTGGCATCTTTAGCATCTTCATCAAATGAAGGACTTGCTAAGTCCAACACTTTTGGCTCCTCGTCAAAACAAGGCTCAGTTTCACTAAATTCTGTTGTAGACTTCTCCAATTCAGCAAACTCCTCTATGCATGTCTCATGTTTTGTGACTTTGTCTTCATCATACAGAGGCTTAGACTCATTTCTTTCAACAAACAAGTCTTCATCTTCACCATTTTTAGATTGCACATCATTCACAAAGGAAGAACATGTGGTGAAGGTTGCTAATTCATCTTTTATTTTCTTGCATTGGTGGTTAGGCTCCCAAGCATCTTTGCATATGAAACAAAGACTTCTTCTCCTGAGCTCATTCTTGCTGACCTCTTCCTTCCTCGAAATAAGAGGCTTCTTATTCGGTGGGCTAGAAAATGATGGCTTAGAAAAATTCTTGGTGCTTGCCTTTGAAGTAGTTAACTCAGGCTTGCATATAGACATTGTCTTCATCTCCTCTTCCTTCCTTATCTTCTGGATGTATTCTATAAATCCCTTTTTGTCAGGATTACCTTCTTTGATGATTTCCAAGAAAGCATTCCAAGGGAGTTGCTGCTTATAGTCATTTGGTAGATCTTCATACTCATCAATAATCTTAGTGGCCTCATGATGATACTTCCTTCGATCCAATTTCTCTTGAACAACTTTTTCTAATTCATCCAGAACCTCTGTTTCACTTCTTTTCTGCATAAGAGATGCCATGATCTCCCAACACCGCTCAAAATCTTTCAACTGCCCAACTCTGAACACACATGCAAGAGCTGATCACTCACAAGCAACGCTGAAAACCGACTTGCTTAACTGAAAGATCTGCAACAAATTAGCTTCCCAACAGGCTGGCAAGAACATACCAGCTCTGATACCACTGTAATATACAACCCCAAAATTTTTTCCAAAATATAGAACAATGATAAACAGTGTTAGCACAACTAAACTCCTCCGCACTTCTGATTACCAAGATCCCAATTCGGGCAAGGTGAGAGCATAATGTGCTTTAGATTACAAATTAAAACATTGTGCAAACAAGTAAACATTCATCTGCGTATGCAGGCATCCACAAATTGTGGGGATTCACCACTTTTAGTGGGTATGAGAGCAAGAAAGGAAAATTACAATGCCATCCACTTATTCAGTGGGAATACTCCACTTATGCAGTGGGTAGAAACAATAAAGAAAAATTCATTTATCCACACTGGCGGTAAAACCATCCAGGGGTTACAATATGTTTAATTGTTCTTTCCTCCACACTGGCGGTAAACCATCCAGGGGCCTTAATGTGATTCACAAGAAAGATTACAATGATATCAAATACAATGTAAATCAAGTCTTGTTTGGACTTATTAAGAATCTTGTGAAGATAGCATGACCATACCCTGCAGATTTCTTGAATAGCTGAATGATAATGTAGTATTTATTTGCTGTCCGTCACTGCTGCAACCTGAAATGATACATCAACTGCTCTCTACACAGACCATTGGCATCCAGGGAAGTATAATATTACAAGACTAAACCCAATGTTTGACAAAACAAGCGGTCCCTAAATGATCTATCAATTATATGTACTGAACACAACAGAGAGAGTGATAGACTATAAAATGACTTCTTCCAGACTAGTACGGCACCTTCCCAGCATAGTACGGACTGCTGAAAACTCCCAAGAAACTGCCCACACTTAACAATATTGTTTCCCACTCTAAAAACTATGCTAATACAAGACAAATCCAATGTTTCCCATGCACTAAAGATCAGTTAACAAAAACACTTCACAAACCATGCATTTCCTAGGCCGTACGGCCAGCAGAAGTACGGCTGCTCATAAAAAAAATAAACAAAGCTTCCCAACCACTCACTATGATCAGATTGGGGTCGCCTAAGGAAAATATTAATAGTGCAAAAAGATTGACACAAAGAACTTCTCAATAATTTTATTTTTGCAAAACTCTTTTTCTGCCTGTACGGCAATATAATGGTACAGACCAGCAATATGACATTAAAACTATACAAGGCATAAAAAATCTGCTTCTAACTTCATTCTCATCTGATTGCCATGATATTTAATGAACTCTAATCCAAAAACTCTTAGCAACTTCAAACATATTCAGCTCCATGAAAGCTCACTGGCAAACTCTGGATAAGTTTGCTCAAATCTCTTCTTCAGCACAATGGTGATTCCTGTAGTGAAACCACACCCAACCTCGAGGGTTTTCGTCCTCAAGAGCATTCCACAAGAGGGTTTTCGTCCTCAAGAGAATATGGAAGAACATGCAGGTTCAATTCAGCAGAGTAACAATACAAATCCAAGCATCCCCAAACAATAAGCCCAACTCCTCTTTTTATAACTTTTTGAGGGAAATAAAATATTATTTCCTTTATCCCTTCATATTTCTCCTCAAACAATATAAAATAATTCATTATGTGTGCACAACTTAAAGTCACCACTTTTAATTAAAAACTCTTTTTAGCTCCAAAGACCTCCTTGTCAAAATAAAGGAAATATTTGCTTCTCAAGGCCCCAAAATGATGCATCTATGATTTAAAACTTTTCTTCCTTGTTCCAACGAGCTATAACACTTAGATTTTTATTAATTATTTTCACCCCTAGGAGCTTAAGTGAAAATAATAATTAAAATAGCTCATTAAATATTAAATTTTGCGGAAAATCCCAAACGACCTCCGAAAGCAAAATAAACTGAACCAATATGCTCTGTAAGGTTTGGGATGTGCAACGATGCCTTCCGGGTGACTTTCCAAAAATAGAAAACTCCTCCAAGGATCTTGGAGAGCAAACCAGAAGCCCGATCAAACTTTAGAAACCATCAATGTTACCCGAAACATCAACTGAGCTCAAAACCAAGACAAAATTATCCATTTACAAAAGGAAAACCCAATTAACTGTTCTGCAGATTGAACTAAGACCACTCCAATGACATTGGATTTCTTCTCAAACATGTTGGATAGCCTCCAAAAGACTAGGAACAAGCACAAATGCCCATAATAATCAATGTGCCAAAAATGGAACATTACATGCCTTTTGCAATCAATCTTATAATATTCAGTTTCAAACCATGCATCATCTACTAGGTAGAAGAAGTGCTTAAATATGTGATTTCATTATTATGCTGAGAGGTGTACCTATAGTGGTAGCAAGGGCTGGAGTATAATGGCGTCACCGTGTTCACAAAAAGTAAAAAATTCCATGCAATTGACAAAACAAAAATTTAACAAAACAAATATTGAAAAATATTTGGAAGCCAACAAATGAAACTATTAAAAAGTTAACATATAAATATATATTATTCACTACACTCAAATAAAAAAAACACGAGAATTATCAAAAAGCATAGAGCGATTTTTTTTTTTTTTGATAGCGAGTAAAAAGAGGGTTTTGAAAGGGCCTCTAAACCTTTTACACTAATCATAAAAGATATAGTAATGAAGCCTAGCACCCAAATGGAGGACCACAACAAGGATCTAATAGCCATAAGGCTGAAAACAAACATCAACACCCATATAACTGCTCAACAGAGACTAAAACACAATTAGAGGCCAATGTATACAAACAAGAAACTCCCCAAATCATGGTGGCTTGAAGCCAAAGTGCTCCAAAGAGCTTTGAATACGGTCACCAGGCTTAACCACATAATCATAAACGCTTCTTGCTGCTCCTGAATCATGATACTTCTCATTTAGGGGCGTCTTCCTGTTTTCCTTGCACGTGGAGAGTGAAATTGGCAAAGTAAATTCTACACCCAACTAGCCAACACCCAACTAGCCATCTCCTCCCCCACTCCCAACGCCCCAACAAAGTCAAGAGGAGCAGAGGACGGGGCACAATTATTGCCAGGGACATCCGAAGAATGGTCACCATCTGCGACACTGCTCACCACGAGCATAACCTTTGAAGGTTGAGCAAGAGGATTCATATTTTCTTTTTTCTTCCAAGAGTATGACATCCTCCTAATGTTCAGACAAATGGCAACAGAGTGGCAGGCCTTGTGACATTTTTGGCACAGGATCGAGGAATCTTTGTAGACAATCTCCTATGTCCACTCCCCAAATTTAGAAGACAAAGTTATAGCAGACGGGACCACCGAATCCACCTTAGCATTTAGACAGAATTTGGCATGTTTCCTTGATTTGGTCACCGCATTATAGCGATGAGCTGATTGATAGTGCTAGCAATACCCTCCAATACCTCCTCCCTATACTCCATCGATAAGCACAAGAGCCTCACCCAAACATGAACCCTATTGATGCATTCCTTATCGGGATTGAAACTCGGTTCCCATATTTTTAGGAAGAGACCCAACTTACCTGGAAACCATAGACCCTGCAAGAGGATCTGAACACTATCATCATAGGTTGAGAAGGAAATCAAGAAAAAACCATTCCTCATGGCAGTTATTTCGAAATGGCCACAAAATTTCCACTTTCTCTTGGCCCAATCCTCAAAAACATCAATATTCGGCTTGGCTCCAAAAAATTTTGCGATGAGAGAAAACTTCAGCCTGGAGGAAACCCTGTCCACCAGGGAATCAGGAATTTGTAGATGAAAACTCACGTCATCCTCAACCGGCTACAAGAGAGAGGGAAAAGCAGGAATGGAACCCTGCCTATCAACAACCGCATCTGCCCACGATGTCTTATCCGACAGACTATTTGAAGTAGCCGTGCCATTACTAGCATGAGACATTGAAGCACCTTCTCTGTGATCAACCCCCACTAGTGAAATGGAAGAAATGCTAGACCTTTGACACATGCGACCCAACCTTCCGTCCAAGGGAGCAAATAGGGACTTTAGACGAAGAAGAAATATTTGCAACCTCTTCAAGATTTCTGTGGGGCAAAACACCAGCCCCATCACCATCAAGAAAAACAAGGCACTCATGCAATTTACTCATCACATCAATAGGGGCATTTTGCACAGGGCCTTACATGTTGGGGGTGGGAGGAGAAACCCACGTTTCAATTCCTACAAACTGTTAACCATAGGAGAGCACTAATCAACAACCACCGTTCAGGTTTCATCAACAACAAAGGAGATACCCTTCCTTGCAGCGACAAATTTCGCCTTAGAAACCTTCAAACGGGCCTCAAACCACAAATTCAAACTTTTCTTCTTCCTTGTCCTTAAAGACTTCATTCCAAGAGTCCTCTTCCTCCTTGTCTCTGATGCAATCCTCATCCTTTGCCTTTCCCAAGTCTGCCGCGAAACTTTCTCCTGCAACTGGTTTCCCACTCTTGCCCCAGCTCCCGCTCATTTTAAAATCCCTAACTAACTTTATTGTTTTGAAGTCAGCACCACAATTTGCAGTTACTTGCATGATAGTTATTGGTGTTTAAATATTTTAAAACAAAATGTAAAATTACTACATTTGTGCGCATGGTTATTTCATTTAATTGTAGTGAATAAAATAGTTTTAATGAAATAGCTATGATCTTTAGTAAATAAAATAGTAAATAGCTATGCACTTTATTAAATAAAACAATAAGTAATACTTTTGAAATAACTATATAGTTAAATATGCAGTATGATTTGTTTCAAACTTAGCTATTTTCAGACTAAATGTATTAAAATTACTGCATTTGTGTGCATGGATATTTTCATTTAATTGTAGTAAATAAAATAATTTTAATGAAATAGCTATATATTTTAGTAAATAAAATAGTAAATAGCTATGCACTTTAGTAAATAAAATAGGATAGTACTTTTGATTTAACTATATTGTTAAATATGTAAGTGATAATGATTTTGAAATAATTATATAGCTGTTATCCCATTCCACTCATCGTTTTTTTTTGTGAATTAGTGTAATATATCTTTTCTAAAGTATATAATAGAGAATTATTCATAAAAAAAATCTGAAGTAAATAATTTGTTTGAAATTTAGTTTTTTCAAAACTTAGGAAAGTAAAATAGGTCTTCAAATAAAACTAAAGTAAATATTATTTTTTTAAGTACATAGCTATTAAATGAAATAGTAAGTAAAACATCAAAACTTTAGTAAATAGAACTTAATAAGTAAAACTTAATTGTAGTGAATAAACTAGATTTAAGTAGTAAATAAAATAGTAAGTAGAACATTAGAAATCTTAAATACATTTTAGTACATAGTTAAGTATATGTTCTAAATAGATAGATTTCATGTACTTTATAAATGAAATAGTAAAGTTACATATAAATATATAATCTTTACTATATTTTTAAAAACAAAATCAAAACAATAGAATTATGAAAAATATAGAGCACTAAAAATAGTAAGTAAAACTATTAAAATATTTACGTAATTTAATAAATAAAATAGTAAATAGCTATGTACTTTAGTAAATTAAAAAATAGTAGTAATACTTTTGAAATAACTATATAGGTAAATATATAGCAAATAATTTGTAGAAATATAAAATAGCTTTTCAAATAAAAACAATGTAAACTATTAAAATAGCTACGCATATTAGTAAATAAAATAGTAAAAAGCTATGTACTTTAGTAAATAAAAAATAGAAAGTAATACTTTTGAAATAACTATATAGATAAATATGCAGCAAATAATTTGTAGGAGTTGGAGGATGAATGGAACCTCCCGTATGATCAAGAAGGTGGAAGATTGTTTTACATTTGGCTAGAGGATGAATGAAACCTCTTGTATGATGAAGAAGAAGATGAAAGATTGTTTGACATTTGGCTAGAGGCCCAACATTTGGTTTCTTAGTTCCGTAAGGTGTTGTATAAACAATGTTTGGTTTTGGGGGCAAGTGCTTCTCTTTCGCTAGTTTTTGGAGGTGTTGGGTTTAGTTAGGTGCTGAGATGGGGTTTTCTTCTTTCCCCAAGCCATGCTAAAGATTGTGCTGCAGTTGCGGTGGATTTGAAGATGCGTTTGAAGGTTGGGGGACTTCCTACCCCTCTTGCATTTGGTTCTCCTATGGAAGCCTCCTATTCATGAGGTTTGGTAGTTGAGGCGGTCGCAAAGGATGTTTTGAAGGCTTTTGCTGATCTACAGGTTGTGGTGTTGAGGGTTGAGGACCTTGTTGCCCTCCACCCACTACTAGAACTTGAAGGTTAGGACAGTCGAAGTTCTGACAGAAAATGTGGTTGCTGTCTCCAGTGTTGTACCACCCCAACAGACCGCTTGGAACCTTGGTCTTCAGTGTGAAGTTTTTCTCTCTAAAATTGTTGGTGCAGTAACTGCAGTTGCTAAGGTGGGTCCACTCAAGATTGCTGCTTGCCTTGATGCTGATCTGGTGTTCACGACGACTAGTTTTGGGGCTGTAAGGCTGATGAAGTCTTGGGTGGACATTATCAAATGTTTGGTTGCCTCTTCTGCTCTTTCTTTGGTCTCGTCTATGGGTGGTAAGAGTTTTCTTCTCTACATCCCTGATTCTGTTGTTGACAGAGTTGTTTCTAGGCGTGAGCTTTCACTTGTTGGTAAATTTCTGGGATCTAGACCAATTATTAATGTGGTCAGGTAGTGGGCTCATCGGAAATGGAATCCTAGAGGCCATTTGGAAATTTCAGCAATGAGAAAGGGCTTCCTTTTATTTTCTTTTTCAAACCATGATGATTGCTTACAAATCCTCTCAAATAGACCGTGATCTCTTGGCAAGGCAGGTTTATCCCTCAAGAAATGGGTTCTAGGTTTTGATCCTAAAAAAGAAAATATCAATAAGATTCCTATTTGGGTTAGGATTCATGGTTTGCCGTTGGAATATGGGGAGGAGGTCCTATTAGGCATTGCTAATTCAATTGGACAACTGTTGATGGTGGATGCGTTCACCAAATCCAGGAAAAGATTGCTTTATGCTAGAATTTGTTATTGTGGTGGACAAGGTTCTCCTCTCTGAGATCTCTTTATCCTTCAAATTGGGCATTTGGAAGCAACAGATTATATTTGAGGATTCACTTGTGATTTGCAACAACTACATCAAGGCGGGTCATGTTGTAGTAGGATGCTCGAGCAACAGGGATTCATAGTCAGTTTGGAGGAAAAAAGCTCTTCCTCTTGTTCAAAAGGATAGCATGCCCATCTTTGAAGAGTTGTCATAGGAGGTTTGTCATGAGAGAAATAGCATAAAGTAGGGGCATCAGAGAGACTTAAGTTGCTCCTAGCCCTTCAAATGTTTTGCGGGGTTTGTCCAGTCCATAGTTCGGACACTCGGACTCGACAACCCAAAATTTTAACTAGGACACGGGACTTGGGACTCAATGCGGACTTGACAAAACACAGCAAGAAAAAAGCCCATAATTACACACACAAAAAAGAAATTAATGGATTTAGAGAACACAAAAATCTAATTTGACTATCAATTTGTCATAATTCAAACATTACATATATCATATGATCCTCAAACTCTCAAAATTTGAAATTTCATAGTTTCAAAGTCGAACTATACACTACAATACAACAAAATTATAAATAATAAATGTATAACAGCACTATAACTATTTACATATGATGATATGTCAAAAAAAAAAACCAAATAAAATCTACATCTTCCTCGTTCCCCTCCTAGTGTAACTTAATTTTTCAAGCCTCGAACTAGAAGGTAAGTCAGTATCAAAATGATGATAGATTGTTTCCTCAAAAGTGTCTTTGTTTCCCTCCATTGCATCCAATTCTACTGCTTCTACTGCTCCTCTCTCCAATTCTGCAAGATCTTCATCAGTAAGCAGGACATCACTTTGTTCTTCAATAGTCCATTCAGTATAAATGAAGACCAAAAATGACAAAAAAAAAAAATCGTGGCTATTTCCTTTTAACCCACCGCCTAGAGAGTTTGCAAGAGAGACTCGCGAGTCCGAGCCTAAGACTTGGTAAGTTTTTGAGGAAACTTAGTTGAGTACTCGGCGAGACTCGGCTCACGAGTCTTGGCGAGTCAATTGAGCACTCAACAAGTCTTCAAACTATGGTCTAGTCCAAGTAAAGAAAGAAGGATGATGGAATCAAGAGAGAAGCATATAGCCTTTTGCTCCTTTCTACCTCAAGGGAGGCTATCAAAACTGGGAGTCCGACCAAGAAATAAATTTGTTGTAAGGCTCCATTGGAAGGGGTTGTTCAATGCTCTTTGGAACATTTTTTGATTTCAAACTGCCTTGATTTGGCTGGTCTTCTGTGGTCCTTGGGTAGTATGCCCTTTGTCTCATGCGTACAACCACTTGGATTGTGGTGTTGATGGCTTGCTAACGTTTTGTAGTCTTTTTAGTGCTTGCCCCTTGTTGTTGCTCCTGGTTGTTGGTTGGACTTCATTGATCTATCTTTCTTGCTTTATACAAAAGGGTTAGTGCCCTTTCAAAAACCCTACCTTTTACCTTGAATTAAAAAAAAAAAATTGTACAAATATAAAATAGCTTTTCAAATTAAAATAACATAAATATTAATGAATAAAATAGTAAGAAAAATTATTTAAAAAATAGCTATGTATTTTAAAAATAAAATAGTAAGTAATACTATTGAAATAGCTATGTAGATAAGATATTACATTTACAAATAAATGATATATGATAATATGTAAAAAAGGGCATAACTTCAAATGGAATGTGTAGGATATAAAAGAAAATAACTAAAATTGCAGGAGAAGCAAGACCCATACATTGCTGAGATTCCTTTGACTGCTGCTTAGATTCCCTTGAGTGGTACTTAGTTGTAGGCTCAAACCGATCTAAGAGGAAGTAGCTATGATTTCTCCATTTGATCTCTGTACAAGGTGACTCTATTTTGGAACCCATTTTTGCATCAATATCTTTTCATGCTATGAAGACTCCTGAAGGGAAGAGCAGACTACTCTTTTGTGACCAATCCGATTGCAACGTAAGCATTTCATAGGAAGACCTACAAAATCCATTTATTGTAACCAATATCCCATGGAAAATTGCAAGTTCAGAGCACATGGTACTAGATTAGAGAGATCCAGACACAGTCAGGCCCTAGCCGACTTGCTGAAGTCCAAAATCAAATCTAAATGCACAAAAAATCCCACCTTCTCAGTTAACAATTGAACAATTTTATTTGATTAGCATATGAGAGGAAGGTTGTGAAACCAAATCCAAAAGAGGACATTAGATAATTGGAACCAGTCAGGATAAAAAATGGTTGCCAAGTACTTAATATTAATCCAGACCTGCCATGAAACCAGGGTCCATTATTCCAAACAAAATCATGATTTGAAACCAAAAGAAAACTGACGAGAAAGAAATCCTTTGGGAGAAGGTAGATAGAGGACTGCTTTACCTCAGGCCAGACCAATTCCATCCAATTACTATCCTAAATAGCTCTTTGAAAGTAAAAATTAGTTAAAAATGTAGATAAAATAAAATTGATCTTAAATAAATGTTAAAATTTATATGTCCATGAGTGTATGTAATAAATAAAATAGCTCTAAAGTAACTTTTGATTTAGTTTTCACCAAATCCTCATGAAATACTTTATCACCAATCAAAAAACTACTATCCAAAATGGAAAGAACGTTTATTTAATATATTAATAGGCTTCGATTGTTTTCAAGTCTTTCATCTAGAGTATTTTTTCTTCACAAAATGGGAATGGGGAGCAAATTACATAGGCCTCCCCCCAATTGTAACCCCTTCACACTTATACAATTCTAACTTGGTATTTCTTGTAAAGAATTTTCTTCATCATCAGCACAACATGCACTTTCTTTAACCATAGTAGGAGAGAGCTTCAAATTGAAACATGCAACAATCTCCTGTAGTCCCTTGGATAACAGTTTACCTTGGTTCTCGAAAATCTAGTGAAAGTGTTGCAGAATCATTTGGCAGTTGAAACCTTCCTGCTCATGAGCTTCCTCTATGTCTCTCTTCAATAAGAAAGTCAATGCTGCCATGGAGAGCATGGCAACACAACTCAAACTATATTCCACGTCAAATACATTGTGGCCATGGAGAACATACCGGCACAACTCAAAACTTTCGCAGAAGGTATCATTTGACAGAGATGAATATCCCAAAGAGGTTTTGTTTTGGTTGTAGGTTCAAATCTTCTTTGTGAAATTTGTTGAAATTGTAGTTGTATTCACCACCATAGTGTCATCTTCTAGGCCTTAAATGACACATACAACAATCATTTTTTTGCCTTTTCCTTGATCTGCCCTCAGCTCGAATGCCATTCCTCCACTAATCACACAAATAAGTAGACAATAGTCTAGAGGAGCCAAACTAACAAAGGGAGCTGGCCAAATGCCATGATAATATAGTCTCATTCTAACACATCATCATTAAACCACAAACACTTATTCCACACTCTTGGAGTGATTAACATCATTAACATCACACAATTCGAGCCCTTACAAACTGCAAGCCCAATTTCTCAATTAATGTCAGGTATATTATGTATTTAGAATCTTAGATAAATAAAATAAACTGAGATTATTGACAAAGAAAAATGTTTGTTTAATATAGACAAAAAAATTGGAAGCGAAATTTAAAGTTATTGCTCTGTTATTTGTCGAAGGAAAATGATTGATTCATTAAAATAATGTTGGGCACTAAATTAACATTTTACATGCTACAACAGTGGGTGCTACTAGCATAGATATCTTAAACACATCTGTCTAAAAGATGCCAAGAGATATCAATCTCGAGCACCTATTTGTCCTAAATAACATTTTCAATATAGGCATCTTGAGACTTTAACATCATTAACATCACACAATTCGAGCCCTTACAAACTGCAAGCCCTTTTTCTCAATTAATGTCATGTATATAATGTATTTAGATAAGTAAAATAAACTGAGATTATTGACAAAGAAAAATGTTTGTTTAATATAGACAAAAAAATTGGAAGCGAAATTTAAAGTTATTGCTCTGTTATTTGTCGAAGGAAAATGATTGATTCATTAAAATAATGTTGGGCACTAAATTAGCATTTTATATGCTACAACAGTGGGTGCTACTAGCATAGATATCTTAAACACATCTGTCTAAAAGATGCCAAGAGATATCAATCTCGAGCACCTATTTGTCCTAAATAACAATTTCAATATAGGCACCTTGAGACTGTAAGAACCCTGTCTAAATCGGCCTGAAAATAACCTTGCTGATCTGAATTTTCTGATTTGTTTTTCTTGAGTTTTACTTAGGGTTTTCAAGTTTTGCTTTCACCAATATGATAGAAATGTTGTGTAGATGGAAAGGTTGCAATATGACAATGAAATAATACCAAATGATGACTGACAATGAAATAACCAGCTCACTTATACAACCAAATATCAACACAAAACATTATAGAACATACCCGGATAGAAGATTTGGCTTCTTTATTGAATATTAGTTGGCTGATTACAAAACAAAGGTCTGATATAAAAATCAGACTTGCATATGAATGCAAATTGAGTCCAAAGATGACCAAAAACATGTAGTAATGAATCTCCAATGGAGTCACAACATGTGCCAACTTGTTGATGATGAATAAAATGATGATCAAAGCCAAATGAAGTCTGATTTATAACTTGTAACTGCTGATATGAAATCAGATGTCAAAACCCTAGCTGAAACATGCCAAAAATGCCTCCAAAGTGTAGCCGCTATTTCTAGGAGAAACAATTATGCCCAATATGCAAAATATCACTATATACCATCAAAATATGCCATAATATCATCAGATCTGCAACTGATATGAACTTGTAGAAGTCTGAAACGCAAAACCAGCTTGCTAAATGATGATGCCAAACACAAATTTGTCCTCCAAAGCCAAACGCTTCAATGCCAAACTCTTGTATATCAACTTATCAATGAAATAGCATCAAAAACACCTTCAAATCTGAATGTCAACCTTCAAACCCTAGCTGATTGAAGCTTGAATCCATCCAATAACCTACAAATAAGCTCAATGATGAATTTTAAGTGAAACCATCTCCCATAGTGAATTGGGTTTTCTTCCAAATCACTCTTATCCAAGGGTTTTTGTCCTTATATACCACTGAAACTCTGTTACAGCCAAGAGAAACTCTCCAAAACATGCAAATGCCAAATGATCAATGATATGAAAATGATATCAATTGATGTCCTTTTATCCTCCTCAAGTTGGGCGACCCAATAAACCAATATTTTATTATTTCTCAAGTCCACTGCCATAATAAAATATTATTTATTGATTTTCATTTAATTTATTTTTCTTATTCCTCCAAGGACGGCGGCTAGGAGAGAGAAAACAATATTTTATTGTTTTCTTTTTCTTTGTTCTTTATTTCTCTCTCTTGGGTGGCGATTTCCATGGTAGATAATATAATATTTAAAAATAAAATATTATACTTTATTTTCACCTTCCAACATTCCCATTTTCCATCTTTAAGTCATTTTTCATTTTCCCAATTTGGCCGCTCCAATACTTGGCTAATTATTTTATTATTTTTGGCTATATTAAAAATAATATAAAAATACCAATAGCCAAAATATTACTTTGTTTCAGCTTATAAAATTAGTTGAGCCTCTATAATCCATCATTTCTTTCTTCAAACCTCAACAACATTCGTTTTTCCAACCCTTCTAAGTCCTAGCTCAACCAAGACATTCCCTTACCAAGTGAATTAGCCTATGGGAATGGTGAATAGGCTAATATCCATCTCCAAGGTGATCACTGGAAATGGGGACATTATAGAGAGATATCTCTCTGTGTTTTTTAGATAGATGGATTTAAGATATCTATGCTAGTCCTAAATACAATTTCAGTTTTGTGTTCTTGCTTTTATATGAGGAGGCCTTTACATTTGATGGTTCTTAGCTCCTTTTATTGAAGACAATCAAATATGCTGTTAATTTAATAAAGGCTCAGATGTTGCCAGGTTGGGTTTCAGAAAATAGTTTGTTATTTTGAGAGGCCATCAAAACTTGTCCCATGTTGTAGTTCCCTCCTAAACAACACAAATTCATTGGAACTGGGTGGTTGAGGTGAGTATTGAAAATCTCTCATTATATGTGGTAGAGAGAGGCCTATGCACGAAAGGAAAAAAGGGAGTGGAAATCCTCTTAAAGCCTCTCAAACTCACTGCAGTCTGCAATCAGACCAGCAAAAACTTGAATTTTAGATGCACAAGGACTTTATAAATATAGATTGGGTCATGCAGAATAACATACTAAAACTAGACTCCAGAACAATGAAAATATAGTTCACATAAAAATGATTACGAGGAAATCTACAGCACTTCTTTTGGAATTACAGTAGCCAGAATGAGTGCGGATGAATATACAGAACACAGATGAACAATCTCCCCAAAGGAGGACGACCACTTTGGGAGGCAATCTCTCAACTCAAGCTCAACTCTGAGTCACTCAGTCAACTTTTGTCGATCAGCAGTAAGGTAATCTCAACTGTAGCAATTCTAAAATCATCATAATTTCTACTGTCCATCATTAGTGCGTGTCAAATCAACTCCAGCTGGGTCTGCTGACATACACTCCCTGACCCTGAATTAGTATGAGTTTAACTGAAGATAAGAGAGGATGCCCTAGTTTCTTCCCCAAGTGGGTGGATTAGATCATAAGTGCTCCAATCCCTAGAATATTATTAATTACTAAATCTGAACCTTAATTGAGTTCTTATGATGCAATTGCCTCAATTAGGTCAACTTTCCTAAAATTTAGGAATCAGCCCTAAAAAATAGGAAACCCTAAAATTCACTAAAGATGATAACTTTATAAAGTAAATAATGTGTGCTAAGCTCTGGGGTACAAGGAACATTTATGAGCTACACATTTTTCAGTGGCCAGAATGGTGAATATATTTATATGTGTTAATAGTAAATACCAATATTAGTACCCCTACAAAACTTTGCTTTTCATGTCAAATTTGTAGTTAGTATCCTTTTCATGGTTGTCAATGTTAGTTAGGTTATCCTTCTTGTCAATCTGTCAAGTTATCAACTCATAGCCTAGTTTGTCTACTAATAGTGTTAGCAGATTATTCATCAGTGAGGAATGGCAAACTATGATGAGTCGAGGTTTTCAGGACTGAAAGGCAAAGACAAGGTCAAGAAATAGTTTACAAAGGCTTTTCAACACTCCGTTTGAAGCAAAACAAAGATGAAATAAGAAGGTGGCAATGGGCTCAAGGGAACTGCGATTAGCATAGAAGAACAGTTGATGTCACTCCAAAGTGGCAAAGCCTAAGAGTTTATTGCCAAGTTTTGAGGATGGATCAGTGTAAGTGTGTTGCACTTTTCCAATGGCATTGCCAGGTGAAAATGGTGATTTAGGTGGCAAAGTCATACCCAAAGCACAACCAGCTAAGAGGAGTTCAAAGTGTTAAGTTATACCGCACTTCTCAGTGGCATAACCAGTCCAAACGCTAAACTTAAGTGGCCAAGCGGGAGGAAAAGCGCGACAAGATAGAAGCAAAATATTACTAAGTATGAAAGTCGTACTTGTTCAATGGCATTACCAGGTGAAATGACAATGTAAGTGACTGAGTGGGTGCAAATTCATGACTAGTAAATGAGAACTTAAAGACAAAAGGAAGTCACACTTTTATGTTAGCAATGCCAAAAACAAATTCTGATTTAAGTGGTTGAATAGCTACAAAGTTGCAATTAGCAAGTGTGAATTTTAACGAAAATCAGGTGGATCATACCTTTTTGGTTGCCTTATTTCTTGAGTTGAACTCCTCAAGATTGGAGTATGGGGTTCTTCCACTTCTAGTTCACCTTCTGTTAATTCCTATTCAGATACAGATTCACCATCTTTTATTTCAAAGTGCACCATTTTTGGCTCTAACTTTCTTGGTTGTTCTTGTTTTGGAGGCTCTTTAACCTCTCCAAATATTACATTACGATTGTAAACACTCTTCTTTGTTTCTGAATTCTAAATCTTGTATCCTTCTATACCATCACTATACTCAATAAAGATACACTTCTGTGCTTATAATCTAGGCATAGTTCACTTTTCCTTTTTTGTTTCTGGGTTCCAATAGCATCTAACCTTGTACATTTAGATCACCAAAGTGTGTTAACCAGCTAACCATTGCTAAATAGCACACTTATGCTAGGGACAAAATGCAATGCAGTCAAGGTAATCATGTATTTACAATTTTTCAAATAATGAGTAAAAAATGCATCCTTTTGGGATATTCAGAATCCTCAAAGGCCTATGGATTGTTTGATAAGAATAACAAGAAATTTCTCATTGCAAGAGACATTTTCTATGAAACCACAAAGGACACAACCAACATTTATTGACAGTTGAGTTGACTTGAAAAATTTGCAAAATTTGATGTTTTCATAGAGAATGATATGGAGATTCCAAACATTAAGGGGGGGACATATAGTTTGGAAATTGTTGAATTTGTTTTGCCTCTAGTAATTGAACAAGAAACTCCCCCTATGGAAGAAATTGAAACTTCATCAGAAGATGAAAACTGGTTTCCAAAGCAACAACCAAAAGATGAAGGAGCTTCAGATCAAGAAAATGAGGCACCAATTGACAATTGTTCTGCAAGTAACATATAAAAGGTGCCAAAATAGGCCACAGAAACATTGAAAGAAGTCAAATTTGATGAAGTTGGAAAAACATGTACTAGACGCGCATACAAGCCAGACAACAAGAAGAAAAGTCCCAATAAGACATTCAAGATAAGTTAGTAAAGCTTACCTTGGAAGGGCATTCATAAGAAGAAATTAATATTGCTTTTGATTCAGAATCAATCTCCTTCAAACAAACTCAAAAGTTTGATGCGTGGAGAAAAGCAATGAAAATTGAATATGATGCCTTGATCAAGAATAGAACTTGGGAGCTGGTTGATCCTCCACTCAATTCATCAAACAGACATGAAAACTACTTTTCTCAATGGTGATCTTAAAAGAAGCAATTTACATGACTCAACTTGAAGGTTTTGTAGTTAAGGTCAAGAACACAAAGTGTGTAAGTTGGTAAAATCATTATGGTCCGAAACATGCCCCATGAGCATGGTATGAGAAGCTCATTGAGTACCTCTTGAGCATGGATTTCAAGCATTTGAATTTGAAAATTCAACTCTTTTTGTCAAGACAATTGACAAAATAGTTGTTTACGTAGTTGTATATATGGATGGTCTCTTCATAACAGGAAATAATGAAAGGTACACTACAAAATTCAATGTATAACTGATGAAAGGTTTTGAAATGACAGATTTGTGTCATCTTCATTACCATACGGGTATTTGAAGTGATTCAAAAATTCGTATATTTTCATCACACAACAGAAGTATATTGGTGAAATTTTGAGTAAATTTGGAATGGCAAATTGTAAACTACTTAGCACGCTCATGGAACAAAATATTTAATTGACATCAGATGATACTGCGGAGTTTGAAGATGTAACTAAATATAGGCATCTCATTGGAAGTCTGATCTATGTAACCACAATTAGACCAAACATTTCTTTTGTTGTAGGTGTTCTCTCTAGATTCATGTAACAACCAAGAGAGTCACTAGCTAGAAGCAAAGAGGGTTCTTTGATAACTAAGGGGAACTCAGAATTTTGGGCTCAAGTACTCCAAGGTAGCATATTTCAACTTCGTTGGATATTCAAATTCAAACTATGCAGGTGATTACTTCAGGTTTCTTGATGAATTTAGGATAGTAGTCATCACTTGGAAGTCAAAGAAGTAGTTAGTGCTGGCTCTTTCTTCAACAAAAGCAGAATATATGGCAGGTTTAGAAGCAACTAGGGAAATATTGTGGCTTAGAAGGGTTCTTGAGGATTTGTAGGAAAAACAGGTTTCATCAACACCACTCGTCGTTGACAACACTTTTGTGATCAAGATGGTAGGAGATCTAGTATTTCATGACCAAACCAAGCCCATCAATGACAATATTCATTTGATTCGACATTATGTGAAAGATGGCAGTGTCAAATTGATCTATTGTTCAATTGTAGATCAACCAACAGATATGCTGACAAAAGCGCTTTGAGGAGAGAAATTCGAAAAGACATTATGTGAAAGATGGCAGTGTCAAATTGATCTGTTGTTCAATTGTAGATCAACCAATGGATATGCTGACAAAAGCGCTTTGAGAGAAATTCGAAAAATTGAAAGGCATGCTTGGTCTCACTACAACCCTTGCAGATTGCAGATTAAGGGGGGATGCAATATTATGTCAATATTTTGTAAATATTCCTTGGTTTCTTGTGGAATCTGAACACAGTCATCCTAAAGATGAATTGAATTGTCACTCTTGTTGATATATTTGTACACTAGTTCTCATTTCAGTAATACAATTTTTGGGTTTGCACTTCTTCAATTTTTGTAGTCTAGTTTCCTACCTTGACAACTGTTTTGGGCAGAGTTGGCAAACCTACAACACCATTCTTTTGTATTGTTTGAATTGAATTGTCACTCTTCTTGATATATTTGTACACTAGTTCTCATTTCAGTAAAACAATTTTTGGGTTTGCAATTCAATTTTTGTAGTCTAGTTTCCTACCCTGACAACTGTTTTGGGCAGAGTTGGCAAACCTACAACACCATTCTTTTGTATTGTTTGAATGTTGTCATAGTTTGCATGTCCAAATTGTGCATGCCATAAAAGACTTGTTGACATGCCTTCTTCAATGAGATAAGCTAAATTTTTTGAAATTGAAGGTTCACCTTTGAGTCTTTAGCAACTTTCCTCCTCTAAACCAGTCATGATAACTGAATTACGACTTTTCCTTTTGATTATTACCTCTCCATTATACAACAAAATGGAATTGCTTTGTTGTTGAATGAGCACTAGGTACAAGTAGTTTCTTTTCAATTGAGGAATGTATAATACCTTTTGAAGGCTAAAATCTAGAAGATTTGGTAGCTTGAATCGGATAGTTCCTTCCCTTTCTAGTTGTAGACTTGTTTTATGTAATGTTCCCTTTTGGGATTACCCTAAATCTTGCCCTAGAATCACAAGTTAGGGTTACAACTTACCAATCAAATGCTGTAAGCAAGATAAATTCTGGTTTATGTAATGTATCTAATAAGAATTATAATAATTTTTATCCTAAACCATCAATTTCCCAAGCAAACAATGGATTTAGAAAGTGCCTTGGCTTGATTTAATTCTTGCAAACGAGTTAGAAATCAATTACAATAATAACTTATCAAGTAGAGTATCATGATTAAACATCAGTAAGTCCATAGGAAATCTGCTAATCTAGTTATTATCTTATCTTAGGGATGCTCAACCATGGGAGAACACGGAAGAGAGTGACTTGATGAGGTGTCTTAGCCTCTCTAGGCCCAAAGGCAATACCCTTCTACTAAAAGGCAGTACCCCTTTGGCCTTATGTGGCCCATGCCATTCATATGAGGTGGCGTACCTATTGAAGATTCTAATTTATCTGTTATCCCGTCATCTTACCATCACTTGGTGGGGTGTCTTAGCCTCTCTAGGCTCAAAGGCAGTACCCTTCTACTAAAAGGCAGTACCCCTTTGGCCTCATGTGGCCCATGCCATTCATATGAGGTGGCGTACCTAGTGAGGATTCTAATTTATCCATTATCCCCTCACCTTGCCATCTTCCCTATTTCCTCATGATTGATCTCCTTATATTGCCATACCATGATAGGGGAGTGAGGTTTCAAAAGGGTGTCCTAGTAGCCAAACTCTCCTAGGCCCAAAGGCAGTACCCTTCTACTAAAAGGCAGTACCCCTTTGGCCTCATGTGGCCCATGCCATTCATGTTGGTGTAATTAAATATTTAATTACACTTCAATAAGTTTACTTAGGGCTTTTTTTAGTCTTAGGTTATTATTAAGTCATATTAGGGTTTTATTTAACTTGCAAATATAAAAGCAAGTTGTCACATGTAATTCAAAAATCTTTTTCATTAATTGCATCCATTTATTGTGCAAATTGCTCGCTTGTGCTTTTTTCTCTGTAGAAGGTTAATCTTTGGCTTGTAGAAGATTCTGGTGTTTCAGGTTTATCATAAACTTCAACATGGTATCAGAGAGGATCTATAGCCTCTTTCTCAAATCCGGGAAAAATTTCGCATAGAGTCTTTTGTTGGGTGCTTTTTTGAGTAATATTATCATTCTCATTGGATCTAGAGTAGCTGAAAAAGGCAGATGTGTCTTTTGTTTGGCTGAATTTGGTTTGGGGAAGCCAGATCTGTGAAGGTTTCAAGAGTTTTTTTTTGAGATCCGGAGGGGAACAACAGTTTCGAAGCGTTTTGGCCAAAATCGTCATCACCAACGCGCTCAGAAGGGCTGAAAACTCTAGAATCGCTTGTTCATTCACAAAAATCGGAGACTGAAAAAAATCTGTGATTTTTTGAAGGTGCATCTTTTTATCCAACGGTTCAAAGGGTGCTTCCGCGTCCTTTTATCCAGTGGTCCGAAGGGTGCATTGTTTTATCTAGCGGTCTGAAGGGTGCTTCCGCAGGGTGCATCATTTTATCCAGTGGTCCAGAGGGTGCTTCCGCAGGGCGCATCGTTTTATCCAACAATCCTCCATCCTGCCCTTTTCTACATGCCCTAATGGAGCAATTTTACGAAAACTGTCATAACTTTCACATCCGGAGTCGGTTTTTCGCAAACGAAGTATTGCAAGAAACCTAGTTCTGCACACTTTCTGATGGTATGATTAGTTTTTTCTAATTTTGCTATTTCACATCTATTTTTGCTGTTTGAAGTCAAGGCATCTTTTTTGGCTTTCGAGCTTCGTTCTTGCACCCAGAATCTCCGTTTTTCAAAAACGAATAGGCATTGGAAAGGTATCAACGAGCTCTACACAGCCACCTATATAATTTTTTCAGATTTAGCCTCGGGTATCTTTTAATTAGTTTGTTGATTTTATGGCTTCTGTTGGATATCCTGGACATGCTGCCTCTTGGAAAGGTTCTGTTTGCTTTGATAGGCTTCTGTTATCAGCATAAATCTATTTGCATGTTTTGATCTCTAATCATCTAAGGAGATGGGATTCTACCATCAGTATAAATCTAATTGTAGATATTGTGGAAGTAATCAACATGAGAAAGAGATGTGTCCTCATTTCTCACATCATTTTTTTGCAATGCTTGCTTCGATTGCTTCTCCTTTTGATGAGATCATTGCTCCACCAGCACCTACTGCTATTTCAAAGTTCAGTGTTGCATCATCATTAGCTTTTAGTGATTCTGTGCAGCATGTCCATATTAGTCTTCCTAATCCACCTCATTGGATTCCTATTTTGCAGACATATCATCTCTGTTTGTGGAGTCTCACATTGCTGATTTGGAGGACACATTTGAGGGTTATCTCTCTTGTTTGATGCTATCTCAGGTGGCTTTGCATCACCACCTTCATCTTCTGTGTTTCCAGATGCAGTTCATATCATATCCTCTCTTGGTTCTTCTTCTCTGATTGAGCAGATAGTTTCTATTTTGGAGAAGACATATTTTCCCAGTATGAGATCACTTGAGTTGCATTCAGAGGCACACATTTCGATATGGATTCCCTATTCATCCAAGATGTGGGAATGGCTTCTACATTCACCAGTGGATCTGTTTCTTCTAAAAGGGAGAAATGTTGTTTGCAGGCAGTGGATTGGATTTTGTCTTCAAGATCTCTTCATTGGTTCTGGAGCTTCTTCTTGGAGGGGATTCATATTCTCTTTTCGCTCTCTCTTATGTGGGGGCATTCATGATTGTACTTTTGTGATGGATTCAGTTCTTGGGGGGTCTTAGTATTAGTCCTTCCATCACATGTTTATGTACTTATTTTTTCTCTCTTTTGGAGAGGGGTTTTTTCCCACAGGTTTTTTCTCCTTTTCTCCACCTTATGAGAGATTCTTGTTGTACATGGGTACCTAACATGGCCTTGTAGCTAGGATCCATCATTCTTGCATTAGTTGCATGCTTTTCATTTCTCCCTAAGTTGCACTTATGGGGGGGTGTTGGTGTGATTAAATATTTAATTACACTTTAATAAGTTTAGTTAGGGCTTTTTTTAGTCTTATGTTATTATTAGGTCATATTAGGGTTTTATTTAACTTGCAAATATAAAAGCAAGTTGTCACATGTAATTCAAAAATCTTTTTCATTAATTGCATCCATTTATTGTGCAAATTGCTCTCTTGTGTTTTTTTTCTCTGTAGAAGGTTAATCTTTGGCTTGTAGAAGATTTTGGTGTTTCAGGTTTATCATAAACTTCAACAATTAATAAGAGGTGGCATACCTAGAAGAGGGCCTTGTCACCGTACCCCTTGTGCAATCTTCCCTCCTATCATGGTAAAGATATGTGCATAATAAACTAATCAATTTCATATTTGCAAATAATCCTGTCAGCCATACATGATCATATCTAAACAATACATTATATTTCTATATATATCCTACCACAACTAGATTGCAGGTCTCTATATGTATAATTTCCTCTTCTTTGCTGTTATGCTCAGCCACATATAAAATGTATCTTTCTGCCTATCCCCTCACTTCCACCTTCTCTCTCCATAAATATATCTCTATATTTTTATGAGGAGAGCCATCCCTTTGGAAGGGTGATGACTCTTCAAAAAACCATGACTCTTTACAAGGACTGCTGCCCTTCCAAAGCTGATCGCAGCCCTTAGTATTAATTGTTCCTTCTTTAATTAGTTTGCGAGCTTATCTAGTGATTGCTGCCCTTTATCCCTATTAATCACTGCATATATCAATAAGAATCGCTGCCTTTAGTTTTATCAATGATTTGTCTTAACCAGTGCTTATGAATATTTGTCTTTTCCATATGGGTCGATCTTTGTGATCATCACTGCCTTCATTATATATTTATATTATTATACTAATAATCATAGTTATAATAATATTTAATTTAATACTTATGTTTATATTATTTACTTCTTGTGAATATTTATTATAATGATTAATAATATCACTATTCTAATTTATAATTATAGTATTATCTATGATAATTATACTTATAGTAAAATTGCAATTATTTATATTTATACTTTTGAATTTTATTTAGTTATTTGTATTCTAATACTTCATATCTTGTATTACAATTATGGGGGCATGACATTTTATTTGCCAGAAATATTGGTTTAAAATTTCCTTCATGAAACTCCTCAAAGAAGTCCTTTTGGAAAGTTGTGTTGCGTGGCACCAGTATCTAGAAGCCAAACATCATATTAGATTTGTTCCATTGAGGCGCTATTGGCATCAAAGAACACAATCAACTTGCAAGGTATTGTCGAGGTGATAGCTAGCAAGCTGTGTTGAATTTGAATCATCTTGCAAGGTATTGCCATGGTGACAACTAACAAGTTGAATTAAAATTGAATCATGAACTTTCTTTTCCCTTTATCTGCCACCTTTTTTTTTTGATATGCCTCAATCTTTTCCCATGATGTTTTACATCCATGAACCTCATGACTCCCTTTTCTACCACATCTTTTGCAAAACATATATTGTCTGTCATTTTTTGCCTCATCCTCTATTACTTCCTTGATCTTTGGCTTTTTGCAATTCTTCTCCTTCAAAAGGTATTGCCTAGGCAATAGTTTGCCTTCCTTTTTGGTGGACCTACCAAACGTTTTCTCCCTCATTGTCAGTTTTCCTTTCGTAAGTTTTTTTCTCTTTCAACCAACTTATGAACCAGTTGATCAAAAGTGAGTGACTTCAGTTGATTACTTGCTTGCAATGACCCCAAATAGGTTGAAAATGTGGGAAGAAGAGCTTTTATGAAGGTTATATGTATTATATACATCATTTTTTCCACCAGCAGCATCAATATCATGTTTGATTGCCCAAATTTCAGAAGCCAGACTCAATACATCACCATTTTTCAACTCAAGATTAAAACTATTTCAACTGCAATTGTATAAATTGTAGTTTTGATAGGGAATCATATAAATCTTTCAATTTTTTAAGTGCCTCCCATGTGAGATGCATCATTATATGTGATGGAATATTTCTCCACCTATAGAAGCTCTTATCAAGGCAAAGGCTTTTGCATTTTTCTATCTCCAGGTTGGTATTAGTCTTGAGATTCAGCAGGGTGTTGATTTCCATCACAAATTTCATACCATAAATCATTGAAAATAAGATTATTTTCAACTTGTCTATTTCATTCTAATCAGGTTTCTTTCTTGGTTAAAATTGTACCAACTATTTTTCAATACAAAAAAATAAAAATAAAATTGTACCAACTACCAACTATGGATCCTATTGAATGCATTTTAACTATTCTTTCACACAGCCATTAAAAAAGTGGCACAGCTCTATCAGAGGTGACAATTCAACTTCCATCTCTTTCAGAGGCGTTGATTCAACTTCCATGATTTTTGGAATTGGTGGGAGGAAAACAAAAATTTGAAACATGAAGAAAAATTGAGGAAAAATGAAGAAAATACACCTCAGGGATTTGATTACTTGGCTGCACTGAGACCACTTCAAACTTCGTTGATTACCTTTCATGGGCAGGTACGGAATTATTGTTTGCAGTCAGCCCTCTTCTTCCTCCTTTGACGCCGCTTGGGTTTTTATTCATTTTTGTTCAATCTTTTGGCTGCTGAAATGAAGTCTTCTGCTACTGATATTTATTCTCTTACAAATCAATGGAGAGAAGGAAAACAAACGAGGAAAATGGGAGTAAGGTTAAACATAATGAATGCGGGGATGAGGGTTTCAAATAGCAAGAATTGGAGGACGGAAAAGTGCAGTAAATAATTTATTTCTGCATCTCTAATACCAATGTCAGGCGAGGAAATGAATTGCATATGAATTTGAAAATGAAAGAGTGAAAGTCAATTCTCATTTACTTTAAAAATGAATTACAAAGTCCATATTTATTAACATGAAATGAGCATTCAATTTTATCTTCAAGACGGTTGTTCAACTTCTATTGAATTTAAGTAATAATAATATAAAATGTTATTTCATTGATTACCTACACTTAGGATTATGTACGATAGTGTTACAATAAGGAATCATCGCTGAAGTCAAAAGCAAATCAGGAAGGGTACTGGAAGTTGTAATAAACAAACATGAAAGGAAGGGTATTGGAAGGTGTAATAAACAAACATGAAAGGAATCTCTCAAATGGATCCGTACTATATAGTATATACAGTGCTCTGTGTTTGACATTGTATTGCCATAAACAATAAATATGATTACATTTTTATAGTTTCTAGGTTTGGATTAACTGCAAGTGGGCTTCACTAGTAGCAGTGACCATAGTAGCAAAAATCATTCTCCGGAATAGAATGGCAAACCAAAAGATAAAGATATTTTGAATTAACCAGAAACCCAAAAAATGCCAAAAAGATTTAGAAAAAAAGAGTAAAATAGTTGTTTTTTAATATTTAAAGGCAATTTAATTGCAGAGAGAGTGAAAGGAAATGATAGTTTACACGATGAATTTTGGATTATGATTTTTTCCATTAATTTTCATATTGCTGGTAACATAGCATACTGTATAGTTCATCACTAGATAGTTTGACTTAGAAGTTTGAACCTGAAACTCAATTACAATCTACTTTGCACAAAGTCAAAACCTACAAAGTAACAAAAAGTGGAGGGAGCCAACAACTTGCTGCTATGAAGTATGATACACTAGGGGGCTGCATATTGTGATGATGAAGCTATAGGGTGCAATAGTGTACTACTAATAACAAAAAATCCTAACCCCAATCCCAGGGTTTAGGGTTACGGTTAGGGTTTTTCTACTATTAATAATTAAAAAACTGAACCCTAAAATTTTAGGGTTTAGGGTTAGGGTGAGGGCATTAAAAAACAGCATTTAAAATGAATAAAATTATAAATAAATTAAAAAACTTTACCTGGAGGCTTGAATAATTGGCTGCCAAATTCAAAGGTGCAGACGTCTGACTGCTGAGAGCCCGAGTTGATCTAATCAGTTAGATTCTTTGAATGCTTCAATGCTTAAATCCAAAAAATGTTCGAAAAATCAACCCAAACCACTCTGAAAAATTGTAAAAGATCAAGACAATTGCAAAAAATTGCAACTCTATGCAGACAAAACTGGTCAAAAAATTTGTGGATTGATTTGTTGGAAAAGCTCGCAATTTTCAGATGAAAAAATAAGGAGGCGTGCTGAGAAATGATTATTTCTGATTTATTGTGTTTTTCAGACGATTTCTGCTTCTTTGGCCGTGACTATATTTGAGGTTTTAGTAAACATCAGAAAAGATGTCAGAGAAGGTTAAATTACAATCCTATTAGTGTTCTACATCTATTTCATTCATATATTTAGATTAATGTTGGACTGTATAATTTGGTAATTGTATGCTCTTTTTTTTAATCATAGGTTAAACTTTGGGCTCGGTATACTGGACATTCTATAGAAAAGATTGAACGTGATATTTTGCGGCCAAAATATTTCAGCCCAGAAGAAGCTGTTGAGTATGGGCTGATTGATAAGGTACAGACGGAAGACTTCTAAATTCCCAATAGTTTATTGCATAAGATGGAGTTTTATGCACAATTCCTTGAATTTCTGCAAGCCTACCCTTTGCATCAGAACCTAGATTTAATTTTCCTCTATACCATAATATCTGGTATTTTCTTTGGTCAATAGGTATTGTATACTAAAGGTAGGGAGGGCTCTGATGTTTTTAATCCCAAGACAGCAGACTTAATATAGCTACTGAAGGTATGTAAAATAAACGTTCATCCTCAGATGAATTTGCGATGATTGAACTTGTAGTTTGCTAACAATTTTTTTCTTTTAGTGATAGTTTTTTTTTGTGTTCATCAGATGTTTTGTAAGACTCATCAGTGGTATTTGGTGTTTAAATTTTGCTATGTTGTATGTATTCAGGGTAGTTGTTTACAACAATTTCAACTTATTTGCTATTATCAAGTTTCCATTAAAGATTATGACCTTGGGGTGGCATTTTCAGCTTAAAACTGAGTTTGCAGGTTCCTATATTCTTGAACTTCTTAGAATGCTGGAAAGTTACTTTTAATGCTTCTAAATCTTTTACTGATATTCAGATACCATTGAGATTGGAGCACTGCTAAAATGATCACTATTGTTTTATGAATAGGATATGTTAGTGGGCATTTCTAGAGAGGAATGTTTCAGCTCAGTTGGCTGAGATGAAGCACTGAGCTCGTGCAATTGCTATTATGAACTGTATATTGTAGGTGCTGGACAAATTTAGATGATTTAGTTCGTCTATTCAAATGAATGAATTGATTCCTACAAATGTATTGTACATTTTGTAAGAAGGATAAAATGATGATCACAAATATTTCTTCTGTATGAGAAACTTGGCAGGCTATTATTAATGGATTAAGTATTATGAGCCAACTTTCTTACTTCGTTGTTTACTTGAGTGAAGAGTCTACTTCAGGCCTTATGCTGCACATATATTTCATATTTTATAATGATGCTTCATATGTGTCTGGATAACTATTGTGGAACTGTTAGCCAGTTCCTAAGATTCAATTTCATGCTAAAAACAAAACTTAATAGTTTGTAAGGTCACCGATTGAAACATGTTCAGTAACTATTGTTTAATGAGTAATTTTCTGTTTCAGTCAATTGTAGTTCATAATCTGCAATGAAGAAACACAAATCTACATGTTTCTTTGCATGTAATTTAAAGAACATAGGTGCTTTGGGATATGGAATCCAAAAATATAGGCCGCATGCACTGGGAACTAAGCCGAACACTTATGCATGGAGGGTAATAAATCATGAAGGATTCTACCAAGGCCCATATTACAGAATGCTAAGGCTGTGGAAGAATGGTGGGCCAATCTGCAATTGGCTCATTTTTTCTTGGAAACAAAGCTCTCCAGGATATGGGATCTACCGTATTGAAACAAATATTAGTTGTGGCAGGATGTTACAGAGGTGTTACATTGTAAGTGTAATCTTTTGTGGAACAAAGCTTTGTATGTTAAGTAAGTTGTTAGGGATACTTTCTTCTCCAAGGCATCTCCTCAGCAAACAAGGGTTATCTTCTATCAGAAACTTACAGAAGTTTGGGAGGCAAATGGATGGCCTGGAACCACACAAGGGAATAATTTGGCTTATATTCTCAGTTCAAGCTGAAGATATTCTTGACAGATTGAAATTGTACACATGTAAACATAGTAGCATTCCATTTACGTGGCATTGACATGGCATGGCAGAAGCGTAAATGGAATGTAATAATTTGGGTTTAAAACGGAAAAAATCAGGAACTATAAAATGACGTACTATTTATAAAAATGGAGAACAAAATTAATTTTTCTATTTAATGTCAAATATAGTGCATAGAGATAAAAATAGACATTGCATAGGTTAAACAAAACTGTTTTATTTTCACCTAAGAGGGTTTATGAACAAAACTATGATACTGAGTTCACCAGGAACCCTTACAAACCTGGACTGGTCTAGGCTGGGTTATGATTCTGGTCTGGATTTGGCTTAGGTCTGGACAATGTCCACCCAAGCCTGACCTTTCGGCCTGGGTACGTCAGAGATGTATTCAGGCTGAATGGCAAGGCCCAGGGCTGCTCCATGGGTGAGCACAGGAGAATTTAAAAAAAAAACACTAACAAATTTAAATAAAACCTACCTAACCATAAAGTGCATTTCTTGAAGAATTTGGAGCTTGGTTAAAAGCATTAAAGTTGTGAAAAATGGCATGTGCAATAGATGGTTCAAGTGGCCTTAACTTGGGCACTGCCTCTCAATCCTGCTGGGCGCTGCTGCCCCCTAACCTCTGCTTTGGTTTTAAAAAGTAAAAAAATAAAAATTGTTTTGGGCTGCATTGGATGGAAAAGTGACATTTTTCCCTGTGATTTTTTCAATTATATCCTGATTATTTCAATTCCTTTTTATAATTTTATTAATTGAATCCTCCAATTCCGAGTAATGCTGCTATGATATAAATGACTTTAATTTATCTTTAACGTTTATGACTTGAAAAGTGGCATTGCATTGTCAATTATTAGCAGTGTTCCCAATTTTGTACATTTTGTGTAAATTATGGTTACTTTTAATGTGTATAGTACAAAACTGGGGTAAATGATTTGATGAGTTGTGGAACTCACATTTCGTATCCAAACCAACAACAGAGGGAGAAAAAGGGTTAGCTCTAATAATAGGATGTTTCATTGTGGAGTGTGGCCACTATTTTAGGGGCAACCTCCTTTTCTGCCTCTCTCTCTCTCTCTCTCTCTCTCTCTCTCTCATACACAAAAAAACTTGGGAAAGTAATTCAATGAGCTGTGGAACTCAAATCTTGACCCAAACCAACAACATAGGAAAAAAACAAAAACAAATGGTTAGCCCTAAAATAGTAGGATGTTTCATTGTGAAGCATGGCCTACTATTTTAGGGGCAGCTACTTTTTATACTTAAACTTTCATTCAGGTACAATTCAAAAGAAAATCCTTGTTATAGTACAAAACCTTGAAAAATAATTTGATGAACTGTGGAACTCAAAGCTTGAACCCGAACCAACAACATAGGTTAAAAAGCTGAACTGTTGGCCCAAAAATAGTAGGATGTTTCATTGTGGATGTGGCCTCCTATTTCAAGGGCAGACACTTTTTCGACATAAAATTTCATTAAGGTATAATTTAGAAGAAAAAATCTTCATTATGGTTTATAATTTAACTTTTAAAACAATTATTCTAAGTAAAACTTAAATAAAATATAAAATACCAGAAACCAAAGTTGTTCATTCTCCCTCTGCTCTCAAGTGTAAAAAACGAAAAAAAGAAAAAATAAAGAAGGCATGTAAAAGAAAACAAAAACACCATGACAAATGTAGTTTGTCAAGATTACTTGAGATTAATCTCTCAGTATTTCAAATGTAATGATACTATGCAAGGATTCCAAGGATAGATGGCTTATGCAAATAAAGTTCAATGGTGGCTAAGGTGGATGCTAGAAAAACGGCATACATAAATTTGTACAAGATGCTTAAGGTTATTGGTGAAGAATTTCATGGATATAGTGGGGACAGGAGGGAGGTATTTGGGAACCATTATATGCTTATTTCATTCAATCTATGCTGAATGTAGTCACGTGGTTAGTTACTTGAGTGATGCCAAGTGGCTTGGGCTCCTCTTTTAGAACAACAAATCTTTCTATATATGTAAAATAAATATACACACGACATTGAGAAATATTAGGTTCGAGGAGCCTATATTGGATTTGTGACATAGACTAGATAGATGCCTCAAGATTGATATCTCTTGGTGTCATTTAGGTAGATGTATTTAGGATATCCATGCTAGTTTAATGTTTATAACTTTCAAAGCTTTATATATATATATATATATATATATCCATGCTAGTTTAATGTTTATAACTTTCGAAGCTTTATATATATATATATCCAATCACAGTTAGGCATAAAAAAGGTTGACATGTAAATGGTTGTCAAATTTATGAGTTTTTATTATGAACTCACTCCATTACAACCTCACCTTGTAGCCATTGTAATTACAACTTGGTATTATATGTATGTATATATGTAGTGTAATATGTGTGTTGTGTGTCTATACACACACACACGCACTGCACACAAGACACACATACATATTACACTACATACATACCCATATATATAGCCACCCACAATTAGGCATAAATTTTTTTGACATGTAAATGGTTGTCAAATTTATGAGTTTTTACTATGAACTCACTCCATTACAACCTCCCCTTGCTGCCTTTGTAATTAGGACTCGGTATTTTATGTATGTATGTATGTATGTAGTGTAATATGTGTGTTGTGTGTGTGTGTCTCCACCCACAATTAGGCATAAAAAACATTGACATGCAAATGTTCATCAAATTTATGAGTATTTATTTGAACTCACTGCATTACAACCTCCCCTTGTTGCCATTGTAATTAGGACTCTCTATTTTATGTATGTATATAGTGTAATATGTGTGTTGTGTGTACACACATACGCGCACACACACACACACACATATGTTAAGGAGTTTTTGTTATCCACTCCATTGCAACCTCCCCTTGTTGCCATTGTAATTATGCCTCCCAGAGTAAATATATAGACACACACACACACACAAATACATGTATATATGTATCTGTATATCCACACATATATATAGACATGCACATATTTGTACACATACACACGCACGTGTATGTGCACACATACACACATTATTCAAAGTAGAACTTAAAACAAAATATAAAATACCTTTGCTTTAATTGTAAACCAATGCAACAACATCCAGGTCCACAAGAATTTTGCATCACCAAAAAGAAAATTAGTTGAATTTGTTTTAGTTTTTCTGCATTTTTGTTGTGCTTTGCCTTTTTCTTCTTGTTGATAACTTGTTGATTTTAGAGAGCTTCAGGAAGGTTAATGGTTCTTATGCACTATGAAGATCACTATAATAGTGTTAAGAGTTGTCAATGTGTTATTCTAAACCGAAAGATTAGATTGCGATAAATTTATCTCTTATTTATAGGACAGTTACAAAACTACTACAAGGGGTGTATATGTAAAACTGCAAAATTGCATTGAGCTTCAGGCTCTGTCTGAGTTGTATTAACTGCGACAGGGATTGTGTAATCAGCTCTAGGAAGACAACATGTGTGAGTTTTGGTGTTTTACTTCTCAAGGTAGCAACATAAATTTGTAAACCTTTGTGTTGAGTTGTATATTGACTGGGTGTCTTAATTCTATTGCTTTATGCAATATTATTATCATTTTGGGTGGCTGTAATAATATGCCCAATCTTCACATTTATTTTCCTTTTGATTTTAGCTACTAGCTGTTGTCTTTCTAAAAGGGGTTTTGTCCTATTATCTTCTAATTTTGTAGTGTAAGACAAATTAGATCGGGCATGATTTATTCCTTAATTTTGGCAGTTTCCAAAGTTGTTGATAGCATGTATCTTTTATTTTTCTATTCTAGTGAGTTCTTTTTGCAACTCTTGATGTCCTTTGTGAATCGTAGCTTTTGGTTTCAGCTTGGTTTGTTGAAATTTTTGTTTGCTTAACATTTTGTTGTTGTTTTACCTCTAGCCATGTGGGATTACATCGTCTTTCTTGGTTGTTCAAATCAAAATGGATGTTCCCCTCGCCATGTGTGTGTGTTGTATTCTTCTCTTTCCATTCAAGCGCATCTTAGTGATTTCATTACTCATTTTTCTGGTCTACATGAGTAAGCGTGATGGTAAGGAATAGGATTTGTAGAAGGAAAACCAAAAGGTTTCTTGGTCGTTCCATTTTTGCTACAGGGATCATGTGGACAAATTAAAAAGAAATTTAAATTCTTTAAAGAAAGAGGGAGAGGGATAGACATAGAATAAAGAAAAAGGGGATTTGACTAAGGAAGAGAAGGGAAGAGGTGAAGCTTTAGAAGGGGTTTTTTAATTGACTGTTGCAGAAAGATAGAGAGAATAGAAGAAAAAAGAGGAATCAAATAGGAGGTAAATAGAGAGAAGGCCCACAGAAGTTGAGAAGTAAATAAATAATGTGCTACAGGCAGGGTATAATCTGGCAAATGCGTGGGTGGCAAGGTATAATTCTTGGATACGGAATGCAAAAGAGATAAGCTCCTTGAAGCATTTGTAATTATTAAGCATGTTACATTGAGCTACAAGAAGATGAATAAATTTATTTATTGGTGAGTTGCTTTCAATTTGTATGTGTTTGATTTGTTTTGTGAATGGATGCTAGTATAGAGATTAATTAATCCCCCTAAGCTAGACTCACCAGGTGGTATTTGAGTAAATATTAGAGGGGTTACGAGTGTCTTAAATCTCTATAGGATTTTTTACAAGTGTGCGAGAAGTCTTGCAATTGTAGAGGGCTGTGAGAGACCTTGTTTGATCTTTTCGGAAAAAAAAAGAGAAAATGAGCAACTAATGGATGAAGGAGAAGTGTGATTTCTAAGAGCTCTTATGAAGACTAGTAGAGGGACAAAAATGGAGGTTTCAAATTTCTTTGGTGCCTGAATCTAGAGGAACTAATTGTTGGATCTGTGAGTAAGAAGATTATTTTGAATATGAAAATGTTTGTGACCCTCACAGGGTAAAGATGACACAAACTAAACTTAAGGGACGTGTAGCCCTTTGGTGTAGAGAATTGCAAAGAGAAAGAGTGTTGTATGGAGACATGAGAATCACCCGGTTAAATTAGATGATAGTAAGGTTAAAAGAAAATTTCCTTTCCAAAGATTATGAGTTGGAGTTATTGAAAAGGCTTCATAATCTGAAACAAAAGGAAAAGAGTGTGAAGGACTATATAGAAGAATTTTACAAGTCAAATCAGGACACCATGAAATTGATAGAGAAAAGGAAATGGACAGAGAAAAGGTGGCTAGATATGTATATGGGTTGAGATTTAATATTCAAGATGAAATAAGTGTGTTGAGAATTAATACAGTGGAGGCGACATATCAATTTGCTTTAAAAGTAAAAGATAAGTTATCTAGAAGGCAACACAATAATTCAAGAGGTAGACGAAGGTCCTTTGTTGGAAAAGAACAAACAAATAGAAACAAAGGAAAACAAAAACGTGATGAAGAAACATGTACTTCACACAACAATTCTAGTCAAAGCAAAAGGTGAAGAGAGTATGCAGCAAGAGGACAAGGTAACATTAGTAGAGGGTTCACTGGGACTTGTTACAAGTGTGAAGAAGTTTGGCATACGGCGTTTGAATGTCCTCAAACACAACAAGACAACAATAGGAAAGGTGTGGCTAGAAACTAGGTAGCTCAAGCGGATAAAGAAAGAGTTGCATTACCCATACACATGGAGGAACTAGTGTCATGCCCCCAACAAAAGAAGACTTTATTAGGCAAAGGAATTAATTAAAGGAACCCATCTGCCAGCCATAATAAGACAAAGGCCAGTGGTAGGAGACAAAAAAACAGGTCAGCGCTAAAAGACAAAAAACTAAACTTTAACTAATGTTTTTGATTATGATAAGCAGCTAACAAGGGGCTGAACCCTTCACAAATGAGGCCACAAGGGCAGAAAAAAAGGGGACAAAACAAAACAACCGCAGCCAAGCTGCAAGAACCAGATCCTAGCAGCAGAAGACCAGGAACAACAGAACGACAACACAGGCACAACAGCCCAACCGGAGAACAAACAACAAGATCTACACAACACCAGATCCTAACCTATAACATCTAACACCCTTTCCACAAGAGAGCAAAGGACCTTTCTTCGTAAGCTGAACCACTGTCCAGGAGGGATTAGAACCAGGAACAATAGAATGAGGAGAGAGGGGAGCCTCCCCCGTAGCCACGAGCAATGAGGGCTCACGGTGACCCCCAACAGATGCCGAATCTGCACGTAGCGATGTCGAGCTCAAGAAGGCAAAACCGAAGAAGAAGAATCCAGAATAGAAGAAGCAGGCCTGCCCGAAGCAGGAGGAGCCGAGAAATGAGCAGGTAAGTGATCAGAAGAGTCCAAAGAGTGCGAGGAATTTGCCATAGCAGCCTTCACCACCCCCTCAATAGCATCCCCAATAGGGAGCACAACCTCCTCAGAGGAATCATCCCCCTAAGACGAACAATCCTCTTGTGAAGCACTAATAGTCAGGTGATCTAGGAGAGCGTCCTTCCACCAGGTTGCAGCTCCCTTGCGACGCGAGAGAGGACAACTAGAGGCCAAATGACCGGTAGCAAAACATCTTATGCATCTAAAAGGAATACCCTCATAATCCAATAGTTGTTTCCAGGGCCTTTCCCCTACCATCAAGACCACACCCACATGAACTTTAACTAATGTTAAACAAACAGACAACTGTGATATTTAAAAGGAAACGAATGTGTGAAAAGGTGCAACTTCTCACCTAGAAGGATATAAAACAAGAATCCGAAAGACATTTGAAGGCATCGAAGGATCAGCAAGAGAACATATATATATATATAGTAATCTGCAATGAATATATCAACAGTGATATATATAAAATAATTGATAACAATAGAGATAATATATTGCTGTAGATTGGAATAAACTTGTCAATCCATCAAGAGGTATTGAATGAACAATCATCTAACAAATTCCTACATAATCCATTTTGAAGTCAAGGAGATGTTTTGCAAGTAGGAAGGATGGCCCTTCCAAGTTCATGAGAGATGAGAGGATGAGATGGTCCCCCCTCATGCTCTTATCAAGTGGGCCAAGAGATTGGAAGGATGGCCCTTCCATGCTCTTGAGCTTAATCAAAGAGGATGGCCCTCTTGAGCTTGATCAAGGAGGATGGCCGTCCAAGGTGGACTAGGAGCTGCAAGGCAGATGGCCCCCTTACATGCTCTCGACAATATTGAGAATGACCCGCATTAATATTGCTACTTGCAAGTATTCCTAAGGAATTCACTATGTGATTGGCTTTGAGGGATTGTGTTATGATGGATTGAACCAAATATTGTTTATGCTATGATGTCTTGATCTCATTATTAATTATGCTATGATAGATGAATTTAATATGAATGATGCGATGAACTAAATATTATCCTAATTTTTTGATAACTAATATTTCAATGTCAAATTATAGTGATTAGTATTGTTTGCAAGTTAAGAAATTAGGTATATCCCAAAAATGGACACTACAACTAGAACAAGGAGAAGCTCTTATGTTGAAAAGAGTGCTAGTGAAACCATGGATAAGAACGAGCCATTGCAAAGGAAGAGTCCTTTTCGAATTATGTAAATCGGGAAGTAAGTGCTATAAAGTTATAGTTGATAGTGGTAGTACAAATAACATAGTTTCTAGTGGAATAGTAGAGAAGTTAAGATTAAAAATGAAAAGAGCATCCCAACCCTTATTAGGTTTCATTGTTACAGAAGGAACATCAATGGGTAGTAAATGATCAATGTTTAGTGAGTTTGCATATTGGTTCTTACAATGATGAGATTCTATGTGATGTTATGCCTATGGACGCTTGTCATGTCTTGTTAGGGAGGCCTTGGAAGTTTGATAGGGAAGCTATGTATGACAAAAAAATAATATCTACACTATTGTGAATGATGAAATAAATTTACCTTAAGTTCATTGAAAGAAAAAGGAGAAATGGATAGTAGTCCTATAGTGTGTTTGAGTATAGAAAAAAAAACTATTGAAAGTAGTAGAACAAGTTGGGAGTGATTCAAAAGAAGTGGGTAAATTGAGGAGTTCAAATAGTATGGAAGGAAGTTTTGTTGACTGTAAGTAGAAAATTCCCAAAGAAGTGAAAGAAGACTTAAGAGAGGAGACTAATAATCACTGGCAACATGCTGATTTCAAAAGTAAAGTTTAGAAATTTCATGTTGGGGAGTTGGTATTTGGTCATGTATGGAAGGAGAGATTCCTAAAAGGATTTCATGATGAGTTAAGATTGAAGGTACTAGGACCATGTCAGGTCTTGAAGAAATTTGTAGCAGCTATTTATGAGATAGTGATTTCAAAAGGGGTAAATATTTTCACTAATTTTTAGTACGATAGACTTGTATCCTTATTATGAAAGAAAAACAAGCATAGAATTAAAGGGAGGTTTAGATGTATAGATGGATAAGTGTATGCACCAATTGTCCAAGGAGAAGATAAAAGTAAAATATAGATAAGGATTATGGGGTGAAGAAGAAAAATTAGAAAGATGAAATCATTTGGATTAAAAGTAAACATGGGATTTCAGTCCCAATTCTCTCCAAATATTCATGTGTTAAATTGATGAAACATTTTACTTACCTAACATGTCTAATGTAGGAGCATACAGGTCCACACGCAATCTTGCATCATTGAAAAATATTAGTTGAGTTTGTTTTGACAACTCTTAACACTACTATAGTGATCTTCATAGTGTATAAGAACTAGTAATCTTCATAGTGCATTTTTGTTGTACTTTATCTTCTTATTCTTAACAACTTGCTAATTTAAGAATGTTGTACTTTATCTTCTTGTTCTTAACAACTTGCTAATTTAAGAAAGATTTAGGAAGATTACTAGTTCTTATACACTATGAAGATCACTATAGTAGTGTTAAGAGTTGTCAATGTGTTATTCTAAACCAAAGATTAGACCGTTATAGTCACTATAGTAGTGTTAAAGAGTTGTCAATGTGTTATTCTAAACTAAAGATTAGACCATTATAGATTTATCTCTTGTTTATAGGACTGTTACAAAAGTGCTACATGAGCTGCATCTGTAAAACAACAAAACCGCACTAAGCTTCAGGAGTTGTGCGAACTGTATAAACTGCGACAGGAATTGTGTAATCAACTTCAGAAGACAATGTGTGAGTTTTAGTGTTTTACTTCTCAAGTCAACAATAAAAATTTGTGAACCTTTGTGTCGAGTTGTATGCTAATTGGGTGTCTTAATTCTATTACTTTATGCAATACTATTGCCACTTTGGGTGGCAGTGATAATATGCCCAATCTTCATGTTTATTTTCCTTTTGATTTTAGCTATCGGTTGTCTTTTTAAAGTTTTTTTCCTATTATCTTCTAATTTTAGTAGTATAAGACAAATTAGATTGGTTGTGATTTATTCCTTAATTTTGGCAGTTTCCACAACCATTGACAACATGTATCTTTTATTTTTCTATTCTAGCAAGTTATTTTTGTGACTCTTGATGTCCTTTGTGAATCGTGGCTTTTGGTTTCAATTTGGTTCATTCAAATTTTTGTTTGCTTAACATTTTTCTATTGTTTTACGTCTAGTCACATGGGATTACACTGTCTCTCTTGGCTATTCAAATCAAAATGGATGTTACCCTTGCCATGTGTGTGTGTTGTATTCTTCTCTTTCCATTCAAGCACATCTTAATGGTTTGATTATTCATTTTGCTGGTCTATGTGAGCAAGCATGATGGGAAGTGACAAGATTTACATAAGGAAAACCAAAAGCTTTTTTGGTCGTGCCATTTTTGTTTTTGATATTATAAGGATGCAAACACGGGTGCAGATCCTGATGACAAAAAACCAAACAGTAGCAAAACAAGCTCAAGGCCTCAAACAACTAGATAACAACAGTTCAACAACATAACCAAAAAACTAGAGTACGACTCTTAAAACAAAAACTACAGAAACAACTAAGGAGTTCCTTCCACTCATCAGTAAGCAAATTAAACATATTCTCTTTATCTTCCAGTGGAGAATCCACTCCATTGATCCGGTCATCCTGCAGAATTGAGAAGGCAGTAGTAGCCCTATGAGAAGACTTCATCACCAAATTGATTAACACCTTGACTTTGCTCTCCATAGCAGATAGCCATGTCTTGACCTCATTCAGTTCCTTCTCCAGTCTCTTATTGTCCATCTCCATCTTGGCGCTCATCACCTCCTTCTCCTGAGTCTCCTGAATTTTAGTGTCCTCATCGTTGGTATCATAGTAAGAGTTGTTCATGGACTCAAAATGGCCGGTGCCCTCCTAATCATGAACCGGGCCGGTCTTTAGTTCATTATTTTCAACATTCTGCTCAATGTCCTCCTGGTCAGAGGGAGAAGAGTAATCAACAATCTTCAGAACCTGGGGCTTATCCCTAGCCAATTTGGACGATCTCCTGATGTTGGGTCTTCTAACAGCACTATGTTTTCCCATTGCCCTCTCCTCAACAACCTCCACATCCTTGTCTAAATGTTTCTTGTGATTGTCCTTATTCCCCCGAGTCTGCTGATCAACATTCCCATGCCCCTCAGCGCTACTGCAACTTTTAACCCCACTTTTGCTAGGAGTGGGTTCCCTCTTTTTCATTTTTTGCTGCCCTGTAAAGGTGTAATACTTCTTAAATTGCAGAGGCCCTCTGCTGCTTCCGCTCGAGACCGAGCATGGGAACCCACCTGCTCCACTGAAACAGGGGCCCCCAGAGTGCGGCTACCAAAATGGGTTTTGGACTGAGAGGTGGCCTTAGAAACATAGGGGCTAGAAAACGGGGCCGAAGGGCTCATAGGCGGGTTAGGGGGGGAAATAGGCACTGAAGGAGCATGGGATTTCAGTTTAGAAGGCTTCCCAAGCCTCACACTAAGGGGAACCTTGTCTTCGGGGTCTTCATTAGAGCTATCATCCACAAGATGGGCAATAGGAGGTTTAGGAGGACATAGAGCAAGGTGGTATTGGTATAGAGTAAAGATGAGTTGCAGAGGCAAAGCAGAAACCTCAGGGTTGCCCTCATGGGCCTTTTTGGATTGGATCATAGAAGCCTCCAGACTAGAGAGGAGGAAAGAGGGAAAGTTAATCTCAATTTTGTGTCTAAAATGGTTAAGAAAAGCAAAGTGATAGTGGTAAAAAACCATGTATCTCCCTTCTAGAGTAAAATACTTCATTATGAAAAAACATACCCGGTTCCAAGGGCTGACCAAGCTTTCCCGTTCGAAGCCACCTTGAAGTCTTATCTGCTTTTCTCCTTCCCTGAAGAACAATTCCATTCCCTCGTTGTCCTGGACCCACATCTGCTTCTTGAGTCTATTTCTAGAACAAGGCAGGGCCATAACTTTGGCAATGGCTTCCTCTGAGACCAGAAATTGAACTCCTCCCACCTTCACCATTCTATTACCATCCCAAGAGCCAGCGAATTGGGCCGATAAATGCTCATCAAAGCCGTTCAGGCTTTCGAGAAAAGGGATCACCCCCCTCATAAGCTATGCTCCAGACCTAAGCATCATCTCTAAATTCTCCACAGTTCATGGGCCGCGTTCTAACTTTCTCCCCACCCATTTTCCACAGCAAACAATACACAACACTGGAAACGTAGTTGTAGAGAAAAGAGAAGTATCAGACGAACAATGTAGAAGGAAACTTTAATTCCATACCATTACTTGAGTTTCCATTCATGTCCTTCCCACCTCTGTGCGTGCTCAGATCATTATTGCCTTCAGGCATTAGCTTGTGTGAGCCTTGCGAAGCCAACACTTCCTGAAGTGACTTACAAGACTTGCCCAAACTACCAAGTTGCCAAACAAGCATATTGCTAAGTTGGTCCATATCCTCGTAGGTCTCCAACATCGACGTCACCATATAAGAGTTGATAAGGCTCTTGAAGTCGTCAATAAGGTTACAACTCCACTCAAAGTGAGGTAAGCCCGGAAACATACTACACCAAGCAATCCAAGTAATTATTATAGCCATGATGAATTAGCGAGGTGCCTCCTTTTGAATGCTAACAATAATGTTTAAGGGAATATTGTCTAATTCTCTCTAGCATCTTAGGGGATTAAGATTAATCCCAAAATTAGCTAAGAGATCACCAGTTCTATTGCCCTCTCTATAAATATGTCTCACCTCTTTGCCTTCAAAGTTTAAGAGGAGGGTTTTTATATCTTGAACAATATCCTCCATCTGCCAGCCAACTTTGACATTTCCATTAACTGCTTCGATCACAATTTTAAAATCACCCTCCACTATGATATTTTTTATGCCTAGATCCAAGGCAAATTTAATGCCCCAGAGGAGAGCACTAGCCTCTGTAATATTATTGGTATTTTCACCCAAGCTTCCAACAAACGTAGCCAAGAGGGAACCCATATCCGATCTTATTAAACCCCCACCACTAGCCAACCCAGGGTTACCCTTAGCAACACCATCAAAGTTAAGCAAATACCAGCCTGCAGGGGGAGGGGACCAAGTAGTGCTAGACCTAGCTTTTTTCCGGCTATCATCAACTCTGCATAAACTTAATGGGATGGCCCACTACTTAATTAAATTTGATTCCAACACATTTGGGGGAGTTTCCGCCGCTCTTATGAAGTTGCTATTGATGTTGTCTTGCAACAGTTTGACAGCTGAGCCAAACACCTCCTTAGGCTCTCTAAACTTTTCTCGAAAGAGTCTATTGTTCCTTTCTTTCCATAGGCACCAAGATAGAATGGGGAAAACCAGGGCCCAAATTTTTCTGTAAACAACATTGGAAAAAGGGGGGGACCAGGCTCTAATGCACTCCTCCAGATTCCCATTCCAACACCAAGACACACCTAACATATTCAAAGCAGTACACCAAACCTCCCAAGCAAATTCACAGTGTAAGAGAATATGTGGAATAGTCTCCTCTTCTTTCATACAAAGAACACATCTGTTGGGGATTTGGAAACCTTTGATCCTGAGGTTATCAGTCGTTAGAATTTTGTTCTGCACCGCCAGCCACCAGAAGTGGTTAATCTTTGGTATTAGATTGTGATTTTAGATATTCTTCCATAAAATATCACCATTTTGAGGAAGGAATAGGTTATAAGCAGATTTGACAGAAAAACACCCCGACTTCTCTTTTGCCCATAGAATTTTATCTTTTTGTGGAAAAAGAGGAATTCTACACCCTTTTAGGGAGAGTTGGATTTCATCAGCAATCCCGCTAAGATCAACCTGTCTTTGGCAGCAGTCTGACAGTTGTTTCCAACACCTTTTGTTAGGAAGAAAATAGTCACGGACTAGCCTTCCAAAATGGCGCACATCAAAATTAAAAAACCCTTGGATATACTGAAGACCCTTTAAAGGCCCTCCATTAATCCAATTGTCATCCCAAAACCTTATTATCTCTCCATCTCCTAGTTTCCACTTAACTTCTCTTAGTAGAATCGTTCTGCATTTCAGAATGTTATTCCATATCACCGAGTATTTGGGGAAGTCAGAGTTGAAAATATCCTCTAGGGCTAGATTCCTAAAGTATTTGGCATACATAATTTTACCCGTCTTTGTCACCAGCTAAAAGGTTCCACCCAATCTTAGTGATCAGGGCTTTATTGAGCAGATTCAGCTTCCTCAAGCCTAAGCCCCCTGCATCTTCGGCCTACACAATTTATCCCATCCAACGAGGGCCAGTCTTTTCTTACTCTCCACACCCATCCATAAAAAGTTCCTTTGAATTTTCTCTAACCTCTCCGCCATATATTTAGGAATTTTAAAGAGGGACAAGAAGTAAACATGAATCCCTTGTAAAGAGGCCTTGAGAAGTTGGAACTTCCCCGATTGACTCAGTAGTTTTCCTTTCCACCTAGCCAACTTCCTCTGCATCCTTTCAATTATGGAATTCCAGTACTCAAAAGGGGCATCTTTCACCGAGAAGGGGAGCCCAATATATATACTAGGAAGCATACCCACAGAGCCACCAAGAATCCCCATTATCTTCTGCTATAGAACAAGCAGGGTGTTAAAGAAGTAAACCCAGCTTTTGTCATAATTGATGTATTGGCCAGCCGAGGAAGCATAATCTTGAAGCACCTTCTTCCACTTTCTAGCCTCTATCACCGAAGCTGAACCAAACAGGATGGTGTCGTCCACAAATTGTTGAATCACTACAGGGGTTACTGTTGAAGTAGGTTTAACACCTTTAATTTCTCTAGCGTTTAACAGATAGAGAAAACATCTGCTTAGGGATTCAACAAGCAAGATGAAAAGGTAGGGGGACAAGGGATCTCCTTGCCTGATCCCTTGCCAGCATTGAAAAACCCTTTGGAAGCTTCATTAACCATAACAGAAAATTTGACTGAAGTGACATAGATCTCAATAAGTTGTAAGAATTTACCTTGAAAGCCCAACTTCCTCAGGACAGTAAAAAGCAACTCCCAATTAACTCTGTCATAAGCTTTTGAGATGTGCAATTTAAAGGCCATTCCCAGGATTTTGCTTCTTTCCATGGAGTGGATAATTTCGGTCGTGCCATTTTTGTTGCAATGACTGTGTGGATAGATTAAAAATGAGAGAGAGAGAGAGAGAGAGAGAGAGAGAGAGAGAGAGAGAGAGAGAGAGAGAGAGGAATTAAATAAAATGAAGTAAATAGAGAGAAGCTCCACAAAAGTTGAGCAGTAAATAAATATTGTACTACAAGTAGAGTATAATCTAGTAAATATGTGGGCAACAAGGTATAATGCTTGAACATTGAATACAAGAGAGACAAGCTACTTTAAGCATTTGTAACTAAGCATGTTATACTGAGCTATAAGAAGAAGAATAAATTTATTTATTGGTGAGTTGATTCCAATTTGTATGTGTTTGATTTGTTTTGTGAGTGACTGCTAGTTGAGGCAAATTTTAATTAATGCTCCTAAGCGAGACTATACCATAAACGAAAATTGTTCATTCTCCCTTTGCTCTTAAGTGTAAAAAAGAGAAAAAAAAAGAGAAATGCATGTACAAAATAATTCAAAAACATCAGGGTAGATGTAGTTGGTCAATATTGCTTGGGATTAATCACGAGTATTTCAAATGTAGTGATACTATGCATGTAAGTGTTCCAAGGATAGATTGCTTATGCAAATAAAGTTAGTGGGGGGTTAAGGTGGATGCTTGATGGGGAGCGCACAGCGGATACCAAAGATCGGGTCCCAACTTAGTCACAGTTGGCAAAAACTAACAAATGAACTGCTAGAATATTTCCATCGGCCGGACAGTCACCGTCAGGACGACTTCCTTAAGTCTTACTGTTGCTCAAACTCTCACCGATGGCTTTTACCTTCGGCATAACCTGTTCTGTCGGCAGGACAATTACCATTGGCCACCTCAGGGTTTGCTACGCCGATACGCCGATCCGCCGTCGCATAGTCTACTTTCTCTGAACCCTAGCACATGGAGATGCTAGGTTAACCTACTGTGCGGAACGCACTGTCTGGATCCTCTGCATCACAAAATGATGAAACAAAATAGGAAACAAACGAATATGATACAATGAAGCCATTCCATTGATTTCGACAGAAATCTCACCAGTGGAATGCTTCATATCGACATTTTGCAATAACGAAAAGATCAGAAGGAACGAAAAAGAAATCTACATCTATGCAATTTGTATTTACAGAGAACGGAAAACAAATTGACAACATAGAAGATCAAATTCTCCTTAACACAATGCACAATTACATTCAATCTCCTTTCGCTTCGATCTGATTACAATGCTTACAATATCTAATCTATGTGCAATTGATTCATTTCTCTGGGTTTTATAAACTCGCTCTGAGTAGTACCAAACTGACTCCAAGCAGCTGGGAGAACGATTCCAAGCGGCCTGGAGAAAACTAACCGTCTCCAAGCGATTGGGAGACCAACTGTCTAACAACTTGACAAATGCAACCTATTTACTTGGGACTTACAAACATAGGTTCTAGGTCTTGAAGAACCTAGATACAAACATAAATGACATGCATTGGTCAAATAGACCTTATTACAACCCAAAACACGATTTTCCAACAAAACATGAATTTAAATGCCTCATGGAGGCCACCTTGTATTAGGTGCTCCTGCACCAATGCTAAAAAAACTACATGCACAAATTTGTACAAAATGCTTAAGGTCATTGATGAAGAATTTCATCGATATAGAGGGAAGAAGAGAGAGGTATTTGGGAATCAATCAATGCTTACTTAATTTGATCTATGTTGAATATAGTCATGTGGATGGTTATAATATTATTGGGGTTATATAGGGGCCCCATGCCTTCTAAACAATTGAAAATGTACATAAAGCATTGCATAAAAAACCATTATGAGTGTAGTAAAGGGATTTCATAACCTTAAACAACATATACTATTCTTCTAACATGATACATAATAAGAGAACTAGTGTAATGTCCCCATTTGGCGTTTAGCCAAGTTTGTGACTAATAGCCTACTCCTTTGAGCTTCTGTAGGCTATTTGGGTTGGTTAAGGAGCTCTGTATGTTGTGAAGAGCACAGGTTCAACTATTTGTGATATTTTACCTTAGCTTTGAGCTCAGTGATGTCTTGAGATGGCTGTGCAACTTTTTGAAGTTTGTTCGGCCTTCTGGATAGCTCTCCAAGATTCTTGGAGGAGCTGTCTCTTTATCGTAAGTCACCCGGATGACATCATTTTTCATCCCAAACCTTCTGGAGTACGTTGGTATGATTTATTTTGCAGTTTGCTTTAGTTTGGGATTTCCTGCAAAGTTGGATGGATTAATGAGCTATTTAATTATTATTTTCACTTAAGTCTTCTAAGAGTGAAAATAATTAAAAGGTACCTAAGTGTTATAGCTCATTGGAAAGGTTTTTAAGTGTTCTAAATGATAGACACTTAAAAAGGGGGCCTCACACATGATATATTTTTTATTATTTCAAAAAAGGTCTTTTTGAGAGAAGAAATATGAAAAGGTAAAGATAAAATAATATTACATTCCTCTCAAAAAGTTATAAAAAGGGTCCTATAAAACTCATCTTATAAAGGATCTATGCCAGACTAGTGATACAAGGTCGATTAAGTGAAATGAATCAGACAATGATAACAACTCCAATCACAAGGAATTTTAGAGGTTGATTTCAATAAAATGCAGACCACAAAGAGTAAAAGCTGCCCAGACCATTCAAGGGTCCGCTCAAACGTTGGAGAGGCTGATTTAGGAATGTAAAAGAGGCCGAATATGTGATATTTAAATCAAAAGGCGATATACACACTGATCAGGTGAGTTTAAGGTGGTTGGGCATCACTTACTTCATCAATATAAAAGAAAATATCCTACAATCATTGCATTCATTGAGATCCTGATTTATTCTAAGTCAGTACAGGAGCATGAAAGACACTTGAGGATAGTTTTGCAACGTTTGAGAGAGCTTAAACTTTTTGGAAAATTATCTAAGTGTACTTTGTACCAGAGTAAAGTGCACTATCTTGGCCACATGATTTCAGTAGATGGGATAGCGGTAGATCCAGAAAAGATCAAAGCAATAATGGATTGGCCCGCACTAGAAAATGTAACTGAGGTTAGAAGTTTTATGGGGCTGGCTGGATATTACAGGAAATTTGTAGAAGGATTTTTGACAATTGCAACACCAATAACCTTGTTACAGAAGAAAGGTAAGAAGTTTGACTGGATAGATAGATGTGAGTAAACTTTCCAACTCTTGAAGGAAAAACTCATGACAACACCTATTCTGACCATGCCTGATCCAAATGGTCATTTCACAATGATAACAGATGCCTCTGGCAAAGGTGTGGGAGGAGTGTTGATGCAGAATGGGAAGGTGGTGGTATATGAATCTAGGAAACTTAAGCATCATGAGTTAAACTATGCACCTCATGATCTCGAGTTGGCTTCCATTATTCACGCACTCCAGAAGTGGAGGCACTACCTCTTGGGTAAGCCCTTTGAGTTAAAGACGGATCATTTAGGGCTCAAGTACATCTTCACCCAACCTAATCTTAATGCACGATAAAGAAGGTGGTTAGAATTTCTTAGCGAGTATGTATTTCGAAATGAATACATAAAGGGAAAAGAGAATAGGGTTGTAGATGCTCTTAGTAGGAGAAGACATTTGGCTGCCATGGTGACTACTAGATCCAATCTGAGACAAGTAATCCAAAACTTGCAAGGAGATGAGCATTATGACCAAGTTAAACAAGCATTAGAAGCAGACCCCTCATATCATCGATTTGATGGGTATGTGATTGAGTCAGATGGGATTTTGAGATATCAAGGAAGGATGTATATTCCAAATTCAGGAGAGTTGAGGAAACTAGTTCTCGAGGAGGTCCACAGTGCACCATATTCAGGACACCCAGGAGTGACCAAGATGATGGAAGGGTTGAGACCATTGTACTTTTGGCCTAAGCTTAAGAAGGATGTAACTGAGATTGTCGCTCGATGTTTAGAGTGTCAACGCATCAAGGCCGAGCATGTCCATCTTGCAGGACTCCTATATCCACACAATGTTCCAGAGTATAAGTGGCAGCTAATTGGTATGGATTTTATTCAAGGATTGCCCAAGTCCAAGAACTGACATGATGTCATCTTAGTGGTGGTGGACAAATTGACAAAAGTAACCCATTTCATTCCTAAAAATCTCTCAGACGGATTGTTGACCTTAGCTAAAAAGTTTGTCCAAGAGATCTTTCAATTACACGGAGTGCCAGAAATGATCATCTTAGATTGTGACACTCACATGACCTCTAGGTTTTGGACCACACTTAATGCAGCCTTGGGGACTAAGTTGAATTTTAGGACTTTTCATCCTCAAACAGATGGTCAGGTAGAGAGAGTCAACCAGGTAGTGGAAGATCTTCTAAGTGTGTACTATATGGACTGACAATATAAATGGGAAGAATATCTGCCATTGGTAGAGTTTGCATATAATAATTCATACCATGCATCTTTAGGGATGGCACCATTTGAGGCTCTTTATGGGCGCAAGTGTTGGACACCCATTAGTTGGGACAAGGTTGAAGACAGAATAGTGGTTGGACCTAACATGTTAAAGGAAATGGAAGATCAGACGAGGCAAATTAAAGAGAAACTAAAGCAAGCCTCAAATAGACAGAAAAGTTATGCAGACAGAAACATGACTTTCAGGCAATTCTTAGTAGGTGACAAGGTTTTTCTAAAAGCAAGCCACACAAGTGTTCGATTATGTTTGGCAAGGTATCCAAACTCACTCCCAGATTCGTAGGACCTTTTGATGTTCTTGAAGTGATTAATCTAGTTACATATAGACTTGCTCTGCCACCGGCTCTCACGAAAATCCATAATGTTTTTCATGTGTCTTTTCTCAAACCTTATCATCTTGATGTATTACATATTCTTGATTGGTGTGCTCTACAGGTATAGGATCCAAGAATGGTGCTAGTGGAGCCCATTCAAGTCTTGGAGAAGCACAATGTTAAGTTACGTAATAGAGACAGTGCAGTATAAGGTCCAGTTGGACCAGTATTCACTGGACAGTGCCACTTGGGAGGATGCTACAGAGATTGATAGATCATTTCTGCATTTGAGAAATTAGCATAGTTGCTTTTATTTTATGCATATTAGAGATACTATGAGACATTTGATGCATTAATTAATGTTAGTATGATACTTTATTATTATTTGTAGGATGTAATAAGACATCGAGACGATGTCTCTTCCAAGTGGGGAAGGATGTCACGTCTCAAATTGTTGGGATTGATTTATTTTTGCTAAATGCATTGAAAACTATTGAACTTTATTTGATGAGATTTAATTTTAAATCAATATGATGATGATACATTAGTGAGCTTATGATTTGGTACTTTATTTCGCTTCGGCTATGATTTCTTTTTTAAACTAACCTATTGACTGTGGGAAATGAGTGGGATTGACTGTAGGTTTGTCGAAGGCAAGAACATGTGTCAGGTAGAGGGGACCTAGCTGTTTGTCAACACGCGGATGGGTTATGTCTGGTGCCCTATCACACACTCACATAGAATCATATTTCCATTTTTGATGAATGTTGGTCTAACATTTTCATTTGATTCTGTCATTCTCTTGTGAATGCCTCTATGCTTGTTTTCGATGCTTGTTTCATCAAAATTAAATAAGCCAGTTTTGTCATATGGATCTATATGAATAATTGGTATCAAATATTATTTCTATGAAAAATATAAAATACCTATATGTATATAAATATATTAATGGCTAATTACTATGGTATTTATCTTTGTAATTATATATAAATAAGAATATTAAATTTATATGAAAAATTAGAGTGCTTATAATTAAATATATTCTTCAAATAGTATTTGTGAATCATGCAAATATAAATACTTTTTAAATTGCCTTTTTATAAAAAAGTAAAAATACTTAATTATAAAGCAAAATCGGTAAATAAATCTATATTCATATATTTATAGTCTTGTTTATAATTAAAGCTTGGTTTTAAAAAATAAAAACATGCGTAGCATGCAAAGGGAGCTTCTTTTTAGAAGAAGATTTTGCATGAGGAGGAATGAAATCAAGTTTAGGGTTTTTGAAAAAAAAGAAGATAAAAACAAAGCAAAGGTAAATAATTTGGGGGGATGCACAGAAGAAGAGGACAGGAAAACTGAGGGATACAGAAGTACAATGCTTGAATAGAGGATAATTACCAGATTTATTTTGCAGCTAGTAGAGTATCTCACTACGATATTCTTCAATTATTCTTATGGACTATGCTATTTCTTTCCTTTTAAACTCTTCTACAGATCTAGGCTTGGAAAGTTGGCATAATTCAAAATAAATATGTTAAATAGTAATCACACACCATGAAATATAGGTTTCAAACTGTTTAGCAAACATTTTGATAGTTAAAGAGCCTAAAACCCTAGTCTCCATCCAAACGAGAGCAAAAGGGGTATGATCTCAATGAATGCAATGATTGTAGGATATTTTCTTTTATATTGATGAAGTAAGTGATGCCCAGCTGCCTTAAACTCACCTGATCGACCTGTATATTGCCTTTTGATCTAAATATCACATATATTTGGCCTGTTTTACATTCCTAAATCAGCCTCTCCAACGTTTGAGCGGACCCTTGAATGGTTTGGGCGACTTTTACTCTCTGTGGTCTGCATTTTGTTGAAATCAAGCTCTGAAATTCCTTGTGATTGGAGTTGTTATCATTGTCTGATTCATTTCACTTAATCAACCTTGTATCGCCAGTCTAGCATAGATCCTTTATAAGATGAGTTTTACAGGAAGTCAACCTTAATACCGATGGAAACAACCTCTAAAAATGTTTAACCGACCCTGGGTTATCAATCTAATTGACCTCTGTAATACCCAAAACTGTCAGCCTTCTCCTAGGCGCCTCCTTCCTATGTGCTGGGCACTGGATCTGCATCTAGCTCGGCACTAAAATCCTTTCATCGACCTCTTGAAACGACTAACAACCTCATACAATGTAAATTGGTTCCTGTAGTTTGGTTTGCTCTGTATTTTCACATGTTTGAGTCACATTAGATAAACCTTTGCATGATAATTGGTGACTGGTCTCTTTAAGATTGACTTGTTCTATATTGCTATACACTCGACCTTATAAATTTATGGCTCTGTGTCAACCCCGTAACATTATTACTGACTGGTTTTTTGCCTAATCGACGCCTGTATTAAAGCTGGTCAGCTTTTTCTCCTTATAACGACCTGTGTAATAGAACTTAGATCTGCAATCTTTATATCAACCTCAGTAGCTTTATACCGACCTACGTGTCTTCAAAATTGACTTGTGATTCTTTTGTTTTGTATTTGCATATGTTTTGCCTTATTTCCAACGTGAATGGCCTCTATATCTTTTGTTTGGTCTACAATCCTATGAGGGATGACATCTATAGTTGGTTTGTCACTTGTTTTTAAGTATTAGATTTCTAATATATATACAACATTATGTTCTGTTATTTTATTTTAACTATGGAAGATCTCCTCATGCAAATACACTTGCATTGACATTAAAAAACTAATTTTATATGTTAACTTTAAAATGGGGTTATTAATTCACATAGTAAGTGAATGTACTAATTTTATTGTATGAATATACTTGAGTAGACTATGTCAATATAGTTAAGAACCTTTTTAATATATAGAAATAAACTCAACTACCATCTAATAGCTTATATGTGGAAATTGTATTTGCTTTACTTTATGAATGAAATACTCTGAATTTTGCCTTCAACAACAAAGAAACATATCAACTTCATGAACCGAAATAGATGTAATTGAATAAATTTCATTGTAATATCATATTAAGAAAACTAGCTACATTTGAAACAAACAACTATTGAAATCATCTGAAATGAATTAGCTTCTCTTACATTCTTGCATACATAGAACAAGCTTGTTTTGGTGTAAATTGTGTTTAAAAGAGAATGGCGATTTGTGTTTTCTAGGCTTTTGTTCTTTTTTTTGAAAGTTGCCTTCTGGGATGGGTGCCGAATATGGGGAACATAGAAGTAGGTTTTAGTTTCAAAACTTACACACCGTTAATCGGTTTACACTTTGGCCAAAGTTAAAATTTGACTTTGAAATAGATGTGTGTACCATTGAAATAGATGGTTTGTATGCCTAGTTTTATGCATTTATTTTCCCTACCATACCCTGTTAATGTGATGTTACATTCAATTTAGGGATACATTTTCCACCCTACCGCTTGTTTACAGGTTTCTAGGCCCTTTGAGTAGGGTCGAGCATCCTTCAGTTTGAAGGATACGGGGGAAGCGGAAGCTTCGTGGTTGGGCGGAAAAGCGCCTGAACCATGTTCTTATCCTTCGACGCAGTAAATGGCCAGATGGTCAATGGCAGTCGAGGACTGATTGTATTGGATTTACTTGATCTTTTTGATAGTTGTGTTTCTTAATTGAACTCAAAATGATTTTTAAGGCGAAGAGCCATTATTGAAACTTGTATATATTGTTATTTCAGAATGCTCTGTAAGTGAACTTTAGAAGATGAAATGTAATTGATTGTATATCTCACTTATGGATGAATTCTTGTATTGAAATCAACATGTAATCTATCTTCTTAACTTGTTAGTGTAATTGCAGTTACTTACTTATGCTTTAATGTTCATTTCAGTTATGTATTTATGTTTTGGAATTTCTAGTACTTTACAAAATCACATTGTGCTGTCATGGATTCTATGGTAATTGTTTATATGATTTATCCATTGAGATTTGAATACATTTTAGCTTGTTTTTGATGGTGTTATTGATGAGATTTTTTGGAGTGTGTGAAGATTGGAGTTTTCTCTGTCTTGTCCGTACCTCCCAGGCTATACTAGTGTTGGGTGAATTTATATGTTGCTTGATCATAGAAGGATCGTCTTGCAGATTTGTTGCTGGATAATATTTACCTTGTATTGGCGCCTTTTTTAGTTCATTATATTATGAGTTGATGTAGATTTGAATATGCTATGGCATGCTGTACTATACAATCTAGCCATACCATGCTAGAAGGGTGTGTGAGTAAAAAGGAAGACCTCTCAGCTATTGGGGTTGTAATCACCCTCATTTATGGTGCCTAGGGTTGCATGGTGAAGTGTTGGTAGTTTGGAGTTGGAAAAGAGTAAATCTGGGTAGATATTGAGACTTTATCATGGCTGATAAAGTAGTTTTCAGACCTGCAGCAGTGTTACAACAGTGACAATATAATCTCTCACATGGTTTCTTTCATAATTTCATGTCTAGTATATTTGGTGATATATTTGCAGTGGGTTTGAGTTTTCTTTCATCATCCATGAGTATTTTCTATGTCATAATTGTTAGCAGCAGTGATATCTGATTAAAACAATGATATTGGAGTTAGTTGCATATTATTCATTTGCTTGTAATCTTTACATTCTATTGCAAACACTTTGTAACCCTTGGATGGTTTACCGCCAGTGTGGAGAAAAAATAATGTTCATCTTTCTTTGTTCAAACTACCCACTGAATAAGTTGATGCTCGTTGAATAAGCAGATGCTTGCTATATAGCGGAAGATTGTAATTAGTTTCATTTGCAAAGCATTTGATTGATAAGCCAAAGCACTGTATGCTCTCACCTCGCCTGTCCTGGGAACTTGGTGATCAGAAGTGTGGAGGTGTTTATTTTAGTTGCATGCATTGTTCTAACACAATTGTGATAATTTGTATAAATTTGAAATTTTTTTAGGGTAGCATATTTCAGTGGTATCAAATCTGGTGATCTTGCTAGTCTGTTGGGTTGCTACTCACTCTTTGCAGATCTTCAGTTGAGGAACAAAATTTTCAGCCTTGCATGTGGGTGATCAACACTTGCATGTGTGTTAATTGATTTGGCAATTAGAATATTTTGATCAGTTAATGTGAGATCATGGCATTTCTCATAGAAAATGATCTGTGTGAAAGACTTTTTGATGCAAGATTGAAGCTGAAAAATTTGCAATGGTCAGATGAGAGTCTTCTCAGCACTTTGGAAGAAGTTGAGAAGTGTTTGTTTAAAGTTCCTTAGTCACCTTCCGAGGTAATGCGGGTGGTTTTGATTCCTTCAATGACTCTGTTGGGTAAATCTAAATTGTTAGGGCATGCAGACAAGGTTATAAGATTGTTTGTTATTGCATGCATAAGTGAAATCATAAGAATTTCAGCTCCCGAAACTCCTTATGATGATGGAAAAATGAAGGAGATATTATAGTTGTTCGTAGAAAGCTTCTAGGGTTTGGGTGACATCAAGAGCCCTTCTTTTGATAAGAGGGTAAAAATCTTAAAAATTGTTGCCAAGGTTCAACCTTGTGTGATGATGCTAGACTATGGTTGTGAAGATCTAATAATTCAAATGTTTAGCACTTTCCTTACTGAGAAAGATCATGATATGAGCATTATGTTAGCAATGCTAAATATCATGACATTAGTGGTTAATGAAATAAATGATATTCCCCATCCTCTTATAGAAGTATTATTGAACAACTTGAGAAGGGAAAATCAATATTCGTTATCAGCTGCTAATTTGCTAGTTGAAATGGTTGCTTACCAATGTGAAGAAAAATTGAAATTTTACATGGCAGCAAAACAAGGAGAAGATGAAGACCTTAAAGATGAAATAACTGATTTTGAGCCTATTTATGATGAAGACAAGGTCACAAATTAAGAGGCATGTATAGAGGAGCTAGCTGATTTGGGGAAGACTACAACAAAAATTTGTGAAGCCGAGCCTAGTTTGAAGAAGTCAAAGATGTATTGGAATTAGAAGTGTTGGACTTTGCAAGTCCTACATTTGATGATGAACCTGATGGATATGAAGATGCCACTACATTAAAAACTAAAATGAGAATGATTGATAGATTATTAGAAGGTGATTTATCAAGTGAGCCTAAGAATATTGTAGCAGATTGTCTTGAAGAGTACATCGGGAAAAGTGTTTTGTAACAGTTGAAGAAATGGATGCTGCTAAAATTTTTAGATCAACACCTATTGGGGAGCATCTTCACCATTCTAGTGATGGCATTTATGATTATGAGTGGGAATTTCCAATGCAAAGTGAAGAATAATCTGACTTCTCAAAGATCTTGGATGAAGAGCATATTGAAGGAGAGCTTGATGAAAGCTTTAAATCAGCCTTTAGTGATGACTCAATGTTTGAGTTTGGTGTTGTCATATCATTTGATCATCATGATTGTGAAGAGAAATTTTTAGAATCCTTGCTACTTGGAGAACCAAGGCACTTGAGCGATCAAAGCCCTGGAGAGTTGTGTGAGTTGAAGAATCGACTCTTAGTCTCTAATGAGAAGGTGATTCATGTCCTTGTAAGTTTGGACAACTCACATGAGTTGGTTGAAAACCTCATTGGGACAACCCAAATTGAGGGGAGACAAAGGGGAATTGAGATTGGAATCACCCTTGCAAATTTGTAGATCATCAAAGAAACAATGGAGGCCATGAAGTCTGATTATTTACATGTGATTAGTGATTGGGATCATGCCCTTGATATTGCAAGAGAAAGGGAAAGAAAGGTGGATGATCTCATCCTTGAGCTTAATGTCACAAAAGACAAGTTGCATGGTATCCAATTGGCGTTTCAAGAAGTTGAAGAACATCTTGCTGCTGTTAGAAACTTGTGGGAGCTTGAAAAGGATGCAATGGTGAAAGAAATGCAATTAGTAATTGATGAGTTTGATACTCTTCATGAGGAGTATGATTTGGAAATCATGCCAAGAAGGTCAGAAGTTACGAGTGCAGATTTAGATGGTGTTGGGTTTTTCTTCTGAATCAGCATTAGGGTTTGCCAGTTCTAATACACAGGCAGATTCAGCCAACTAATACAGGAGGTTGCGTGAGCTGCCTCCCCTTCACTTCTGGTTCTGCCGCACCAAGGGTGGTATCCCTATAACTCAAGATGTAACCTTGACTAGCTCAAAGATAGAAAGATCTAACTTGACAGCAACAGGCAGAATACTCTCATGTATGGACCAAGATCTGCATGATAGATCACAAGGTGGGCAACATTCTTGGACATATATGTCTGGTTGGGTATGAGAGTATGTAGGGGGTTCCTAATCCTACTCCTACAACTAACAGGTGGAAGATATGAAATGAGTTGATTTGATGTTTGGATGCAAACCTGGACCTGGTGTATAACCTCAACACAGAGCTAGATTGGTGCCTATCCAGAGCTTGGAGTCAATAGACATACACTTGTGAATGATCAGTATGAACACAATAAAACTGGATTTCAAGGGGATTTGTGTGATATTTGCCTTATAGATATCTCCCAATACAGAGTGTTAAGTTATCTCTACTTATGGCATCCCTATTGCAGTGTACCCTTCCCAATACTCAAGCTGAAAACACTTTAATCTACCCCTTGAGCAGAAGTTGAAGGATCAAGCATTCAATACAGGAATTCTATATTCTAGAATACCAGACACCCCTTCGATATCTAGATTCAGAAGAAGAACACATGCAATACTGGAGACAGAATTAACATAACACATGCAAATATAGCATTACTCATATAAAACCAATCATGAAATCAGTAGATTCATGCATGAGACATACAACAAGTGATACATAAACTCACAAGACCTCCTGTACAGAGCAACCAAAACCAGTTGTATCTTATTACAGAGCCCAAATGTCTAGTTTTCAACAACAACAAAAATGGTAACACAGTCTGCCTATATCGGCCAGAAAGTGTACCCACAACAATTAGTTACATGGCTTAACAAAAATCCGCCAGATACATTCTATGAGAAATGGCGCTCATAAGTCATCAATGCAGTAGGCAGGAGAGTTGACAGGGAGGCCTCGAGCCTTGCGCCGCCATCTGGAAGTCTTCATTCACAATCGGGCAATTTAATTGCTTGTACCATCGCCCATACCCTTGCTACAATCGCCATTGATGGCTCAACCACCCGTGGCCTACTTGGAAACCGTCGCACTGTTCAAAATGGAGCCTCCCGCCAAAACGTGTTTCGCTACAGGTTTAAAATATGCAGGAAGAATAGTCCCACATGCACAGCGCAGAGACCTCCTCAGCACTTTAAAAACATGGCCATATGCATAACAAATGTCGAGCACCTTTTGCCGCGCTCGACGCACAAGCCTTCTCCAAAAGCCCATCGCCAAGACTAACACCATCGGCTCACCCCAAAAAACTCACCCTGACATCAAAAGTCTCGCCGACCGCACCATCACATTCCCCTGTATCGGCCAGAGATAGTCTATCGGCCAACCCAAAAGCTTCCCCGCCGATCTCAAATGTTACGCCGACGCCTACTCAAATCTAGGTCATCGGCAAGACATACGCCGATGACACTTCATCGACAAAACCCCGAATTGTCGGCCCAACCTAGAAATCATCCGCCGATCGCACATGTTACGCTGATGAACAAGAAGACTAAAGCTTTGAACCATTGAACCGAATCGTTGAACCTTGAAGAAAAGGGTTCAAGCAAGAGGTTCAACCACACCGATTGGATCAAAAAGACGAGCAAAGGATTTACTTAGTGAAAATATGGAACCAAAGCCCCTGAACCGTTGAACTGTTGAATCGGTTCAACCCGATGGTTCAATGGGGAGGTTCAACACTGAGGTTCGCCGGCAAGGTTCAAACTGAAAGTTCAAAGACACAATTGGAGCACTCAAAAAACAAAACTTTCGCCGATGGACAAAACATGATGACCCCTTCCTCAAGAAAGATGATGCGGATGCTGTAAAACACTGAAGGGGTGCCAAAACTCAGAACTTTTTTGGATTTTTTGGGAAGGTGCCTGCATGAAAAATTGCTCAGAAACTGACAGTCAATTCAGGCACCAACAGATGGTTCTGAGTAAGAGGAAGGTAATGAATTTCACATTCATGATAACCCACTCTTGTTTTAGATGCAGAAGCAACTTATGATAATCCTCTTTTCTTTTTGGATGATGAAACAAGTCTTGTTAGAGGCAACACATTTGATGATAACATCAAGATATGGGATCCAGGAGCTGATCCAAAAATTGAGTTAAAGTGTGTTTCTCATCTTGGTGCTGATTTGAGTTCTCATTTTGTGGATGCACCAAATTTTATGATTGGTAATCATCCTAGGAGACCAGTAGATTGGAAGTATGCAAATGAGAAAACAATTGAGTTGATGAGTTGTAATTCATGCCCATCATATGTTATTTGCCATGAAGTTTCTGTTTAGGATGTGGTGGTTCATGGTAACTCCAACCTCTTTGACATTGAGAAGTGGTCAAAATGTGGTTGTGTAGTTGTTCGAAATTTTATTATAGTAGCTAATAGAGGAGATTTCAAGATTGTTCCTTATGAAATCCTGAAGAAACAAGGACATAGTTGTGATATCTACTTGTTGGGCAATCCAATTTGTGGAAAGAATGGTGTTCTAACTCAAGCTAGTTCTTCTTTGGGGATGGTTTTGGAGACAATAGTTGCTCCATGTTCCTTAGTGGTTGATGGTTTTATGGATGGGATACAAGAGATTCTCAAAGAAGTCACAAATTCCCATGATCCTTGGAGGGATAAGGATCAACATTTTAGACATTACAGTGTTGTTTCTGACTCTACCAGCTATTTGGTGATCACATTTGCACTCTTACTAATGGATTGGAGAGAAATTTTAGCTATGACTTTGGTGTATTCTGCTTTAAGATGGCCCAAATCAACTGTTATTTTCAGAGGATTTCAATTTTGTTATTGTTGTCCCATTTTAAAATTACTGAAATCAGATTTTCAAGAGTTAATTTCAGATTTTTGCAGCCATGAGATTGTTCTTTTTGTTGTCTTTGGCCCTTTATGGGAGGTTGACAGAAGGTTTTAGCTGAAAAGAACAAGTGTTTCAGCTAACATTACTCCTTTGGTTCTTGAAAACCAAGTGATTCATGGTTGTTTGGAGTTACTTTCAGCTTGTGTTCAAGCTGATTTATGTTCTTCCTTGAAGGAACATTTCAGATTTTGGTTCGCAACATTAATTTCATATGGGATAAATTGTATTGATGACTTGTTGATGGATGCTAACTCCTTCATCCATAGGGTTAGTGATGATACAAATGTTTGGGATCCAAAACGTTGTGTGATTAGTAGAATGTTTTAGAGTATAATATAGAGTGTCAGTTGTGCAGTTCCCAAATATATCAGAGTAACGCAATAGAAATGGTGTGGATCATTCTTGAGATTGATTTGGGATCCAGGTATATTGTTGCTAATCATGCATGTATCTTTGTTGGATGGTATGTATTGCTTGACGACAAGCAATCTTGAGTGGGGAAGACTTGTAATGTCCCCTTTTGGCATTTAGCCAAGTTCATGACTAAGAGCCTACTCCCTTGAGCTTCTGTAGGCTATTTGGGTTGGTTAAGGAGCTCTGTATGTTGTGAAGAGCATAGGTTTAGTTATTTGTGATATTTTGCCTTAGCTTTGAGCTCAGTGATGTCTTGGGATAGCTGTTCATTTTTCTGAAGTTTGTTCGGCCTTCCAGAAAGCTCTCCAAGATTCTTGGAGGAGTCGTCTATTTATAGTAAGTCTCCCAGATGACATCGTTTTTCATCCCAAACCTCCTGGAGCACGTTGGTATGATTTATTTTGCAGTTCACTTTAGTTTGGGATTTCTCGCAAAGTTGGATGGATTAATGAGCCATTTAATTATTATTTTCACTTAAGTCTCCTAAGGGTGAAAATAATTAAAAAGTACCTAAGTGTTCTAGCTCATTGGAAAGGTTTTTAAGTGTTCTAAATGATAGACACTTAAAAATGGGGCCTCACACATTATATATTTTTTATTATTTCAAAAAAGGTCTTTTTGAAAGAAGAAATATGAAAAGGTAAAGAGAAAACAATATTATATTCCTCTCAAAAAGTTATAAAAAGGGGATGAGAGCTCATTTGGAGGAATGCTTGATGATTTTATATTGATATGCTGTTGGAATGAACCTGGAATTCTTCGTACCTTCTTGAGGATGAAAACCCTCTAGAGGAAGATTAGTTTCGGTGGTGGAAGATCCACCCTAGTTGGTAATGGTGGTTTCACGTAGAAATCACATTGTGCTATCATGGATTCTATGGTAATTGTTTAGATGATTTATCCATTGAGATTTGAATACATTTTGGCTTGTTTTTGATGGTGTTATTGATGAGATTTTTTGGAGTGTGTGAAGATTGAAGTTTTCTCTGGCTAGTCTTTACCTCCCAGGCTATACTAGTGTTGGGGTGAATTTATATGTTGCTTGATCATAGAAGGATCTTCTTGCATATTTGTTCCTGGATAATATTTACCTTGTATTGGCACTTATTTCAGTTCATTATATTTTGAGTTTGATGCAGATTTGAATATGCTATGACATGCCATACTATAGAGTCCAGCCGTACCATGCTAGAAGGTTGCGTGAGTAAAAAGGTAGACCGTTCAGCTATTGGGGTTGTAATCACCCTCATTTATGGCACCTAGGGTTGCATGGTGAAGTGTTGGTAGTTTGGAGTTGGAAAAGAGTAAATCTAGGCAGATATTGAGACTTCATCATGGCTGATAAAGTAGTTTTCAGACCTGTAACAGTGTTACAACGGTGACAATATAATCTCTCACATGGTTTCTTTCATAATTTCATGTCTGGTATATTTGGTGATCTATTTGTAGTGGGTTTGAGTTTTCTTTCATCATCCATGAGTATTTTCTATGTCATAATTGTTAGCAACATTGATATCTGATTAAAACAAGGATATTGGAGTTAGTTGCATATTATTCATTTCCTTGTAATCTTTACTTTCTATTGCAAACACTTTACAACCCCCAGATGGTTTGCCACTAGTGTGGAGAAAATATAATGTTCATCTTTCTTTGTTCAAACTACCCATTGAATAAGTGGAGTATTCCCACTGAATAAGTGGATGCTCGTTGAATAAGCAGATGCCTGCTATATAGCGAAAGGTTGTAATTAGTTTCATTTGTAAAGCACTTGATTGATAAGCCAAAGCACTGTATGCTCTCACCTTGCCCGTCTTGGGAACTTGGTGATTAGAAGTGTGGAGGTGTTTATTTTAGTTGCATGCATTGTTTTAACATTGCAGTGATAATTTGCATAAATCTAAATTTTTTTTGGGGTAGCATATTACAACTTGTGACAAAAAAATGCATGTAAGGACCAACAACTAAAAATGGGGCATTGCAGAAGGATGATAAGAACTAAACCCTAGATACAAGTAGACATTATAACCATATATCACACACAAAAAGTAGTCTGGCTTGAACATTTTTTGTGACTCATTTGACCACCCGTAGACCATTTGGAATGGTTTTCCAACATTCAGCTACACATGCAAAGACCCCCAAACCAGATACCTTTACCAATGCCACATATAGAATTTCAGGTTGACTACTTTCTCTAGGGCATGGATTTTAATTCCTTGTAATATCTCTGCATGCCTCAGGGCCCTAACCATTTTATCATTATCCAAAATTGGCAAAGTATACCCACTGACTACTTCTAAGGTCCCCTAATGTGAGACAATCAATAAATAAACATGCTCCAATAAATAAGTATATTGCTAGACTAATATCCTTGTAAAATGTATCTAGTGTATGAACATGCTCCATAATAGTTAAAACCCTTATCAACATAAGATCTATATCATCCATCCCTACTAACAATTTCTTATTCCTCTTTGTTGCTTAAGGAAACAACACATATTCCTTAGTATTTGCCTCCAACTCAATATCATAAGAAAGAAACAAATCCACAAGATTCTCTCTTACCTCAACATTTTTTACTTCCTTGATTTTGAGAAAAAAATCCTCTTGTATTGTTTCTTGGGTCCTCATAGTTTCATTATTGTGCAATCCATTAGCCACTAACACCACCTTGACAACCTTGAGCATATCCTTCGAGCTATAGTTAGAAATAATCTGAAACATTGCATAGTCGCCTTTGGTTCCTACCATGCATAGAGCACACCATTCTACTTTTCCTCACACATATATAATATGCAAAGCACCCAATGCATATAAAAGACAACAATTGAAAAATGTTGTTAATACCACTTGCCACCTCCATCAAGACTCCTTAATGCTTCTATATGTTCAACCTCAACCTTAGTAATCATATACATGAGAGGATTGGAAATTTTACAAGAACATGGGGCCTTAACACAACAAATGCCTACACACACAAACACACCACCACCACCTTTTAATGAATGCAACCGTGCTTCTTGGGGGGGGAATCTAAAAGTATATAATCTTGTAGCTCCCTCTTTCACTCAAATCATCACTCTCTATTTCCGCATAAGTTTGAAGAGAAACTCCAAGATTGGATAAATAATCAGTCACTACATTTTGCTCTCTAAATGTATGAATACATTTGATAAATTAGAATTTACCTAGAAGAGATTAGACTTCCTCCATGTAAACTCTAATCTTTCAACTAGGCTATATTTCTTGTTAACTACTTCATTTACAATTTTAGAATCTCCTTAAACCTCAAATTAGCGAACTCTAGCCACATATGCAACATTTAGCCTTGCTATAAGGGCCTCCCATTTTGCATGATTATTTGTCTTTATACCAAGATGCTTTGAGCTTGCCATATTTATATCTCAACTCTTATCATCAAGGACAAATCTTGCATTTGCTGCACTTGGGTTACCTTTAGAGGCACCATCAAAGTTCGATTTGTATTCTACTATTGGGATTTTTGATTTCTCACTTTTGGATTTTGTATCTCTCAAGATTTCCTTTTCTAATTCTTTCTCATTCCTATTATCATTTGTACTAGCTATAAACCTGAATGAGAGAGTCACATGGTTAGTTACTTGGGTGATGTTGAGTGGGTCAAGCTCCTTTTTTTAGAACAAAATCTCTCTCTCTCTCTCTCTCTATATATATATATTATAATAATAATAATAATAATAATAATAATAATAAAAAATACATATATATGTACACACATGCATGCATGCACACATGACACTGAGATATCAATTTTGAGGAGCCTATATTGGATATATGAAATATGCTAGATAGATGCTTCAAGATTGATCTCTTGACATCTTTTAGGTAGATGTATTTCAGATATTGATGTTAGTTTATTAAGCCTACACACAACATTATTACCATCCACAATTGGGCATAATAGAGGTTTGATGTGTAAATGGTCATCAAATTTATATTAAGGAGTTTTTGTTGTCAACTACCTCCATTTCAACTTCCCCTTTTTTCCATTGTAATTATGACTCTTAGTGTAATACATACATGTGTGTGTGTGTGTGTGTGTGCATATGCATGTATATGTATATGTATATGCATATATACATATGTGTTGCAATGGAGTGATTGGATAACAAAAACTCCTTAACATAGATTTAACAACCATTTACAAATCAAACTTTTATTATGCTCAACTATGGGTAACGACTCTCTCTCTCTCACAAAGACACACGTGCACACACAAATTTTACAACCATTTACAAATCAAACTTTTATTATGTCAAACTATGGGCAATGACTAATGTACACACAGAGATCTGACAACCAATTACAAATCAAACTTTTATTATGCTTGACTATGGGGAATGACTCTCTCTCTCTCTCTCACACACACACACACACAATTTTTTGTTATCCACTCACTCCATTACAACCTCCCCTTGTTACCATTGTAATTATGCTTCTTAGAGTAACCCCCTCCCCCCCACACACTGGCACATTGGAATTTGATAAACCTTGAACATGATCTTTTGGATTGAGCAAGTGATATTTATATGTGTACATATATACACACAAAAAAAATTATTCTAAAAATATTCGCTTGACGCCCTTAACATCACTATGGAAACTAATCACATGACTACACATACACATGCATATTTTAATCTATATTGAATGCAGTAATGTGATCCATTTCTATAGTGATGTCAAGGGCCTCAAGCTAAATTTTTAGAATAAAAAAATTGTATGTGTATATATGTACACATAAACATCACTTGTTTAGTCCAAAATAACATGTTTGGATTTTGCACACATGTATGTGTGTATACATATATTATAGTAGATGTGTATGTATACATATACATGTCTATGTTTAGATAGACACACACATACATACACACATATATACATATGTATAATTTATGCATACACATATATATGTATGCATGAATGTATATACAAATACTAGATATACATATATGTGTGTGGGGAAATCATCATGTTCTAACTTACCATAACTAGACTACTTGACAATCAAATTGAACCACTAACACAAACAATATATTTACTATTCTGATATTAAACTATCATAAACAATATAAGAAAATTTTTGATCACAAAACCCTACAAATCCCCTTGGTAAAGGGGAAACAATAAGAAGATTTGGAGCCTCTAATAGTTAATTTGTAACTTTGCAAATGGTTTCCTACCATTGGCACTAGTCAACCTATGCCTTTCATCCTAACATGATCATGTTGAAGTATGATCGAATCAACATGCCTCTGACCATCTATACCTGCATATAGTGTAAGCAATATGTGTTGCTCAACCACTATGACCCTATCTTCATTTATCATGTAATGCCCCTCACTTTTTGGCTTGTAATAGATGTTATTTTCATATTGCTCTCTGTCAGTTCTGGAACAGTTGGTAGTCTTGTTTTGCATATTTACAGTTTCGACACATTTGGACTAGTATGTTATGGTTTATGTTCGATGGGTGTATTGAGACATGTGTTATGAGTTATGATGACATTGTGATTACTTCAGTTATGATGAGATGGACATGTTTAGTGATGGTTAGAAAATATCATGTTTATGCATCTGATTTTAAGTAGAAATAGTTAGTCTTGTTTTGGAGCGGGGACGGTGTAGTACTGCTCAGATCGAGTACCCTACTATGCCGTGATTCTCTGTCTCAGTATGTGTGATATATATACATTTATAGTTGATCATATATAACCCATTGGTTTTCACGCAGGTTGCAGGTACCGGGCCTCGACTCCACCTGATTTAGCAGGTTTGAGCGGGCCCTACACCATGGATAATGTGATGGAGATAACATGAGGTTTATACCACTAGGGCAATTCCAGTCCTTGTCGTGGTCTTGTGTCCTTGTCATAGTCTTGTTTCGTGATGCGATGTTGCTCCTTGGTTCATGTTGTTGGTCGTCGCGTGTTGTGGAGTGTTGTCTTATCTTCTTGTTTGACCTTAACTTGATGGTTGTTTTGTTTTGTGGAGTACTATCGGGTCTGTGCATGTCGGGTTATCTTGTTTGTGTGCATGGAGTCTAGTTCTTGTGTTGTGTGCATGGTTGTAACCTTGTCCTAGTAGAATCTCATTGTTATCTCCTAGCTCGGTGGGGTGGACCTCAGGGTTCCACATGGTTGGGAGGCAGAGCTATCCATTGGTTTTCTTGGAGATTCGGATTGAGCCTTGTGCGGAGTTGTTCCAGTTCCAGCTTGCTTCTACCTTTAGCAGTGTTGTATACTTTCATATGTACTCTTTTGTAAACCGATAGGATCGATCTTGTAATCTTGTAATCTTGTACTCTTGTAATCTTATAATTTGGAACCGAAACCTTGTAATCAAACTATATTGCTGTTGTAAAAGTTATTGGGTTATTTAATTCAGCAGTTTATTGTTTACCACTCATATGGTTTTACTTATATTCTAATGCAGTTATGTTGCCCTAGGGTAGTTAGAAGTGTACTTTTCTTTATGTGGTGTTTTATGATATCTTTGGATACTGTTATTGCACTTATCGTTTAAAAAAAAAAAATTATTTCTGTAATTCGCTCTTGTTAGTCTAACACTCTAGGGTTGCATGGTGGGGCATTACATATCAACTTGTATATGTCATCATCGATTGTATATATATACTTGTATAGGTATATATACATACACATGCACACACAAACATATACATATACATATGATGGATCTTCTTCCTAATGGTCCTCTAGCGATCCACTCCTCTAGGCTAAATTGTTCTCCTCTATTTGTAGCCGTGTTTGATGGAAAGAGCCCTCTTGGGATTTCTGCATAGGTATTTTCAAAAGGGAAGTTTGCTACCAATTCTAGGAGAGAGGGCTGCCACAAATCCTCATCTCTACGAAAAGATAGCGTCGCATATTTTGAGGGCCTTCCTTCTGACTTCTTCTCCATTTTTTTGGTCCATTCTATTTTCCCTTAAAATTGATATGCACTCTCTTTCTTTGGGAAAAAAATCTCTCTGTGATTGCTGGGGCAGAGCCTTCAGGGATTAATCTTTAATGTACCAAAAGGGTTGAGATCTCTTGCCTCATGTTGATTAGTTAGTTCCTTTTGGTGTGGATGGAGCTTTGTCTCTTCTTCCAAAGTTGTTAAATCTAGAGCCCAGTGTAGAAGGAGAGGCAACACCTATGCAAATTATGACTGTGGAATTTAGGGAGGAAGTGGCTGGGAGTGAAGATTGGTTGAAGCAAGTCACTCTTATTTGTAAACTTTAAGTTTTTTGGCTGGTTGACAAAGCTTCATAACTAGTTTTTTAATTCATTGGAAGCCCCTGGTGAAAGAATGCACATCAATTTGCCCTTGTGTGAAGGGTTGGTTTTTGATAATTTGTAAATCCCCTTTAGATAAAGATGCCTTGCTTAAGGATGGCTCATGATTTTGGGATAAATATTTCTTGGGGTTGAAACCTTGGTATACATATTTTAATTCTCTCACACAAGCCCTCTCTCTTTCTCTAGTTTTGGTGAAAGCTTCCAATTCTTCCACTTCAATTTTAGTTTGATGAGTGCTCTTCTTCCATTTGAAATTTTTTGGGAAAACTTTTTTCCGTCCCAGATTTGTTTGATATATTTTGTCACTTCACCTTTGCAAATGAAATGAAAGATTTTACAACATCCATGAGATCAAACAACCTATGGGACCCAAAAAATGATCCCTCAGGCTATTTTCAAATTCTTTTCTAGGTCAGATCTTTTGCTGTGAATCTTGATCAATAAATCTGCCGTGTTGTGAATCCTTGCTTCCTCAAATAACTCACTAAGGTTGTCCATGTTCTAGCTATTACCAAACTGACTTCAAATATCCACATACACAACACACTTAGTGATGAAATGTCGTTCAGTTTCAACCACCCCTTGGATGCAGAAAATACAAGTTCTTTCCGCCCAATCTTCCTTAGGGGTCGTCCATCTATCGATCTCGCATCTAAGGCGATGGGACCCGGTCCTCATCTGAGCAACAAGAATCCTCACCTTCCCTTTGAGAGAAGCCTCCACATAGACTTTTTCTTTATGCTCCCATGTGGTATTGAACTCTTTGACATAATGTTCCTTTTTGCGACCAATAGGTTTTGTTCACATGGCAGTGCTGAATTTATCTAAAAAAAACTTTTTTATTTCCTCCTTATTATTAGGACAATCAAGCAAACTAATTCCCCACTTGCACATCCATTTATTGTTCTGCTTCATCCACATCTTCTTCCTATGGTCTAATCTCTCCCCCACCACCATTTTGGGCCAGCGATCCTTATGCATAATTTCCACCTTTTTTAAGTAGCTTAGCAGTGTAATTAATGTTGATGCCTCCATTAGAAAAGTACCTACTTCAGCTAAAAGAATCTCATAGGGGACTGTTGATTTGACTTTAAAATTGGTGGTGATAAGGTGTGTTTGAATTCTTTCTAATTGTTTCCACTTGTGATTTGACATGTGCTCCCCCAAACTTCGCACCCATAAAGAACCACAGGCGTGACCAGCAAACCAAAAAGGGTTTTCTTGGTTTTCCAATCCCAAAGTTCCACTTTCCTACACCTATTATGAATCAAGTAAGAAGCTCTCCACCCACCAAGAATCCTTTTCACTCTACAAACCAAAAAGGGTGGGGGAAAGGAGACACCCCTATTTGACCCCACTATCACTACCAAAGCACTCAGACATACCCTCTCTAGTTCTAATTTTAGCCCTGATTTACTCATAGAGATTATGCACTGCAACCCAATACTCATCCGGAATCCCAAGCTCCTCCATCCTGCTCCAAAGTTTGTCCCTAGGGACCATATCAAAGGCTTTTTAAAAATCAATGACGAAACAAAAAGCTTCACCCCCTTGAGTGTCCCAAACTTTCTCAATGAAGTGTCTAAGAGATATGCAGTGATCGATGGTAGATGCTTTGGTCTAAAGCCCGCCTGCCCTTTTGCCCTTTTTCCCTCTTTTTCATTCCAACTACTGATTCTACACTCTATCATGCTCCTGAATAATTTTCCTAGAAGAGGATTGATCATAATAGTGCGGTAATTAGAGGGGTCATTGATATCTCCACTTTTAAAAAGAGGAACAAGGACACTAGTTGTCCACTCTACTGGAAAGACAACCTGTGTGATGCTGTTAAAGATCTGCTTGATGTGTGGCGCAAGGAGATCAACTCCCCACTTTAAAAATTCATCTTGTAGCCTATCAATGTCTTGTACTTTACCACAAGCTAATTTCTTTATCCCTTGTTTGATATTTTCCACTGAGAAGAGCTTGACCGACGTGTTAATTCTGGGAGGGTTATCTTTCACCTACCTTCACTCATACAAGAGTTTCACGTACTCTAACCATTGGGCATCTGTGATATTATCTTCTATTTGTTTAATCTTTTGTTGTAGCTCTCTCCAAAATCCTTTAGGGTTGTGTTTACTCATACAAATTAACTCTTTCCTTCTAGAGATCACATAGCTCTCTTTTTTGGATTTAACCAGCTGCACACACTTTTTCTTGCTATCTTTGTTAGTCTTATTCTTTTTGAGGAATCTTTTTGTAGCCTTGCACTATTTGTCATACCAAGGATTAGTTGGGAATGTATTTGAAACCCCATTCTTAGGCTAGGATCTCCTGTACACCTTTAGAGCTTTGTGAATTAAGGGTATCAACAAATCACTGCCAATACACGGATTGGTTTCGCTAGTTTCTTTTCCCCCTATATTCCTTTTTGCCATATGTAGGTGTTGTTCAAGAGCAACAACAAAGAGTTCTTAATTTTCTTGACTCATGATGATTTTACCATGTATGTGGATCTTCTTTTAACTATTTTGGTCCTGCCCTCTTTGTTGGTTGTATGTGGGAAAGCCAAACTTAACATGAAGAGGCATATGATCAGAGTTCAGCTCAATGGGGCAGCTCCTAATAGTGAACTCCAACAACCTAGACAAAGAACTTTGAGAGCAAATAACATAATCCACAACACTTTGCCCATTATAAGTTTTACAAGTAATACCACCCGACCTCGGCCAAGCTCTCATACCATTACATATAACCATGTTATATAAGCTACAAAGACCAAGAAGTTCAACCCCATAGTGAGTTACACTGTCATTACCATCACTTGAAGATTTATCCCAGATTTGACCCCCATTCTCTTCAAGCCATAAGGGATTATTGTCCCCTCCTTTGCTACCCAATTGCAGGCTTTGATTGTTTGCTATCCTAGCATTAAAGTTTCCTATTAGAATGATGTCCCCTAAATTGCTAAAAATGGAAATGTCTTTCTTTAGAGCCACATAAGGATATTCGTTATCAAGGTTTCTTTTCTTATAGAACTTAGAAATTTTAGGAGAAAAGTAGCACACGGCCACTCGGATTGTGACTTCTTTATCCTTTGTTTTCAGCCATGGTGCAGTCATGGTAGGAGGGTTCACATAATGAACTATCTGGACCGTGCAGTAAGAGTAAACACAATGTAAACAACTCAAAGAAATGAAACAAATGCTGATTCAGTCATTCAGTATATCATAGAATTCAAAATAGAGATCCGTTGGCAACATGCGGGCTTATAGTTAGGGCTCATAGGATTGATTACATACATGTGCAAGATAAGGCTTTGAAGGTCACTTTGCAGAAAATCTAAAGTATCAGATCTTCCTTATGTGAATAGATACTTTACTAAGGATCTATTACATCAATATATATCATCTTTGGACCAATAGATTCCTCTGCGTCAGCCAAGGAAGGTCACAAACTCCAATGAAGAGCTGTAACATGTTCACAGATAGGTTGGACCTAAATGCATAGAACTCTTCCTCAAATGAAAGGAACAACGTGCGGACCGTTGGGGAAGGTCGGCCATGAACCAAAGAACATTGAATGATGTGTCAATGAGATCCATAAGTCACAGGACAATCCGCAAGCCTTCTCCTTCAGCTGGTTATCAAGAACTGTTAGAATGCTCTGCTCTGAGAAAATAGTCAACTTTTGATAGTGATCTCTTTCTGATAACTGATCCAAATGCTCTAAATTCTTGATATGATGTAGATGAATGAATGTAGATGCTAAGTCCAGATCGACAAGATCTGAAATGCCAAAACCAGACCACAAGCTGAGAACTGCGACTGACTGAACTACCTGAATTGAAATGGAAAATGAAAGAACTAAAATGCAAACAAATTGAAATACAAATGTTCTTGGTTGATGCAAGATTACTCTTGAATCAGGGATGCTCCTGCATCGAACATCCGGGGTTATTGAAAAAGTGAGTCCCTCACTTTGTTGGGGCTAGGGGAGAACCAAGACTGTCCACCTCAGCCTAAGAAATCCAAGATGAATCTTCTTCCGGTCTACCTTTCCACTTCACAAGATATTTCGTGTATTGTCTTCCTCTAGTGCTACGTCTAATTCTGCTATCCAAAATGTCTTCTATCTGCTTCGGTGCTTTGTGTGGCAACTGCTTCTTTAAGTCTTCTTCCATTATTTCACTGAACTCTTCTTCATGATACTGATATAGATCTGCAATGCTGAAAATTGGTGATATACCCAATGTCTCCGGTAGCTCTACTTCATATGCATTTCCTGAATCAAATTTTATGAGTATCTTACAAGGTCCAAACTTCTTCATCTTCAACTTATTTTATGTCCCAACTAGAAATCTTTCTTTTCTCAAGTACACCATGACTTCATCTCCAACTTCAAATTCTTTAGGTCTTCTCTTCTCATCAGCCTTCTCTTTGTACTTACTGTTCATAGTCTCCAAATGCTTCTTCACTTGATTATGTACTATCTTCATGTGATCTACAAATTCTTCTACTTCTGTACTTCTCTTTTCCTCTGTACTGATATCTCTCAATTCTGCAACTCCTCTAGGGCTTATTCCAGTCATAATCTCAAAAGGTGTTCTTCCGGTACTCTTGTTCACTGAGTTATTGTATGCAAACTCTACTTTTGAAAGAATCAAATCCCAACTTCTAACTTTGTCTCCAACCAAACATCTCAAGAAGTTTCCCAAACTCCCACTACCTCTATCTATCCATTTGTCTGTGGATGAAAGGTAGAATTGAACTTCAAATCTGTCTTCATCTTTTTCCAAAGTGTCTTCCAAAAGTAACTGACAAACTTAGTGTCTCTGTCTGAAACTATACTCCTAGGTAATCCATGCAATCTCACAATCTCCTTGAAAACTAGGTCAGCCACATGCACTACATCAGTTCTCTTCTTACAAGGTATGAAATGAGCCATTTTTGAAAATCTGTCAACCACTACAAATATTGAATCATGTCCTCTTTGAGTCTTCAGCAATCCCATTACAAAATCCATGCTTATGTCTTCCCAAGGTCTCTCTAGTACTGTCAAAGGTTTATACAATCCAGTGTTCTGATTACTCCCTTTTGCAACTTGACAAACTCTACAACTCTGCACAAATCTCTGAACATCCTTGTGTATTTGAGGCCAAAAGTAATTTTCACTCATCAAGGCCACTGTCTTGTCAATGCTAAAATGTCCTGCCAATCCACCACTATGTTTCTTCTTGATCAAATTGTGCCTCATTGAACTTTTAGGTATGCACAACTAACTTCCTCTGAACAACATATTTTCTTGAATGAAATAGTCCAACTACTTACTTCTATCTATCACAATAGGTTCCTTACATGCTTTCCAAGGTTCTACAAAATTAGTGTCTCCCTCATACATGTTCTTCAATTCATCAAAACTCAACACTTCCACTTTCATCTCTGTCAACAAGTTTCTTCTTCTACTCTAGGAATCACAAACTTTGTTTGATTTACCACTCCCATGCTTCAACACAAAAGTATAACTTTGCATGAACTCTACCCATCTCATATGTCTCTAATTCAACTTACCTTAACTATTCAAATACTGCAAAGCTTGATGATTTGTATACAATACAAACTCCTTAGGCAACAAGTAATATCTCCACTTCTTCAAGGCTTGAATTATGGCATAGAACTCTTGATCATAAACTAAATATCTTCTCCTTGTATCATTCAACTTCTCACTGAAATAAGCTATAGGTCTACCTTCTTGACTTAACACTGCTCCAATTACATTTCCACTTGCATCACAATCAACTTGAAATACCTTATTGAAATCTGGTAATACCAAAATAGGTTGCTCTATCACTTTCTGCTTCAACAACTCAAAACTTTTGTCTGCTCCTGATGTGCACTTGAAATCTTTTCCGTCACCTCTCATTGTCTCTATTATAGGGTTACAAACTGAACATAAATTTCTAATGAACTTCCGGTAGAAACTAGCCAAACCACGAAATGATGTAACCTCTCCAATGCTCTCCGATGTAGGCCATTCAACAATTTCTTTCACTTTCTCAGGGTCCATCTTCAATCCTTCCAAGAATTTCTTCAAGACTTCATTCATCAATCTGATGAAAGTACTTGGTGCATTTGTCAATCCAAAAGACATCACTAACCACTCATACAATCCTTTATTTTTCTTAAAAGTAGTCTTCCATTCATCTCCTTCTCTGATATGATTTGATGGTATCCACTCTTCAAATCTATCTTTGTGAAATATCTTGTTCCACTCAAACAATCCATAATATCATCCATCCTAGGTAAAGGAAATCTATACTTAACTGTGATCTTGTTAATTGCTCTAGAACTAGTACACACTCTCCATTCTCCATCCTTCTTAGGTGCTAGCACTGAAGGTACCACACAAGGACTCAAGCTTTCTTTGATCAAACCTTTCCTTAACAACTCTTGTATCTGTCTATTCAATTCTTCATTCTCTGCCGGTGTCATTCTATGTACTGCTTTGTTAGGCTAACTTGCTCCCGGTATAAGATCAATGTGATGATTGATACTTCTTATAGGTGGTAATCCTTCAGGTACATTATCTGATATGATGTCTTCATACTTTCTCATCGACTCTCTTATCTCTTCCGGTTTAGTTTCTTTCTTCACTACTTCAGGCATTTTAGGAATCAAGGCATAACACATAATTTCTTGTTTCAAACCATCCAAAAATTTCCTTCCATCTACCAAACAAATTCAAGCATTCTCAAATACCACATCTTTAGGATCATCTTCCAAAGGAATCAAAGTAATTCTCCTCCCATTTGTTGTTATGGTATATGTATTCTTTCTTCCATCATGTATAGCTTTTCTATCATATTGCCAAGGTCTACCCAACAAGATATGACAAACATCCATAGGCATAATATCACAGAAGACTTCATCATGATAAGATCCAATATGAAATTTCACCAAACATTGTTCACTCACCAATACCTTATGATCATCCTAAATCCATGCTATCTGATAAGGCTTAGGGTGTTTCAATCTTTCCAATTTTAGCTTAGTCACCATCTCCTCTGAAACTAGATTATCTGAACTACCACTATCAATCACAAATTTACAACACTTACCTCCGGATTTGCATCTTGTTCTGAACAAACTTTTCCTTTGTGATGGTTCCTCATTTACCTCTATTTGAAATAGCGCCCTCCTCATGACTAATGATTCTTCTTTCTCCAGATTGCCAACTGAACAAGGGTCATCTAACTCAATAGGTTCTTCATCAACATAAGCTATTCTCCCACTATTCTCTATCTTCTTGCTTGTACTACCCTGATTACATTCTATGTCCTTCACCTCCACACTTGAAACAAGTACCTCTAAATGTCTTCTTATCAAATCCTCTTCCTTCTCTTCTGTATCCTTCATTCCGGTATGCACTAGGGTTTCCTCTCTGGTAAAAAATTTTGTCATCTCTCCGATAAGCATTGTTATCTTCGTCATCCTTCTTCAACAGGCTGTCAAACTTATTCTGCTCCACAAATGATCTATCATATCCATAAAATGTTCTTCCTCTCTGATATTTACCTCCTCCACCTCTCTATCTCTAATCATGTCTCTTATTCATCTTTTCTTCAACCTTCAGGGAAAATTGATATACTTCTTCCAAAGATGTCATCCTTACCAAGCTTAGTTCTTCTTGAATGTTCAATCTCAGTCCATTGATGTATCTAGCCACTTTCTCCTTGCTTTCTTCATTATGTCCTATCCTTATGATCATCTTCTGAAATTCTTCAGTGTACTCCTTCACATATTTCTCCTTTTGTCTCAGGTTTTGCAATCTTTTCAACAATTCCAACTCATAGTCAGCAGGTATGAACTGATTCTTCAACTTTGTCACCATCCAGTCCCACTTTGTAATCTTTTATTTTCCTCTTCTATTTCTTTCCAACTCAACTTCCTTCCACCATATAGCAGCATGTCCTTTCAACTTTGTCTTTGTAGATTTCACGTTCTCCAGATCTTCAATCTCCTCATATTCAAAGTATTCTTCCATATCATTTATCCAGTCAAGCAACTCTTCAGGATTCAAGTTACCAATGTAGTTTAGAACATCAACTCTAGGTCTCTTTCCAATCTTTGAAATAGCTCGCAACATCTTTATCTGATCTGATTCTTCTTCTTCATCACCTTCTAGGGTTTCGCTAGTGCGTTCAATAGATTAAAATTCTTCTTCAACATCACTTTCAACATTAAGTCTCGGTGTCAATCCTCTTCGCCTGTCTTCTTCAACATCATCCAAAAGAATTCATATTGTTCTCATCAATTCCATCATCTCATCCATTCTATTAGCCATTGTACCAACAGGAGGAACTGTTAGCGGCGACATCTTCCTAGGATCAATTGCGAACTGCCTCAAGTTCGATGATCGGGCTACAAGTGACAACTGCCTCTCAATCGACGATCGATTATGCACAAGTAATCTACCTCAGATTGGAGATCTACTTACAACAAGATCTTATGGAATCCCCTTTGCCAATTCACTCCAAAGAATCAAATTTTCGCTCTCCAAGATTTGAACTTTCGCTTTGATACCACTTGGTGCAGTCATGGTAGAAGGGTTCACAAAATGAACTATCCGAACCATGTAGCAAGAGTAAGAACAATGAAAAAAACTCAAAGAAATGAAGCAAATGTAGATTCAGTTATTGAGTATATCATAGAATTCAAAATAGAGATCTGCCAGCAACATGCAGGCTTAGAATTAGGGCTCACATGCTTGACTACATACATGCACAAGATAAGAATTTGAAACTCCCTTTGTACAAAATCTAAACTATCAGATCTTACTTATGTGAACAGCTACTTTCCTAAGGATCTATTACATCAATATATATCATCTCTAGACCAATAGATTCCTCCACGTCGGCCAAGGGAGGTCAACAGATAGGTCAGACCTAAATGCATAGAACACTTCCTCAAATGAAAGGAACAACATGCAAACCCTTGGGGAAGGTCAGCCATGAACCAAAGAACATTGAATGATGTGTCAATGAGATTTGCAAGTCACAGGATGATCCGCAAGCCTTCTCCTTTAGCTGGTTATCAGGAACTGTTAGAATTCTCTGCTCTGAGAAAACAATCAACTTTTGATAGCAATCTCTTTCCAGTAACTGATCCAAATGCTCTGAATTCTTGAGATGATGTAGATGAATGAATGTAGATGCTAAGTCTAGATCCGCAAGATGTGAAATGCCAAAACTAGACCACAAGATGAGAACTACTACTGACTGAACTACCTGAACTAAACTAGAAAATGAAAGAACTGAAATGCAAATGTTTTTGGTTGATGCAAGATTACTCTTGAACCAGGGATGCTCTTGCATCAATCCATATGAACTGTTTATTTGGGTCTTCTTTTTCCACTTTTACTATTCCACTCCAAGCTTCTCGAACTAGCACTGTAACCCCTCCATGTCCTTTACCTGTTTCAGTCCCCTTGTTCCAAACTAAATTTTTGTTGTACCCTTCAAAATCTGGGACTCTACAACCATCATGCTCATGCGTTTATGATAAAAAATAATGTCCTTCCCCTCCACAATGAGCCCCAACCCCGGTCCTCTTCTCCACGGATAACCCCTACAATTCTAGTTCACCAATTGCAGATACTCATGTGGGGCCCTGAATCCCTATTTCTTATGTGGAAACCACTCGCTAATTTGAGCTTTTCCATTTTTCAACCAAGCCCACTTTCCTACCTCTCTTGCTACCTTCACTTTTTCCCAATCCTTCATCTACTATTCTTATTGAATAAATGTCAAATCTTCATCTAAAAAGATACGAGTGCCTCTAAGTAACCCTCTATTTTTGAGGATCGCATTCTTGTCTTCCATGGTTCTCAGGACTATTCTAACATGCCTATTCTTTCCTTCTATTTTATTTCCAATCCTATTTTCTTGTTGAATACAACCTGTCCATTTCAGCTTGTCCTTAAAGAAGTCTCTTGCTAGGATGTCAGTCCTCTCCTTCTCACCGAAGTCTCTCAGGTCTTTAATGATGAGGTTTGCAGATCTATTGTGTTTTTCATTTTCTTCTCTCATTTGCCTCTTTATTTGTTTCTCTATTATTTCTTCATTTAATGGACCATTTACAACATGTGCCCATGATTTAGCCTTTTCTAATTGTTTTTTCAACTAATTTTCCTGTTCCTCCAAGCTTGCTAATGTTGATTGAAGTTCTTCCAGCTGGGTTGAGTCACCTATTATCTTTGACTCTGAACTCTTTTATCTTATGTTTTCAATTGCTTTAATTCATGTTTTAGAGTGACCAACTCCTGTTGTCCTCTTTCCATACTGTTTTGAAGGTTTATGACTTGCTCTTTAAGCCATCTATTTTCCTTCTCTAAGTTCTAGCCAACTGCAAGAACTTCCTTTACCTTAATCCCTTCATGCTGCTCATTATCTTTGATGGCTTCAATTCTTTTTTTCATTTTCATAAGCTTAGTAACGTAGAGCTCTGAAAACCACAAAAGAGGTGTGGCTGTGGGACTGTACTGGACTTTATTATTTTGATCTCTTTTGGACCCTACACCTCTCTCAACAAGGTTTGTTTTGAGGGTTCCAAATTTGGTTTGATTTGCCCTAAAATCCCCTTGAGATGAGGGAACCCCTTCCTTAGTAACATTACCTTCTCCTATCCCTGCTTGCTCACCTACTGAACGTTGCAATTTTGGCAGTATCATGGTGAGTTTTTTCTTCAATGTGCAACTCAACCTCCAAATCTGTCTGCACCTTAAGATCCCCATATACTACTTAGGGTTTACAAAAACTAGCTTTTTACCTGTTACATCTGGACCCCCTTGCTTGAACTTTGGTAAGAGATAACCCTGTGTTTCTGCTATAATCGCAACCTGTGGGTTACGGTACGAACCAGTAGGAATTTTAGAAAGTTGGAGAGGTTGAGATTGAATCCAAGGAATGTCACCTTCCTGGAAAAATGACCTAACCCAATAGCTAGGAACCTATGTTTTACCTTACCTATCTGAGTGAAGTTTTCCCTGCCCTAGGGTAACCAAGTGATTGTTTCCTATTGGAGCTTGTGTTTCAGCTGTTGTGAGCCCTTGAGTTCTCCTAACAAAATTGTTTTGGAATCTTGCCCTTCGCTTAAACAAGGGTAACTGGTCCCCAAAGTGTTTAGCCATTTTGAAAAACCTCTGCTGGTTGTCTTGAATAGTTTGATAGTTTGCTTTGTGAGAGTAGGGAACAAAAAACATAAAATAAAAAGGAGAGAAAAAAACAATGTGGGACCAGGGGGCAAACTTGGAGAAGTAGGGCCCGTTTGACCGAAGGATGTCTTGAACCCAGGTTGACCAAACCTTGAGAACCCACATTTGTCTTTTGAGATTCCGTGCTACCTTTTGAAAGCCCACTGACTGCCTTCTGAAAATTGGCGTTGCAATGATTTTAAAAAGTATGAAGATCTTCCCGCTATGTTAGTCTGCCTTCGAGAACTGTACGCTTGCCTCTAAGAATCCTTAGAAGAGAAAACCCTCATTGTGTTGGTCTGCCTAAGTAACGGTGTTTAAGATGGATGAGAAGCATTAGAATAATTGTTGAGATGGATTTATTGAAGAATCTATGTCAATATATTTATTTAAAACCTAGAAACAAGATTTGGAAGTAGTAGCTAGATTGTGAAGCAATTACTTTTATATGTAGGTTGTACTTTACAACTAGTCATTTGGCTATGAATTGCCTAAAGTCATCTCATAGAGCTCAACACCATGACCACTCCATGGAGGTGACATGGGGGAAGGGTGTTAAACCATGACACCTAGTGATTGAATTTGATAGTGCTAGGGTTGCTCTTTTTGATGTTTCTTTGGTTAGTGTCTCCTCTATTTTTCAAATTCTCTGACGATTCCCTCTCTCAACGAAATAGTGTTCTCCTCTTTGTTGGTTAAGAAGGCTCCTCTCTTAACCCTTTCTATGCTCAGTGGGTATTCCTCTCTTACCATTAGAGTGTGTACCCCTCTTGAGGATTCAATACAACACTCATTTATAAACTGACATTAAAAAAACCTTGATACTTGGGTTATTGTGGAAAAGAAAAATTATTCCTCCATGGAAAAAAAAATTGAAAATTGAAAGCAAAACACCTCTTCAATCCCATGTTAAAATGGGTTATCTTGGTTGACGTCTTAGTCATTGGGCCTATGATCCATAATTGAAATATATTTATTTTCTTTCCAATTAGTATCAATGGACAAGGGACCCTACTCCCTCAATTTAGCTAGCAAAGAAGAGATATATGTACACATACATATTTTTTGTTGTGAAAGAATTAGCCCAAGGCTCTCAACATCACTAGAGTAACTAATCACATTACTATATTCGACATAGATTGAGGTAAACATAGATTATAAATACACAATTTTTTTAATTCTAAAAAGGTTAGCTCAAGGCCCTCAACATCACAAGAGTAATTGATCACACTACTGTATTTGACATATAATGAAGTAAACATAGATTGATTCTTGGATAACTAATACTTCTTTCTCCTTCATCGAGAAGGTGTAATTATACCGTCGATTTTGGATACTCCAAAATCACACACACACACATGTATGTATTTATATGTCTATATGTATATGTATATATGCCTATATATACATAAATACATACATATAGATGCACACATTAGAGTAATTGATCACATCACTATATTTGACATCTACTAAAGCAAACGTAGATTGATTCTTATAAAACTTAGCCTTTTCTTTCCTTCATTGAGAGAGTGTCATTAGATCCTTGATTTTGGATTCTTTAAAATCACATGCATATATGATGTAAGAGCATACTTGATGAATAAGCAACATTGTATCAGCAAAAAAAAGATGTTTTTCTTTTCTTTTTTTTGATTAAGATTAAGTTGGTTTTGAAGGGACCATAAACCCTGTATAGAACTAGATTTTGAAAAGGTCTAGAACCTTATACAAAATAGGGCTTGAACCAACAACAACCTAACACTAGCAAAGCTACAACCAAGCTGCCAATACAAACCATACCAAACTAGAACTGACCTACACAACACTTGGCCTTGTCCTTGTAATCTGAACACCCTTGACCCAGGTGTGGGATTCATATACATGATCAGGAAGACCTTTCTTTGAACAATCATCCACGATACATCATTTTCCAAAACCTCACATCGAGGAGAGAGGAAAGGGCTATCCTCTACCACTGTCTTGATTTGAGGCACCTCACACATAGAATGTCTAGTTGAAGAAGTTGAATACTGCATTGAGTCCACAAGTTGAGTAGAAGCAATGAACCCACCACCCATCACCGAGAGGGGGTCAAGAGGTGGTTCCACTAAACTTGGGTTATGAGAAGAAGTCTCATCAAGAGAAAACTCAGTAGTCTCAACATCCCCAAGGGGATCTCCCTCAAGAATAGGAGCCTATGGCACCACATCCTTAGTCTCACCTTCCTCAGAATCAAAAAATCACCAACAATCAAGTTGTTAGGTAGGGTATTCCTCCACCAAGTAGCTAGACCCACATTCTTGCGTCGATAATGAGAGCAATTAGAGGCTATGTATCCAATAGAAAAGCATTGTCTACAATGAAAGGGAAGACCCTTAGAATCAAGCGTTTGAGTCCAAGTTTTATCCCCCACCATTAGGATAATATCCTCAAGAAGGTCCTTGGAGATGTTGATATCCACTAGAATATGGGCATAGGTAGTTTGACCAAAATTTGAGGAAGTTGAATTCTCCTGCAAAAGATACCAAGAGCATTGCCAATAGACTCAAAATAGGAGATGTTCCAAAAGTGGAGAGGGAGATTGGGTAGTTTGACCCAAACTAGAATTATATTGAGAGATTCTATTAGAGGGTTGAAAGAGGGAAACCATAGTTTGAGTGAGAGAGAATGATGACCCCACATCCAAACCCTACCATCCAACACTAACTTCCTATCATCTTCCGATTGAAAGGTAGTGATAAAAATCCCTTGGCACAAGGAAACAACTCAATCCTACCCTTAGTGAGAGGCCTACAAGATTCCAAAACCCATTTATACAAGTTAGGAAGGGAAGGCCATAAGTGATTGAACCTGTAGATTAGGCCTTGATGTTTAAAGTGATCTTCATTATCAATCATATCTTGTCTACAAATGACAATAAGGTAGGATTGAGAAAAAGAAAGGGGATGAATCTTACCATGCAGAGGTGGGCGGACATTAACTCTTGCCATAGAGTGCATCCCAAGAGGACTAGTAGGTACCCTTAACCCAACCATGGCCATATAAGTCAAATGGGATTTAGGAGCCAAACTAGACTCATCACCCAAAGGTATAGAACTGCCATTCTTTTCTTTGTTTCCTTTGTGTTGCAAGTTCTTTTTCTACGTTTGGTGTTAGTGTTTGTGTTTTTGTCCATATGTTTTGAAGGTTTGAAGATGCTATTGTGGTAACATGGAAGGATTGTGTAGTAACATTCTTGCTACACTTATTTATAGATGACTCACTTGTTTGTACATCACATAATAGTTTGAGTTGTATGGCAACAACCCAATTATGTTATTAGCTCAAAATTTGTTTGTTACTTTTCCTAACATGAATATACATGTTTGATATTTCATAAGTTAGTTTTCTGTAAGGATTCCTTAAATATTTTAAGTTTTCATCCAATGAAGGGATACTTGTTTGCTCTCAATTTTTGAATTTAAAATTGTTATTTTATATTGAGGACTCACGTCATTAGATAATGTGTCAAGAAATCATTAGACAACTAGATACTTGCATTGTTGGCCCACATTTAGAGTTCCAAAATCTTTTCTAGCCTAGTTGAATCAATTAAAAGAAAGATGGAGATTGGTAACAATAGAAAATGTATCACTTGTTTTGAAATGTGGGGTGTACTGAAGATCTTTCTTGTGTTTTTATGTACATACAATGGATAAATAAGAATAGTAACAAGCCACCTAATTTAGAAGATCACCTAGCTTCATGGGGGGATGTAATGGGCTTTGTTGTGAACTAGGATGTGTATAAATATGCATATCTTTGGCATTGTAAAGAATCTCTTGATTGATCTAAGTTTGCAACTACAAAGTCAAAGAGATCAAGTTTTGTTCAACCCTATGCCTTGTGTAATGAATTAAATTCTATAATTTGATATCCAATATTGTTTTCCATTTAACTCTCTATCTTGTTCCACCATTGTTGTGTGTGTTTGTGGTTGTGTTGCATTGTTTGATAGTGCTTAATTAGATTCTTAGACCTTGACCTACACAAGTAGTATTGGATTCTAATGAGTACTCCTATGTAGTGAAGTCTAAGAAAATAATTATAGTTTGAGTTCTCAATCTAGACCTATGTATCCTATAGTTGCAATCACATAAATTGTCATTACATAAATTGGTATTAGCGAATGAGTGTTCCTATGTAGTGAAGTATAATAAAAATAACCATATTTTAAATGCTCAATATGGACCTATATATCTTGTAATTGACAATGTTGACTAGAAGAGTTGTTGGTCAAGGCCGAGTTGGATTTGCCAACATGGCTGAGAGATTGTACAAAGTCATAGAGATGCTATTATCTATGCAAATGAGGATGGATTTGATGGAGGAAGATCCATGTAGAGGATTTGTCCAGAGATAAGATCCTAGTATTTTGAGGAAGAGGAAAGAAAGTGTGAACATAGATCAAGGGAAACATGCAGAAGTTCTAAACATGGATGCATGCAAGGAAAGATTGTTGTGAGACATCTCAAGGATTGGCAGAGGAACACACATGGAAGTATTGAGTTTTAGTGGATCGTTAAATCCAAAAGAGTTGATCAACTGTATCATTGAAATAGAGGGGTATTTCAAGTATGAGGACATCTTAGACCCTCAAAAGGTGAAAATAACTTATATTAAGATAAAAGGCATGTTGCACTATGGTGGAAGGAGTCACAATTGAATTGAACCAAGAATGGGAAGGTAAAGACTATCCATTGGGATTGAATGGTAGCCAAGGTAAGAGGTAAGTTATTGCTAGGGGATTACCATTTGGATATTCTAAAGAAGCTACAAGATTTACAACACAAGCTTAGCGTAGGATTAGACTAAAGAATTCTATTGACTCACCATTTGAGCTAGGCACCATGGACCAGACCAAGAAAAAAGTGGCATGGTATATAAATGGCTTGTGGCTTGTCATCTAAGATGAGATGAGCATGCTTAGGATTTGCATCATCAAGGATGCTTACTAGTATGCATTGAAGGCTAAGGAGAAGTTGAACAAAAGACAACATAAAATACTAAGGTGAAAGGAAGATCTAATGGTAGAAGATCACAAGGTAGAGGAGGAAAGAAGGTGAGTACTTCTCAAAGGATTTTGTGGAATGTGAAGCCTATCTATTTCTGATACTTTAGCTACTTTAGTTGCAGTATTTGACTTTATTAGTTGGATTACATGATGTGTGTGGACAATTATGTTTGTACTATAGACATTTATGGTCATTATTTTGGACATTATGCTAGATGAAACTATTGGACATTATCTTGATATTTAAACCTTATGGAATTATGTTTTGGATCTATGTTTTTAATTAAGTGAATGATGTTAGATTATTAATGCTGTGTGGGATATGGAAATGTTGGATGAATTAAATACCTTGGTGATAAGTTATATTATTTAAATCATGTGATCATGAATGGAAATAGATTATTAATTAATTTTGTTTTGAATTTAAGTTGCTTCGGCTATATTATCTCGACATATTGATGTTCAAAAATTGAGCATGTAGGTGGGTGGTCAAGCTCCTTAAGTGGTTTGGAGACTCCATGAATCCCCTATGTCATACCAGTTAGCCTAGCCTAACCCGTGGAAGGGGTTAAGACTAAAGTGTTGTGTGATTTTTATTGTTTTATTTTATTTTATTGTTAGGGATTTTATTGTTCTTATAATATTAAATTAATTTCATTTAAGTGGTGTGAGTTAATTTAATTATTTATTTTATTTTATTTATTTCTTTAGTGGGATGAGGATAAGTGTTTTAATTTAATATTTTATTTTTTTTTATAAAAGGATTTTATTTCCTTATTTCATTTTGGAAAAAATTCTTTTTTGGGAAAAAGAAAGGAAATTGCTTTCTTTTTTGCTTTTTCCCTACTTTTGAATTTAATGGGTTTTTATTTTTATGGAAAGGGGGAATTTTGGATTTTCACTTTTCTTATGCATGAAATTTTGAGAAGAACAAAAGGATCTTTGGCTTGAAAGTTTGCAAATTTTTGAGTACGAGAAATTGGATTCAAGAATAAGGGTTTTGGATTATATTTGATGGTTTTGTTGGGCTCACCCTAACTTGGGGAGTTGAGGTAACATATTAAATTTTCTTGTAATTTTGAGATTTATAAAAATGGATGTGATTGTATGATATTTTGGATTTGTGTGAGGGTTTTGTATTTTTTTATTTTGTCAAAATAAATTGGGGTTTTGGGTTGTATGGGAGCGGCCCTCCAAATTAATGAGAGCCTCCCAAGTCTTGGGGTTGAGGGAGGCGCGAAGCCTCTATTGGGGAAGTGGTTACTTGTTTCATATGATAAAATGATATATTGATGGGTATGCGATTTAGAGCATTGTGGAGATGTGGAGATGTGTGTTGATATGTTCTTGTTGTTGTTGATGTGTATGGAGGTGTGTGGAGATGTGGGTTTTGTTGATATGTGGTGCATGGAGAGGTGCTGATTGGTGGTGGATTGGGGTTTTGATATTGTGATTGTTATGGAGGTGTGTGTGGGAGGTAAAATGGTTGGTGGTGATGGAGATGGTTTATTGTGATTTGTGATGATTTATGATAGTTGTTGTGTTCGCCAAGAGGGAGGATTTATCCCCTCTCTCTCCCTAAAATTGGATCTATGTAAGATCCCCAGTTTGTGAGTCAAACCCGTGGGAAATATCATTTGTGTTTTTTCTCTTTTGTGTTTATGTATTTGGTTAGCTTGCATGCGTGTAAAACCCGATTCTTTGGAGTCTCCTGCTCGGGGGTGGGAGGCGCATAACACTCACTACAGTAAGGTGGAGAGTAGGACTTGGCCATCTATTTTGGTTGTATGTGTGCAAGTTATTAAAAAAAGTTTCCAATTAAAGATTGAAGTTGAAAGAGTCTCTATGTGTTTTAGGAAAAGAAAACTATCTATATTCGCAAGTTTGGCAAAAGTGCCCTTGTATATGATTCATGTTTGGAGTTCAATCATTGTGTACAAAAGAGTTCTGTGAAGTTGTATCATTTTGTGATAGTATGAATATGTTGGATCAATTGTTAAAAAGAAATAATTATTATTGTTATATTCTCTCATAAATCTAAAGATGAATCTTTTATTACAATCATTTCTGTACTATTATTCAAGTACTTTGTAATTGTATTGATTCGCTAGTTTAAATTGATGTTATTAGTTATATATATAAATACACACACACAATTATATTTACTATATTTTTGCAAATTTTGATTTATTGTATGCTAATGATATCCAGAACATAAACTGTGTATTATATATTGGGTATGTTGTGTTTTATACTATGGTTGTCGTTGTGTAGAACTTTACATAGAAAACAAAGTTGTATTGAAAATTTTATTTGAAAGTATGTTGTTTTGGGTGAAGGCCCATGGGAAGGCCATGGTCTCCCCACGATGGCTTCCCCAAAGGATGGGTCGCTGGGATCAAAGCTCGCGGCACCTCGTTTGGGGGGGGGGGGCAATGCCTCCCCACCAAGAAAATTTAGATACAGACTTTATTTTAAATTGTCTTTGCTGCAAAATGTATGGCTCTACATAATATTTTACACTCAGACGTATTCAATATCGTTTATCATTGTCCATATAACTTTCCTTTGATATATATATATATATATATGTATGTATGTATGTATGTATGTATGTATATATGTATGTATGTATGCATGTATGCATGTATGTATGTATGTATGTATGTATACATTGATGCTTATTTTGTATGATGAAATTGGAAATTAAAATATATTTTAATAATTTGTTGTATTGTATTAAGTATAGAAAAATCAGATTTATTCCTTATTTTAAAATGGAAAATTTTTTTTAGAACTAGAAAGGAAAACAAGAAAACAAGTTTTATATTTGATTTTTATTAAAAACAATTATAATTTTAGGAGAAACCCATGGAATTTGGATAATAATGTATTATAGATTTATGTAAACTAATTATTTGGGAAAGAAGTTAAATGAGTTTTATTTATTAGCCGATAGGCTTATATGTGGGAGGTTTTTCTCTTGGAAAATTGTCGGACACCCGAGAATTTTTTTCCGTCCTCGGATAATTAATTTGCATTGGCTCCAGTAAAAAGTACTGCTGATAGTATTAATTGATACCGGAAGCAGAACCATGTTTCTGACTAATTAGGCCAATGTGCTGTCATTAGAATATTTATTTTAATGCCTTTGGATCCTATTGTTCTTATGATGAATTTTGTTGACGTTCAATATTTTTAGAATTTTGAAAACACGGTAAAGATAAGTCATGAGTAAAGATGAAGTAGATCCTATTACTCACTGTTTGTTTGCAGATGATACCCTCCTCTTTGGTCAATCTACTTTTGAAGAAGCTCAAGTGATTAAAAATTCTTTGTCTAATTATTGTTTAGTCTCTGGTCAAGCTATTAATTTCAGCAAATCAAAGATTTTCTTCAATACTCCTCTTTTGATCATGCATAGAATTTCCAAACTTTTGGGTTTAAAGAAAGAGAGTCTACCTTGCACATATTTGGGGATATCTCTCTTCATGGGGTAGATTAAGTCCAATTTTTGCGTCGGGATCATTTCTTCTATTAAGGAAAAGCTTGCAAGTTGGAAATACAAATGGCTTTCTTTTTCAAGTAAGATTTTGCTTATTAAAGTAGTGCTGTCAGCTATTCCTATTTATATGTTGTCTCATCTTCCTATGCCTTATAAGGTGGTTGAAAAATTGAAAGGGATTTTCAGAAATTTTCTCTTGAATGGTAAAGGGATAGTCAGAAAGATTCCTCTTTTAGCTTGGGAAAAAGTTACTTTGCAGAAAGGTTCAGGTGGGTCGGGGATTAGAAGTTTGCCTCTACAAAATATTGCTCTTGGAGCAAAATTGGCCTTGAAAATCTATTCAAATCTCGAGGCCAAATGGTGTAGGTTGGTTCAGGCTAAATATTTGGACTCTTCGGAGAGGAGTAGATTTTTACTATTCTTAACCCCCCTGCTGGTTCGGCTATGTGGAATGTCATTATCGCTTGTAGATCAATTGTTTCTTCCAAGCTGTCCTGGGTTATAAGAAATGGGAGATTGATAAATTTTTGGCTTGATTCTTAGAATGGCTGAGAAACTAGATGCTAGATGTGATCTTCTAGAGGCTAAGCTATTTTTGACAAAGAATTGGGGTTCCAAAGTTAGAGTTTACCTGGTTTTGGATAGTGCTTCTTCTTCTGTTCAGTGGAAGGATTTTGATTCTTGTCCATTTTCGAATGCTCAGAAGTCCATTTTAAGGGGTATTCTTACAAATAAAAAAATCATTTTTTTCAGGGAAAGATGATGAGCTGATTTGGTTAGGTAATAAGTCTGGAAACCACTCTGTAAAAGCAAGTTATCTTAGTTTATCCAAGAATTAGTATCAGAAGGAGCTTCTTAATCTCTGCTGGCATATGAGTATTCTCCCGAAGGCTAGGGCTTTTGCTTGGTTGGCCATTCAAAATAGGATTCTCACAACAGATAGATTGTGTAATTTTGGCATGGCTCTTGATCATAAATATTCCTTTTGTGAAGAAGTTGAAACTGTAGATCATCATTTCCTTCATTGTAATTTTTCTTATAATCTTTGGTCTTGGGTCTTTTCCAAGCTTAATTGGCGGTGTTCTTTTCCTAGCTCTTTGGCTTAGTTATTTGAAAGTTGGCCTTTACTTTTCTCGTCCTCTCCCTTTGCTTGTATTTGGAATATCATTCCTTCTATGGTCATCTGGCATATTTGGAGAGAAAGAAATTATAGAACTTTCAAGGGGTCTTCAAATCATGGGATGATAATTATTAATAAGTTGGAGGTAGCTATCTTAGAAAAGGTGATGTCCTTTGTCAACAACCTCCCTTATTGAAAATTTTGTTTTTCCTCTTGGCATAAATCTATTCTTAACAGATGGCCTTTGTTAAAGTTTCCTCCTACTCTTGCTTCTTCTAAGCCTTCTCAAGTGGACATGAAAGCTGTCAATTGGATTCCTCTGATTGATTCTCTAATCAAGCTTAACTTTGATAGGGCTTCTAGGGACAATTCGGGGGCCTCTAGAGCTGGCTGTGTATTTCATGATTCTAAGGGGAGGTTATTACTGGCTACCTCTAAATGTCTTCCTTTTGGTACTAATAATGAAGCTGAGATTTAGGCTCTTTCCCTTGGTCTCTCTTTAGCCCTTGAAAAGGGCTTTACCAATCTACACATTGAGGGGGATTCTATGCTAATTATAAATGCTTTACTTCAAAAATCTCTCCATGCTTGGCATCTTAAGTATCTAATGGAACCGGTCTAGAAGCTTTTGGATCGACTAGATTTCTTCCAATGTGGTCATTGTTTTCGTGAAGCTAACAAATTTGCCGATTCCTTGGCAAATTGGGTAGTGGATCATCAAATTGCAATGATATCTAGTAATTCCCTAAGTCAGTGGGATGATTCAAATATTTGGCAAATTTATTGGTGGGAGTGTGTGGAAGTTCCTCCCTTGGTGGAAGCTAAGTCAGATTTATCCAAATAACAATTGACAGTGGTCATTGCTCTCTTCTCGTTTCTCATTCCTCGAGCTCTCTCTTTTCTCTTTGTGTCCCTTGTGGCACTTGTGCTAGCTTCCCTCATCTGGTGGCTATGATTGTCACCTAAGATCTTTTCTTTCTAATGATTTTTTATTTTGCAGGATGTCTTTTGAGTACTTTTTTTACTTTCACCTTGAGGTGATGAACATGTGGCTTTTCACATGAAGTTTTCTTTAGTGCTGTAGCTCCCATTTCCTTTTTGCACAGTTCTTCCTGATTTGGGCATTTGGAGTTTGCCTTGCAATAATCTTTTTGCACATGCAAAGTAAATTCTCTCTCAAGTTACATGCTTGTTGGGTGATTTATACCTTCAATTGGAATGACATTCTTTGCCATTTTCTTTCTCTTCCAATCTTTGCTAGTCTCTATTAGCTTTTGCTTCATGGAGTTCTTTTGGAGAGTTCATCTTCCTAGGCTATTTTGGGAGAAACAGATGGATGCATTGCCGTTCAAGGGGGATAAATTTAAAAGAGTGTTTGTTATCCTGTGTCTGCCAGTGGAAGAATCTATTTGAATTGTGATTGGCAATTCATGGATTAAGTCTAATCCTTTGACATAGTTCTCTCAGGTGGCTTCAGCTTTCCTCACTCATCTAATGGATATTGTTGTAGACAGACTTTGTTTCTTTTTTGGAAACCCGATATTTTCAGCCTTTCATCTTCTCCTTGTCTGATTTGGATGCGGCTCTAGATGCTTACTCCTTGGATGTTTGTTCCTCTCCTATAGTGGGTATCTTCATCAAAGTTGCCTTTCATGACTCTCCAACGATGTTGGTAGCCTTGTAAGTAATGAGGCATGGCTTATTGAATGATGATGTTGACTATACCTAAAAAATTCTCTTCTTTGTTAAGGACGAGCTTGGTTCTACTCTTTATGACAAAGCCTTTATCTTGTTCAACGCTGTACATTATTTATTGAAGCATGCTGAGGAATTACATCCTCCTCTGCCTCTTGAATTTGGTCCTTCGAATGCTGCTGATGTCAAAGAGGATTTTGTTGGTGGTGATAGCTCTTTTGGTAGCTACAACTCTTGAGTCAAATTACTCAATGGTGGTTTTTGGTTCCTAGTTTTGTTGAATTGTACTTGTCATTCTTATTAGTCTATTTTGCTTCAAATCTACTGGGCACAACCATTTTCTTCTTAAGGCTGCCTCTTATGTAATTTCCTTTCAATATAATAGAAGGTGACTTGATCACCCATGATTTATAAAAAAAAAAGATAAGTCACGAGTGTTATCAACACCACATTTTCACTTTTTTACACACGTAATTTCAAGTTTTTTGGAAAGAAAAAGAAGTTAAAATTTATTATTATCACAAATTTTCTCCATCTATAGTCTTATTGATTTAAATATTATTTTTAACCAAGAAAATTAAAATAATTAGAAAACAAGTTAAGATTCAATAACAAGTTAAGCTTCAATCTTATTGATTTAGCTATTATTTTTTAATAAAGAAAAATAAAATAATTATAAAATAAGTTAAGTTTTAATTGTTAGTATAAGAAAAGTAAATAAACATTTTCAAATGGATTTAGGATAAATATAATAAATTATATAATGATTGATAGTTATTTTAGATTAAAGTGTAGAGATTGATTGTTTTGCTTTTTTTTAAAGAGTGACTATCCTACATTTTCTATATTAAACCTACTTTTTTTGTTCTTCAATAAAAATTTCCTTTAAATTGCATTTTCCCAAGAAAAGAAAAAATTAACATTCAATAAAGACTTTAGTGCTTTAGTTTTAGTTTTGTTTATTATCTAATTTTTTATTTTGTTTTTTTTCATAAATTTACTTTATTTTGATAATGATGTTAAGTTTTTATATTTTTTATTAAAATTTATAAAATATAATATATGCTTGAAGATCTGTAATCTGGGATTAAACTATGTGCAATTTTTTACCTCAATGTTTCAGATCACACTCCGTGATCCATCATCATGTTTCTTCTATTACTTTTTTCTCCTGATGATGGATCATAGAGTGTGATCCACAACGTTGAGGTAAAAAATTGCACACAGTTTAATCCTGAAATACAGATCTTCAAGCATTATGGACTGTGGAAATCTAATGTCTATCAAATATAATATAGTTAAATATTTTTTATTTTATTTTATTTTTTAAATTTAAAATGATATCTACAATATTTTTGGTGTTTCATTTTTATTATGTATTATGTTAGCAATGTGTATGATAAAGTGAATTTTGAATAAATTTGAAATTTTACGAAGGTATGTGTTTTTTATACTAATATTCTATTTCTTCTTTGTGTTTCTTGTTTTTAGTAACATAAGACAAAAGTAGGTATTGAACTTCACTCAATAACGCTTTGAGAAAATTTGAACCTTGGTAGATAACTTAACTAAAAAATATACTATCATCTTCACCAATTAAACTACAACCTTTTAATTACTATTATTTTTTAAAGATTAATTAATTGGACCTTAATTGAAATGACAATCATGCTGTGAAAGCTAGTATTTTTAATAGACCAAAAGTTGTTTTGAAGTTAGGCGCCAATACTAAAGTATCAGTTTTCCCCTTGTGAATGCCACCTTTCTTCAAAGAGCACCATTAAAGAGGTTTTTCCAAATCCTTTAGAGTTAGTCACACTTTTTATTATTCTCCATACTCTTTTCAAAGAGCACCAAAGAGCACCATTAAAGGGGTTTTCCAAATCCTTTAGAGTTGCATACACTTTTTTATTATTCTCCATACTCTCACCAATTCAATAGTATTCCATTTAAACAAGGAGAGTTTATATTAATCTACAAATTTACCATTTAAAGATGGTAATACAAAGCGTTGGTAAAGAGACAATGACCTAATTCAAAATTAAATTATCTAACGCGTGGGATAGCAAGCTCCCAAACAAATATTGCATAGAAGAATTCATAGAATTCTCGATTGACTCCTAATACTAAAACTAAAATAGTAAAACATTATATTTTAACAAAATGATCACTTAAACCTAGCAAATTTGTAATTGTGAAATTTGCACACTAATTTTTATTTAGTTTTGTGTTCATTTTGATAGAATAGTTTAATGTAATAATATATTAATAAATAGTGCAATCTTATGTTAAGTTGGGCTCATTCCCTTATACTATTACTCATTCACACACATTCTCATACATTCATTCCCACTTTATCATATACTCCAATATATCCACCCCAATTATCCATTTACTATGTTTATGCTTTCACTTATCTTTAGATATTCTAATACCACCTTGATTCTAGCATCATTTTGTCTCAAACCAATCCCACACCTGTGAAATTCTAAATTCAAATTCAAAATTTGGCTAACTCACAAGCATTCCACTACCCATTATGATCTAGAAACACTAGTGTAATGGAGAAGAGGTGTATACAATTAAGTATATTTGAAGGATATCGTGAAAGAAAAGTTGTCATTTCATAATTAGCCGATAGGCTTATATGTGGGAGCTTTTGGTCTCGCTAAATTGTTAGCCTCTAAGCCATTTTTTTCTATCATCTAATAACTAGAAGATCAACAGTTGCCAGGTTTTCACACACTTATCAAAGATCGTAATCAATTGATGACGTTCTCCACCTACAAATTATTGTATTTGTATACATCTCTTCATACATGTTTTGAAAGGGTATTTCACTTCAAATGAACATCGATTATTGTCAGCTTAAGAAAAGTTGTGTGGTGTGAGAAGGTGCTTGGGATGTGACTTTTTGTCATTTTTGTCTACCACTTAGTCAATTCATAATGGTTGAAAATTTTTAAAAGTTAAATTAACTTTCAATATTTTCTAAACCAATTCAAGTCTTAACACTCATAATGAAATCAAAATTCTTATAAAAAATAAAAGATAAATGCATGTAAATTGACACTAATTTAGGAAAATATTGGAAAGAGATGAATTATCTTTTAGGATTTGAAGTACTTGCAGATGTATTATTATGCATCTTTACTATCAGAGTGGGTTCAGATAAATATTACTTTGCAGTTTGTTGCAAATTTAATGCTTTTGTGCAGAAGGCATTCTAGCGAGCTTCAGATTGCATATACAAACCCCAAACAATATGATTGACAGAAAATTCGAGCCAATTTATGTAACTAGAAGATAAATATTTACCTTTTCTACCATTAAATTATTTTTGTTGTATACACACCAATATGTTATATTTATTAATTAATATAAAATTATCATTTAAAAAAATAAAAATATTTTGTTTATTTAAGTAGTAGTTTGAAACATAAATATAATTTTTGTTTTACACAAAATTATATTTTGTATTTTAGATCCACTCACAAATGAGAATTAAAAAAACAAATTCAATACTTTTTTAATTAATATTATATAACATATAAAATATATTATATTCATATATTTATAAGTATAATATAATATAAAATGGTATATTTAGACTAAACATATTTAATATTTCTACTATATTATTTCAAGCACACCATATTTTTTCTGAGTTCCTATTTGAGACAAAAATGAGGAACAATTGTTTAGTTTTCTATCCCTCGAATTTAAGAAAATGCAGGTGACCTGGACACTGAATTATATATAAAAGTAATTAGTTGATAGGCTTATATGTGTGAGGTTTTCCTCCTGCTAAATTGTCACACATGTAGTGCCCCTCAACTTGTCGTCTTTTGGACTGATGTTTGCTTAGTAGTACTAGACATTATGACAGTATTTTAGATCGTTTGATGATGGATTTCTAGTTATTTTGCTATTTCAGTATGAACTGAATTGTTATGATAACAGATGTTGATGTTGGATTATGTCATTTCATGCTTTACAATATGATAAATGAACTGGATGTTTTAGATGCTTTGATGTTATTCACTATATGGGATTGCAAGTTAGTCGATCATTTTATGTTGTAGACTAGTAATCTGATACCTTGTTCAATATAGTTGATTGTTATTCATAAACGTGAATGGAACAGTGTCGTATTACTCGTTCTCGAGTACCCTACCCCACTGCAATTTCCATTCACTATAGGACTGCATGTGATGTATATGTATATCTTGTTATGGTTAACCGTGTGTTGCTGCAGGATGCAGGTACTAGGCATCAACTCCACCTGATTACCAGGTCTGAGCATGCCTTCGCCAATGGATTAGTTGGTTGGAGTTAACGTGAGGTCCCTAGTCAGTGTTCCTTGGTCGTCAGTTTACCCTTGTGGTTATTGGTTGTCGTTCGATCATGTCTTGCTGTCAGGTAATACTGTACCTTGGAGTCTAATTAAGTTCGAAGGTGTCTAAGCATGTGTGGTAGTGTTGTGCTTTAATTAGAATCATTATACGGAAGAGTATAAATGTTGTTGGATAGGCATAATGTCGTTAGTTGTCGATTATCATTATAAATAAATTATTATTTTTAGAAGTGTTGTTGTTAAATAAAGTTGTAAGAAATTTGTATTGTTCAATATAATATTATTTATAATAAATATTTAAATAAATAAATAGTTGTAATCATGTTGTAAATTGTGATTTACAACTTGATTAATAAAATAAATTAAAATATAGTTACAAATTATAGATTGTCGAAATAGTACTATTCTATTAATAACAATATATTGGGTCGGCTATAAAGAAATATAATAATAAAATAAAATAAATAATATTTGGGGGATCATTAAATTAAATAAAAATATATTTTTTTAGAGGAGATATGCACGGGATCGCGTGCCAAGCCCTTGGTAGATGAGAGAGACTGTGTTATAAAAGAGCGGTAGGGGCATTAAGGACAGTATTACAGGTACACGAAGGGAGAGGAAGGCTGGAATAAGTAGCTGGGATCTGTAACAATTGAAGCAGACTTGTTGAATCGACATCGTAGCCAGGTTCCTTGGAATACTTGCCTTCTTTCGTTGTTTCTTTTCTCTGAATCAGAGCATGTTGATTGATTGCTTCTTTATCTGCAAATGAAATGGTTTTGGTTCAATGGTTTCTGCCGGGACTTTCTGTCTTTTCTGCAAATGTGTATTCTCTGTGGACGGTTTTAGATGTAAACCACTGGGTCTGTATTAAATGGAATTACCTTACACCGTTCTCCAAACCCTTAATTGAAAAGTTTCTCTTCAGACAAGGTCATTCCAACTGGTCCTTCCTCCTCTGTTTAGCAGTGAAACTCTTGGCATTGTCATCTTCTCCCAGTCGTATGTGCCATAGCAGATTCCATCAAAGTATTGAGTTAGTTTTCTATATTTGTTTGGAGATTGTATTCGTAAACATGTGCCTGACTTGATAGGTATCAGTATTACAGCTTAAAGACACCAGTTAGGATCACCATAGATCGCTGTTGGCTACAGCTAGTCGTTCCTGTAAGATCAGATCAATGTTGTTATTGTTTCTTTCTCTGTGTTTAGACTGAAACTTGCGACCTTGGCAAATCTGGAAACTCGCTATATGCCGTATTTGTATGTTTCTCCTGGGCTGTGTGCCTTTTAACCTGTCCACATCTGCAAATGAAGTTCCTTTGTTCAAACAGATCTGGTTAATGTTTTTGTGTCTGAGAATCGGTTAATCTTTTTGTTTCTGTTGACCTTATTTACTAGCCGATTGATCACATGAATCACTGCAAGTTTGCAATGCTAGGGCATGATTGGCAGTTCGCTGCTATTGTCTTATTGTTATTTGATTTGGTTGAAAATCTCTGAAGCCTTGTTATCTCACCATTCCATGTATATTGTTTTGCTGTGTTTGGTTTTAATTCTTTGTGGACCGATATTATTAGGTAGTCCGCTTCCTTCTTACCATTCGTTTTGAATGGAAAATTCTGAATCCCTTGCTTCGCCATTTACCTAGTATTATACTATGCCTCTGATGACTAGCCTACTCCGTAGCTTGAGTTATCAACATCCTTTCATGTTTGATTATTGAAGTTTTCTTGTTAAGATACCTAATCGGCACTCGTCCCATTGCATTCCTAGTCGTTTGGGCTAGGCGCATACCTGCCAGAGGGAGGATGGCCTGCAGATTGTTGGTATATTGTTTTTGTGTGTTTGGTATTATTTCTTTTGAGGACTGATAGTATTAGGTAGCCGTTGCCTTGCTATCATTCGTTTGAATGAAAGTCCCAAATCCTTTTTCTTCGCCATTTGCTTAGTATTATACCATGTTCCGTTGACTAACCTACTCCATAGCTGGAGTTATCGAATTCCCTTCATTATTGATTATGGAAGTTCTTCCGTTTAGACACCAACTCTGCACTCGTCCATTGTATTTACTAGTCGTTTGGGCTAGGCACATACCTGCCAGAGTGAGGATGGCCGCAGACTGTTGGTATGTTGTTTCTAGGGTCGAGAGGGTGGATTGTTAATCTCTTAGACAGTATTAAACCCTAAGTCGCTCTCCATTATGGAGGAATATACTAGAGTTAAATAATGGGTGCTTATCCATGGCCTTCCCCACTGCCAAATGAAGTCGTTATGCCCCAGGGAGGCCGCAGTCTTGGCTGACAGTTGGTGTTTGACAGCCACTGTCTGTAGGTTTTCTGATTTTTGAGTTGAGCATATAGTATAGTGTTCTAATGCTTATCTTTCACAAACCTGAGTTGTGGTGCAATTGCTTTCTGTTAACTATAGCCTACCAGTGTGTAAACCCCCGTAGACAGTCAACTGGTGTATTATTATTGGTTCTAAATATTCAGTTTATGAGACGATCATCCTTGTACAGATAGCAATGTATCTGGTGAACAAGGATCCATCGCTGCACCAGGAAATTCGTACTTGTATTGTGTAAACTGCCCAAGATCATCTCTAGAAACCATTGCTGTAACATAGCGTTCTTCCAGATTGGAGTTCAGTGGAACGGGGCTTGAAACATTCAGTACCGTATCCAGTGCAATAAGGAGATCAACTCAGCAAAAACAACGATAAATGGTTAGCATTCTGTGATCATAGCTGCAAGTAAGATTAAACCATGTAACCTTCTGTCAGACCATTAAAATAAAGGGCACCTCTTTAGTATTTGAAATGTAATCATACCTTTATGTTTGGAAATCTGCACAACTGTAGAAAGAAACATTTTGGCTTGGAAATAAGAAGAACACTGTTAGAAGCCGTAAGTAGTCTTTGCAACAACTCCAGTTTGTCTTTTCCAGATTTTCACCGTCCTTTGGGTTTATTGCTTTTCGTTAGAGAGAGAAAACCGTTAAGTTGTTGCCATCAATTTATTAAAATTCCAAGTTGTCGGACGCTGCCAGAAGTTGGTGATACAATCAAACATCATTCATTTCAATGGTAAAACAGTCAACAACAATTTAACACCTCTGCAAATTATGATTGCAAGACGATAGATTATATCAGTGGTAACAGATATAGCAAAACGTCTACATGAAAATCAGAGCGCCATGGAAATAAACATAGTTTATGCATCTATCAAACGTGACGGCGTATGTATGCCCATTCTGATCTTTTGTTTAGACAGATTTAAATCATTTCGATTAAAACATTTCTGAGTCACCATTACGACGAAGACATGTAATAAAACAATTATGCCCGTCCTTTGATGACTTTTCCTCGGTATGACTATCGTGCAGTTATATGGTATTCTTGTTCATTTCACTTCTCGAAAGAGTAAAGTTAGTTGGACAAGTTTGAAAGAAAGATTATAAAGATCATATCGTTATGGAAGTGTCGAATTGAATGACATAATTGTATTAAGTGGTTCTTTTATCAATTATTGTAAATAATTAGTTAATCAATTAATCTATCTTTTGAAGCAAAATAAAGATTAGTTAGAGATTTAGTTGCAAGGTATTAATTTAATTGTTGTAATTTAATGTTGATTTTATTACAGAAGTTGTTTACATTAAGCCGAGAATGAATTGTGGTATTTCATCTCTTGAATCTGAATTGAATTGATTGAGTTGTTGTAATGAGTCGAATTGAGGTTGTTCAAACTCAATTTCCAGAGGCTAAGTTGTCATTGTTGAGTATTTGCAACTTGTGTATTGCTGTTTTTTGTGTTTACGACGTAATAACGAGTATGTGGATCAAACATAGTATGAAGTATATTGAGATAATGTCAAGTTGTTTGTGTGGATGGAAAGTAATATTTTCCTGTGAGGATGTTAAACCACTTGTGATCTTATTATACCGTTTTGTCGTATGGAGAGACCTGAAATCTGTAAAAGAATAAAGTATTGCAATGTTAAAAGTGTTGGATAACAATTGATGTTATGATTCTATTTTGATGCAAGAGGGTTTATGCCTTGCAGTGTACATATACGTGTATTGTTATAAGTCTTGTATGATGTTAAGGTTACTAGGTGTTAGGAAGGAGAGTGGCTTTCAACGTGGGGCTGGCACCCAAAGTGGCAGTCAGGATAACCCGTTGGAAGTAGATTAATCAAGTGATAACCTAAAATTAACTAGGGGGTTAAGGGTAGATCTCACATTAATAAGATTAATGGATTCCTCTCCCATGACTTGTAGTGCTTGTTTAGACTAAGGATGGGTAGAGAAGGCCTGGTCGGCATGATTGACTTCCTTGTCCTCATGAAAGGAAGGTCGATTCCGCATGTGTCACCCTATGGGGCCGGTGCCTAGTGAGAGGCTGTCAGGATAACCCATGTTAGGACCGTGCGATGACACTCTCCCTACTACAACCTAGCATCCCTTGTTCGGTCTCTCCTCATTTGTTTTGTGTCGCCTCTGGAACTTAAGTTGTGTTGTATTGTTATTGCCATGTGTTGTATTGGCGTTGATCGTCCTTTGTTCTTGTTTGTCTTTCGTCTGCTTGACTGTCATTGTTTGGGACCTCATGTTAACTCCAAGCTCGGGGGGTGGACCTTAGGGTTCCACATGGTCGGGTGGAAAAGCTATTTTATCCATTGGTTACTCTTGTCAAGATCATATGCAGAAAGGATTTGCTCCAGTTGTACTTGTTCCAATGATGATGATGTAAGTGTATAACCTTGTACCAGATTTGTGTAACAGAACATTCTCTATGTATGTAACTTTGACGTAGACTAAAAATGGCAATGTAATGATGTCATGATGTACTTATATGAAAGCATTTCAGTTATGTATTTTATCATGCAGATTCCGTTATTTGATGATTTGCAATGAATATGATTAAGTTATTTAATTGAGAATGGATTTGGATCAGTTGCTGATGTATATTAAATTATGTTAGTTGATTTGTTAAGTGACGCAGCCTTGGACCCTTAGAGAATATGTCGTAATTAGTTGTGTTAACGTTACTTAATCTTTTGAAAAAAAAAATTTCCCTGTTTCTTATGGCATAAGTGTGTATTCTTTATGGTGTTCAAGGCGGGCGTTACAACACACGCTGAAAATCCCTACGAGAAAAAAAATGTAGATGGGTAATTGCATAAATCCAAGCTACCTAAATTCCAACGGTACCTTTTTTTAATAACTAGACTTTAAATCTTTTTATGGGGAAGATTTCTAACTATAATATAAAACTTGAGATATATGCATAATGTTTTTGTTTACCATTTAATAGTCTATGCATATCGTTTACAAATATTTGCATATTTGCTCATACGAGCATCCACATGAAACCAATACAAGCTCTTTACGAGAAAACACATTATAAATCACCTATGGAAGACCAAGAGTCACTACTTAGAAATCCACTTTATTCAGAAACCACATCCACATTAGAAGCCAACTATGGAAGACCAAGAGTCATAGCTTAGAATTCCACATTAGATGTCCCTATGGGGATTTGAACTTGGGTCTCCACAATGAGAACCTAACAATTTAACCAATTAAGCTCAACCCCTTGGACAATTTAAAAGTTTTTAAATATATATAAGCTTTATATAAATATAATACACTATTATATTTAATATATATTCATAAATAGTATTTTATAATATATAAATTATATTTATTTATTTATTGAGAAACTCAGGTTTTTAGCCTGGTCCGAGCCCAGAGAGACCCTTAAGGGGGATCTCTTGCCATGGATTTATTTCTGAGACCACTATTGGTGGCTCTCAATCCCCAAGGCTTTATTGCCAAGTTCAAACCCACGAGCTCTTGTCCCAGCGAAGGCCCATAGCTTGTGAGCATGACAGCCTAGAGAAGGTACAAGGCCTGCAAGCTCTTTGGCCCAACAGGGGTTTGAACCTTGGTGGCCGCACAACAACTGTGCGACTTGACCATTGAACCACGCCCTTATCGACATATAAATTATATTTATAAAAATAAAATAATATATAATATATTATCAATATATGAATATTATAAAATGTATTTTATATTTATGTATATTAATAATATATTTGAATTAAATAGTTTGAATAAAAATAATATTATATTAGTATTGATAAAATATTTAAAATTTTGTATACAACATTTAATATGATAATTAATTTATAATATTAAATTAGATTATTTTTTAGAAATGTAGAAGCCTATAAAATAAAAATAAAATAAAATAACTATAAAATAATTCCTAATAAACAAAACAAAATAACTCTTAAAAAATAAAATAACTCCTAAATAAAGAGTTATTTTATTTTGTTTACTTAAGAGTTATTTTATTTAATTTTACTTTTGAAAAGGCCACCAACCAGTATTTGGATAATTTTTTTTTTTTGTTTTTACTTTGAAATGTGCAATAAATATTATATATTTATATGTTACTTTAAAAAAATAATTTTATAGTTTTATTTTTTATTTGAAGAGTTATTTTTATTTACATTTGTAAAGGTGATTTCTCCATAGCTATTTTTTCCTGGGAGCCTTTGGTAAAGCTTGTCTACATTCATTTCTATTTGTTAACACAAACCTATGATCAATGTAGCATTTAATTGAATAAAAAATATAATTTGCAAAAATATATATTATAATGGAATTAAAGTTTAAGTTCTCACTAAATTTGATAGAATCAAAGGTTAATAATTAAAGGTCAATTTTGACCAATAAAAATATAACAAATATTTACCACACTTTAAAGCCCATGAGATATAAAAATACTACCAACCTTAGTGTGCAATGAATATGCCAAGATAGCATGTAGATAAAAGCAATAAGTAATTTCTAGAGAAGAGAGCATACAATTTTGTTGATGGTCAATAGTTGTTGTCTATCCATCAATAGAATTGAAAGAATGTAGTGATATGTGTTGTTGAGACATTTCTGAAAACACATAGCCTAATCTTTAATGTAGGTTTTTCCTTTACAATGCTTGATCATAGCCCCAAGTGTATCACACAACGTAACACTTTTTTGCCATTATGTTTATATAGTTAAGCTTGGTTTTTTAATCCAATGATGGCCAAATGTCACGAACAAATCAATGGCAAAACTAGATCAATTATAATTATCATATTAAATTAATTGCTCAAAAGACAAAATACATTTTCCTAATGAATAAAATCCTACTTGTCTTACAACATAGTTGGTATTCTTAAGCTTTAAAATTCACTATTGTTACATTTTTATGTTTTAAATTATAATCACACTGCAAATTTCTTATTGCTTCATTTCCCTTGATTTGGGCAATGTATTTATTAGGAAACTATTAAAATAGATGGTGGTTTTCTCTTTATTTCTTTGCACTATAAAGGATAAGTTGAAAACTAATTAGTCATTTGTTCTGAAATTCAATGTTGTGTATGAGTTTTCTTTTCAAACTTAGTTAATAATTTTTTTTATTAAAATTCATGATTGACCATCAAATTTAAAGCATTTTGGCATCCTTGTAAAAAGAAACCTAAAATATAATGAAGAGTAAGTAATAGAAAATATAATTAACAAGAGCCACAATGCAACTAATGTCCCTACTAGTTGTAGGGTTGCAGAAGCATGCCAAGAAGGCAAAAGCAAAGACCTGACAAATAACGTAAGATCTTAAAAAAAGAAAAGCAAATTAAAATTTTAGATTGCAAGTTAAAACGAGTTAAATACAAAGACATATATTACTTTATTGAATGAGCATAACAAAAATATATTGCACCATAGGAAAAGGTAAAACTATATTAAAATACTATAATTGCAGTTTATTTCTTACTCTATAATTGTAGCTTAAATTTAATTGATGATTTATTCTTTATTTTTTATTCTTGGTGTAATATATAGTTTAAATTACATTAGGTATAGTTTTAGGTATATGCATGCAAACTGTGAATGCTAAAAAAAATACTATTCAAAGGGGGATCCTTCAGGTTACCTTGGAAGGGAGGTAGACCACACGAAGTGCTGGAAATTGCTGGAGTGTAGCTTCAGAGTGGTTTTGAACCTAGCACCTCTGCCTCACTCGTTCACTCTCAAAATAGATGGACACAACAACAGGTAAGTAGTTTTATCGCAACATTCATCTGGGGGTTTCATGAACCTTTCCACATTTGTTGATATTTGAAAACTAAGGTAGTAGGGTGATTTCATACACATTTGATTTAGAAAGTGTTCGAATCTAAGGAAAACTCTCTATTCTTTAACTAAAAAGGTTTTTAATTTTTCAAATTCTTGTTATGTGTTGGCCTTGAGTTATTTGGAATTTCACAATTCATTGTAAAATAAAGAAACATAACTTCATCGTTGATATTTGCTTAGAAAAAGCATATTTATTTATTGAAAATTAAAATATTTTTTTAAAAAGCTGGAAGCGTTTTGTACTTGGTGAAGCGCCAACATCTTGTTCCTACACTTGATAAAATTTAAGAAGCCCAATATTTATGTACACAATGGCTTGAGCTCACACCCAATCTAGTTGGAGAATTCCTCTTGAGTAGTGGTGTATCCCCTTCTTGAGGAATTCTCCACAGCTGAACCCAGAGGTTAGTAGCATTTGGAACCTAAGCCTCATCATCTAAGGAAATTTGTGTAGCTTTAATTCCTTCTATTTCCATGGGCATGTGTAATTTTACTACCAAGGAAATTTGCGCAACTTTAATCCTTTCTATTTCTATTGGCATGTGTAATTTTCTACCAAGTAAATTTGCGCAACTATAATCCTTTCTATTTCTATGAAGATATATTTCTATGTTCTACTCTTCTTAGTTAAATATTATTCACAAGATTAAAAAAATTGCATGCAAATTTCCATTATCTTTTGCTACACCTTTGCAATACAAGAGAGCAGTGAATTATATCTAAACCAAATAGTTCTTTTTGCCTTCACAAAACATATTGCACGAGTATGTACCAATACCATACTTTTCAAGTATCGTGCTTTCAATGTACCAATTCTATGACAACTATTGGTACCTGCACTACTATTGGATATTGTCCCTATAGTAATGAGAAGAGACTGCAACTAAAAATTCTACATTAGTCTTTGTGTGTTGTCAAAGGCTTGAAGTGATTTTCTCCAAGGTAGTTGGAAGTTTCCTTAGGATTGAGATTTTCTCTTGTCAAAGGTTTGGAGTGGTTTTCTACAAATTAACATATCAAAGTATTCTTTTGTCAAAGTTCATTATTGAATTCATTGTGCACTGAAAAATTGCAAAATTTGGATCCATAATAGACACAATTTTCATAGTTTTGAAGGATTTTGTTCAGCCCATCTACTTTTTAATACTCATCCATATTTTATCTATCTTAAAATGTTTTTCTCTTCTTAGTCAAATTTAATTCACAAGATTAAAAAAATTGCATGCATCTTTCCATTATCTTTTACTACATAACTCTGCAATACAAAAGAGTAGTGAATTATATCTAAACCAAATAGTTGTTTTCACCTTCACAAAGCATATTGCATGAGTATTTTAAAAATTTATAACTTGCCCTTGTTTTAGTTTATTTTATTTATTTCATTGAAAGTAACTTAGATTTATATGCAAGTGATTGAAGGTAAGTGTGTGAAGTTAATGTGCAAACCTAATTTTTACTACTTGCCTATTAGTTGTGTCTTCTTCAAAAAAGATTTGTAGAAAGGTAGTTCAATTTTAAAATTAGGAAAAAAATATTAAAAGAAATTTAAAACTTTCATAGATATAAAGTATACCATAAAAATGTTACTATCTATCACAATTTATATTTTCTCTCTATTCCTCTCTCTATATCTCTTTCCCTCCTTCCCTCTATTTCCCTTATCTCTATCTCTATCTCCTCTATCTCTCTTTCTATCTAAAAGCATGTCTTCAAAATCACTCTCATCTTTTTTCTTCTCTATCTCTATAAATCTCTTTGTCTCCCTCTCCCATGCAAATGACATGTTTCCTTTAGTATAGCTCCTCGTGGACATGTGCTCTATTTGGATTGTTAGCATCTCTCTCTCTCTCTCATATATCTTCCGTATAACCCACACTTTCACCAAGTATGGAGTTTAAATCCATACAAACTTCCTTGAAATCAATACTATTTTTTTGTCTTTTTTTCATGGACGGTGTTTATCTATATCATTCTCTACCTCTCTATATCTCTTTCATAGAATCAAAATAATAATAATGTCCATAATATTCAATACTTGTACTCTGCCTATTTTAAATTACTCTCTCTATATAGAATCAAAAGAAAAATAATGTCCATAATTTTCAATACTTCCTTTTGGTAGCCTCTTCAATTTGGACAGGAACTTGGTTATGAAAATAAGGAATTTATAATTTATTGAAGTCCAAATTAGTACAAAGTGAAGGTTTCATTATTCTATAAAGTTAAACTTGAATGCATTGCAATCCATGGAAATTCATATAAAATAGAGGAATGTTTTTTGTGAACATCATTGCATCAAGATAGAAATGTCTAATAGATATACCCCTCGACAAAATGGTGGTGTTGAAAGAAAGAATAGGACCTTAGTGGAAATGGCATGATGCATGTTGTATACGCCTAAAAATGACGCAACTTGTCTAAATAAATATTCTTAATATTTATTCCATTCTAATTCTTCTATCAATAAATAAATAAACAAATTTATTTATTTGATTCATATTCCTCTAAGTTAATTAAATATCAAAATATTTAATTACCTCTTCTAAAGTCAAAATTAAATAAAATCCTTTATTTAATTTAATTCTTCCAAACAATTAAATAATTCTTTATTGTTTAATTAAGTCAAATTCTTCTTCCAAATTTAAATAAATAAATCAAATTTATTTAAATCCTCTCAATCTCTAAAAATAAAATACAATCAAATATTTTATTTATTCTTCCAAATCATGCACAAACAATTAAATAAATTTATTTATTTAATTTGCTTTCTTATCTTCTAATTCTTCAAAAATCTTCCAAATCTTCTAAAAATAAATCTTCTTCATTGACACAGAATTAAATAATTTATTATTTAATTCCTCTCAAATTATGCAAAAGCAAATCATGAGTTAATTAATTGATTCTATCTTGTTTTATCAAAAACTCCTAAAATAGAAAAAAGCTTTATGACAACATATCTTATCTACAATAAAAGAAGAAAAAAAATAGTTAACTCAAAATAGCTTTTGTGTGACAATTGTCTTCTTTCTACTCGCGCATGTTCTCTCAACCTTTCTCAACCATTGATCTTCTCATTCTTTCTCAACCGTTGATCTTTTTTCTCTCAAGTCTATAAATTGAACCCTCTTCTTCTACTTCAATCATCCAAGCTTTCAATATTGTTACTCTGTAGGAATTCTATTTGCTTGCGATCAACTTGTTACCATATCACCATTACCATTGTTGTGAATCTCAACTTCATTGCAATAAACTATCATGGCCATTCCCAGTTGACATCTTGGAATAGCAAAGAAGTGCACCTTCTGAGGGCATATTCATAGACAAGATCATTTGCGATAGGCCACCAATGGAAGCCATGAGGTAAAGAGGTTTGTTGAGGTATTTTTTTTATCATTTTAGATCTTCTTTATTTCTATATTTCATTGAGTTATGGGTATTATTGATATATTTGATATTTATGCATAATTTCCCTTAACATTTTTGGTGCCCACCGTGGGGCCCTGCCCTGATTTAACCCAAAAACTGAGTTTTTTGTGCAAAGGTTCCGTACACAGGAGGATTTGGTGCATCAGAGCTCTGTTCCAGTGCATATGATCTTTCGATGCATCTGACCTCTGAAGCTACATATACATCTTCTATTATGGCACATCTGATATTCCTATGCATATGCTCTCTATTCTTACACTTTTAAGCTCTATTTCTACGCTTTTGAATTTCCTGCACTGCTGAGCTCTATTTCTGCGCATTCATGCTCTAAAGCTGCACATCTATTCTGAACAATGGTTTTTAGGATATTTTCTATGGTTTTTGCTAACACTGACACTTTTTTGTAGGGATATTCTCTCATCTACTTGCAAGATTAGGGGCTGGTTTAGTCATTCTATTTGCATTGTTATAACACATCATCTTTTTAAAGGATAGTAATTAGATGTTCATGCAAAATCACATCTAGAGCTAACTAGGAAGGGAGTAACTTGAATCTTGTTGCATCAACAAATTGAATCTAGTCACAATGCTAGGGGGATAAAATTGAACAACTGCTATCTTGCTTTTCAAAGTCAACAACTCGCATGTGTGCCCAAGTAGATAGCTCATATAGTCTTTTTCATTTTAACTAGGGGAAAATAACAACTGTCTTTTGTGTTTTTGGGAATGATACCAGGCCTATGCTCGCCCCTATCTTAGGTGACCAAAATGCCAGACATATCATTTTTGCATGTGTTGAATCTTTAGAGAGGCCGACCCTTAGGTATCCTTCCATCCTTGGGGATTGACCTTAAGTGGTAATAGGCTAAAGCCAAGCCCTGTCGAGCCACTATAAATAAATTGTGTTTGGAGCGAAAACTTCAAGCAACGAGTGTTGTTGTGTTATATCGACAACCAACCTCCCCCAAAACCCTTCAAGGCGTAACCCTTGAAGGCTGGGAGACTCCATAACAAAGAGTAGTACTGTCGCATGTATAACCACTTGAACGGTTACCCTTACTAGTCATCCTTTGTTTTATTAGACCAAACACCCTCTATTTGTTGGCGCAGAAGGTGGGACCTTCGAAGCTGCCCTGATTCATGTAGTTCTTAGTAGAGATAGCAGGGACAATCTCAAGGTTCGCTGGGGGTACAAGCCTTAGGAAACCTAGATCTTGGTATGCGTGAGAAGTGGGTACCATGGAGAGGAGATGGTGCTACCAAGATCCTAAAGCTATCTTCTTTGAATATGCACAGCTACCTGGGGACTCAACAAATATTGTCTTTACCAGCCTAGGATTGTACTTGTTCTTGTGTCAAAAAGAGTCCAAAAAAATACAAAAAAAGATCAAAAATCATGAAAACTTCTTTGTGTTTGCTATGTTTTACTTGCCATAATTGAGAAAATCAGATCAAAAACACCAACTTGCAACCAAGAAAACCAAAAACATAAAAAAATGTGCCAAAAATTGCAAAAAATAATCAATAAAACTAGAGCTGCGCATCTGTCCTGCAGAGTTGCGCATCTGTCCTGCATAGTTGCGCATATACCTCAACCTGCTATGCATGCATTCTAACTTGTTGCGCATCTATCACCTATTACTACGCCTTTAAGATTCACCAAAACTATGCTTTTGTCTCGACTTCCTGTGCATATATCCCCTATTTCAGTGCTTCTATTTCTGCGCATCCATGACAGTGAGCATTTCCACATCTTTTCAAAGAAATATTTTAGGTTTTCTAGATACCCATTTCAGCCTCACTCCAGTTTCTGAGATCAGATCTACCGTTCAGTCACCTTTTTCCATCCGTTTCCATAGCATACCCTCTCTTTCGTTGGTCGTCTCATCCACCTTCTACCAGGTTTTTCCAAAGCAAAGTCAAAGTTTCATATCAGATTGGTGCAAGACCCTTTTCAGATCATTTCAGATTCAAGTAACCTAGTAGGTCACAGAACTTCGCTAGTGGTCTTGGTGCAAGACTAGTCTCTACACAGTAAACAAGTACCGGATACCCTTACTTGTGGCTATCGTCTTGTGTCAGCCAACTTACTTGGAATCATTGATCAAAAGAGTCCCTTGTTCAAATCTCATCACAAGTATCCTCTTCTCAACAATCTCCAACAACACCTTACCAAAATCTCTAGTTTCATCCCACCTCTTCCCACGTCGCCTCGCATGGTTTTAACTAGATCTCAATACCAAAAACAACTTGAAATGGCTGGATCATCCAACCACATTGTCACCCCTCACAATAGTGATGAGGAAATCTCCCATGAAGAATACCAAGGAACCCTCCAAGAATCAGAAATTTCAATGTATGCTAGAAAAAGTGCTCCACGAGGACCCTCACAAGTACTTTCTTTATCTTTTAAATCTAGGACTTAAACTCCCCTCGGACTTTGATCTCAACAAACTGAAAGAGACCGTAGAGGAAACTCATGAAAATCACACTATTGAGGACAAAGGAAAAAAAGTCATAGACCAACACATACCTATGGAAGAGATGAGGAAACAAATTAAGGACCTAATGTAACAAATGGAAGATCTCAAAGTGGGGCTGCCCACTAAAACTTATTCCTTGGAAGACATCACATCGTATCCCTTTGATAAAAGATTGAACATGGTACCCTTCCCCTTTTAGTTTGAAGTACCTAAGTTTGAAAAGTATAAAGGAAAAGGAGATCCAAGAGATCACATCAGGGAATTTAACGCCGCGTGCATGGAAGTAGCTCACAATGAAACTTTCTTAATGAGACTATTCCCTAGATCTCTAGGTGGTCAAGCCATGGAATGGTTCTTCGCGACTTCCATCAGGTATCAAAATTTTTGATGAGCTAGTAAACAAGTTTGTCACACACTTCTCATATAACATTGAACATGAAGTTTCCATGCTTGATCTATGCAATACAAAGCAAAAAGGTGGTGAATCTTTGCCTCTTTCTTACAGAGGTGGAGACAACTCGTGAGCAAGTGCTCATATGACGTACCTAAGAAACAAATGATAGAGATGTTTGTCCACAACTTGAACCCCGATCTAAGTTACCAAATCCAAATTCAATGCCCTACCTCATTTTCAAAAGTCATTAATGATGGACAAGTCAAAATTTTGGACAAAGAACAAAAATGTCATTAATGATGGAGTAGTTGATGCCAAAGTGGTAGCTCCCAAACAACAACCAATCTTTAGTCTCCAAGGAGAAGCAAACAATCTTACACAAAACAAGACCTTCTCTTGTGAGCTAAAGCCATGGTTCAACTCCAACCCTAGGAAAAAATTCACACCACTAGGGGAGTCCCAAGAGTTTGCATTAAGAAAGCTATTGGCCAACAATGAGATCACTCTTCCACCAACTAGCGACTATGAACCTCAAACAAAACCTCACTACTAGAAAGATATTGATTTTTGCAAATATCATAGAGGAAGAGGCCATATGACCAACAAATGTATCCATCTCAAACATGTCATTCAAGACATACTTGACCAAAATCAGGTAGGCACTAAAGAACATACTTCCAATGAGACACGTGTCACGATAGGCCATACAACAACAACAATAACAATCACAATAGGTAGAATCAAAACAATGGCAGCGACAATGCTAACTATGCGAGCATACCATTTGATTATACCGTCAACTGCATCTCGAAGCACATCCCCCAAGTTAATATGGTCACATCCAACGAACAATTAGGACCCAACAAAATAGATTGCAACATCATCACCTGCAGTGGTAAGGTCACATTAAACACGCTTCCTCCAAGGTTGTCACCTTCTCTGTCTAATCCCCATACATACAGTGTCATAGACCAACTTCAGAAAACTCCTGCCCACATATCTATCTTAGAGTTGTTGCGTTTGTCTCCCTCCCACAAGGAAATTCTTGATAAAGCCCTAGTGGAAACAACTGTGCCCACGAACCTGGCCCAAGAGAAGTTTTAAGCCATGGTAGGAAATCTAACCTCCTCAAGCACCATCTTGTTTACCAAACATGATGATCTTTCAGTGTCTTAGCCTCATAACACACCCTTGCATATCGTCGCATTCATTCATAGACACCATATCAAAAGGGTTCTTATTGATGGAGGAGCTGATTTAAATATTTGCACTCTTAAGCTAGTCCTTACATTGGGGTTCTCTGAATTGTAGTGGATCCAAGGAGAAAGATCACTATTAAGGCCTATGATGAATAGGAAAGAACTACCAAAGGAACAGTGGTGTTACCAATATAGGTTGGACCAGTGATAAAGGATGTTGTTTGCCAAGTCCTAGACAAGGAGTTAGCCTATAATATCATCCTAGGTAGACCCTAGATTCATGTCATGCAAGATGTGCCTTCTACCTACCACAAATGCATCAAATTTCCTCATAATGATAAATAGATCACCATCCAAGGTGATCTTGATCCTTTCCAGCACTGCAACACTATCCACTCGAAGCCTGATTGCATCATTCCCAATAATAGAGCTTCTACATCCCCTATCTCACAGCATGATTCTACCTCTGAAGCTTCCTCATCTAAGCCCAAAGAGTAGAAAATCACAATCAAAGAAATAAGAGTAGGGGAATACTCCATCAAGCACAACCTTAACCTAGCCAAACTGCCCCTATCTCCAAGAGCTTTTGGCCGACCTCCACCTAAGTACATTCCAAAACCTTCTGCTCCTCCCAAAGCTCCTATAGCTCCCTTTGTCAAATGGGGGACCCTATCAGATGAAATAGAAGAGAGAGATGTCTTGCAATGGCTCTACACAGAGGAAGATAATGCACAACAAGAACCACCTAAGCTCCCAACAGAAATCTATGGCGTGGTGAGTCTATCCTACACAGAATGGGTTATGACAGACAAGGCCCCATTGGCCTAAGAAAAGAAGGAATAATCAAACCCATCCAACACTCTTCATCCTCACTAGCAAGAAATGCAAAAGGGTTGGGATACAAGGACAAAGGCAAAGCTAAGGCCAATGCTTGTTTTGTGGAACAGATCCATGCTCTACGAGAAGACAGTGACACAGATTCCAATGAGTATGAGTGGGAGGAACTCACAGAGCATTCCTATGAAGACAAAGGAGTTGACACCATTCAAACCTATAGCCCCTACCATGAGGGACAAACGCTAATGCATAGATCATTAGAGTCTGATTCACCAACTCCTGAGAGTATGAGTTTCGAGGAAGGTTAGAGTTCCATCACAATAAATAATCTAGAGGAAAGTACCATCTTGGATCCTATCCCTACCAATCTGAATCCTAACCATGTATCCATTCAAACTATCAATGAATCAGATCTATCTTCCAATCCCCTCCCCCTTGTGTATCCTAAACTTATCGACTGGGACTTACAAGGAACCCCACAACTAGACATGTTCCAAAAAGATGATGCCTATATTGACTACATGGAACTTAGGGACCACCTACCTGGAGGAGATCATAAAACTGGCTTCACTATTGAACTCAACACCATGGCTTACTTTGGAGAGGGTGCCAAGCCTTCCAGTCGTAAAAACATAAAAATAAGAAATGGATCTGATGGTGAAAACTACTCTGCGACAGTATCAGATCACAAAATAGTAAAAAGAAAGAACACATCGAATGGTGAAAACCTCTTTGAGGTGCTAGATGATGGAAGGATTGATACTCTCCCCACCAACATGTATCAGGAGAAGTTGCAGATTGTTGTGGAACATACAGAACCTATCAACATTGGAACAGAGGATAATCCTAGAATCATTCACTTTGCAAAGTCTCTATCTCCACCAGAGAATACCAAGTTTGTACCATTCTTCAAGAAAAAGCAAGTCAACTTTGCTTGGTCATACACAGATATGCTTAGTTTAGATCCAGATTTGATTCTACATCATCTTCCACTAGATCCAAGGGTCAAACTAGTCAAATAGAAGCTCAGAAAGATGCATCCACACATTGCATTACTAGTAAAAGAAGAACTTAAGAAATTGCTGGATGTAGGGTTCATCAACGCAATAGACTATCTAGAGTAGGTATTAAACATACTGCCAGTATCCAAACCTAATGGCAGGGTCAGACTATGTAATTATTTCTGAGATCTAAACAAAGCTTGCCATAAGGATGACTTTCCATTACCTAATATTGATATCATAGTCGACTTGACAGCAGGACACACCATGCTTTCTCTAATGGATGGCTTCTCCAGGTACAATCAAATTAGGATAGCACCGGAAGACCAACACAAAACAAATTTCACTTGTCCATGGGGAGCCTTCTATTGGAATGTCATGCCATTTGGGTTAAAGAACACATGAGCCACATATCAATGTCCTATGACTACTATTTTCCATGACATGATGCACATCACAATGGAGGACTATGTCGATGATATCCTTGCAAAGTCACTAACAAGAGAATCCCACCTAGATGTACTAGGGAAAGTCTTTCAAAGACTAGAACAATTCAAAGTTAGGTTGAACCTGAAGAAATGTGTGTTTGGAGTCACCTCCGGCAAGCTCTTAGGTTTCATTGTATCAAAAATAGGATAGAAGTTGATCCTGCCAAAGTAAAGGCTATCATGGAAATGCCACCACCAAAGAACATCACTCAACTGTGATCTCTACAGGGCAAGTTACAAGCAATCCGTCGGTTCATATCACAACTAGCAGACAAGTGCCAACCTTTTAGTCATCTCTTACATAAAAACATTCCATTCAGATGGGATGAGAAGTGCAAAGAAGCATTTGGTAAACTGAAGGAATATCTCATGAACCCTCCTATTCTAATGCTGCCTATCCAAGGAAAGCCATTGTTACTTTACATATCTTCTACACAGACAGTTCTGGGCACCCTATTAGCACAACAAGATTATGAAGGCAAAGAAAGGGCTATCTACTATATCAGTCACACATTGGTAGGCTACGAACTATAATATTCTCAGATAGAAAGATCATTTCTTGCTGTGGTTTTTACTTCCCAAAAACTATGACATTACATGCTAGCACATTCAGTCAACCTTATTACAAAGATAGATCCACTGAAATACCTATTAAGCAAAGCAGGTCTCACAGGTCACCTAGCTAAGTGGGTAATACTCCTAAGCGAATATGACATTGAGTATGTAGATTGGAAGGCTATCAAAGGTCAAATAATTGCCGATCAGTTAGAAGAAGCACCATTACAAGATACCACACCAATGATGTTTGAGTTTCCAGATGAAGCCATCTTCAGTATCACAACACACCCATGGAAACTCTACTTTGATGGATCCTATACAAACCATGGATCGGGGGCAGGAATCTTGTTGGTCACTCATCATGGTGACACCATACTTAAGTCTTACCATCTTCTATTCCCATGCACAAACAATGTAGCAAAGTATGAAGCCTTGGACATTGGTCTCAAACTAGCAACAAAATGGAAAATCAAAGAGCTACATGTCTATGGTGACTCCCAACTGGTAATCGATCAAGTCAACGCTGACTATCAGACCAAAGACAACAAGTTAATCCCATACAAGTGTATGGTCGATGACTTTAAAGAGTACTTTGTAAACATCTCCTTTAAGCAGATACCTCGCATTGAAAACAAAGCAGCAGATGCCATGGAAACCATTGCCTCACTCCTAGAGATTCCAGAGAATGAGTCGCGGTATGAGTTCTTGGTTGAGACAGTTATGCAACCAGCTTATGATCTTCCTAAAACCCACTCCATATGCCTATTAGTCGGATCTGATTCACCTTGGTATGGTAAGATTTACACTTACCTCAAGGATAACACCCTACCACCTGACTTGTCTTCTAACCAATGCCAAACTTTCATTCGCCAAACCTCTCATTATACCATTATCGCTGACACCTTATATTGCCGAGGTCTGGATGGTACTTTACTTTGATGTTTAGAATGGGAAGAATCTCAAACCGCCTTACAAGACGTACATGAAGGAATTTGCAGAACACACTCTAGCGGTCCTTCTTTAGCTAAGAAACTCATGCGTTTGGGATACTATTTGCTGAACATGAAAACAAATTCATATCAGTTTGTGAAGAGATGCAAGCAGTGCCAAATACATGGAAACTTGATACATGCACCAACTCAAGAGTTATGACCTTTAACGACACCTTGGCCCTTTTGTCAATGGGGACTCGACATTGTGGAAAAAATTCACCTTCCATCATCCAACGACCACAAGTTCATAATAATAGCCACTGAATACTTTACCATATGGATTGAATACATTCTGCTCATTGATGTCATAGGCAAATAGATTGCCTCATTCATCCTTAATTACCTCATCTACAGATACGGAATTCCCTCATCCATTGTCATGGATAATGGAAGACCTTTCAAGAACCAGGATGTCCAAGAACTTTGTGACAAATTCAAAATCTAACACCATTTCTCCACCCCCTACTATCCATAAGGCAACGGCCAAGCAGAGGCATCCAACAAAACAATTTTGAAAATCCTCAAGAAGACTGTTAATGATGCTGGCTGTGATTGGCACATATAACTGAATCCTACTCTATGGGCCTATCGAACTAGTATACGTACTCCCATAGGTGCTACCCCTTACACCCTTGTCTATGGATTAGAAGCTATTTTTTCCATCGAGGTCGAGTTACCATCTCTAAGGGTGTCATTACAAGGTCTCATTACTGATGAAGACTACAGAGTTTCTAGATTGGAAGATTTAGAGATTTTAGAAGAAAGAAGGCAACAAAACTTTAACCATCTCAAAGCATATCAACAAAGGATGTCTCGAAGCTACAATCATAGGGTTCACCCAAGGGTCTTCAATGTTGGTTATCTAGTGCTTAAGGAAAATCCCCGCAATCAACAAGATCGGGAAAAGAAAGGTAAGTTTGAGCCCAACTGGCTTGGTCCTCATGTCATCATTACTGCATATGGATCGGGGGCATATCAGTTAGCAACAATCGAGGGTGAGCTATTTGAAGATCCAATCAATAGCATGCATCTTCACCAGTTCTATACCTAAGAGAACCCTAATGTAAGGGGGGGCAAAAACTCAAAAAATTCTAAAAAAGCAAAAATTCAAAAAAAATAAAAAAATAACAAAAAAAATCATCCTTTGGTGAAAACCTAGCAAACAGGCACCTTGGATGGGTACCATGATAAAAACCTGGCAAACAGACATCATGTGTACTTCTAGCTTTTGTGCAAATAAAAGCAAGTGGTGAAAACCTGGTAAACAAGTGCTACTTGTGGTGAACCGCTTTCTCCATCTTTGGGAAACCAATCACCTTATGTCCATTCTTCCTACCATCATTTCTCATCCGATCCATCTATTCCATAATAAAGCACCTTGTGCAACCTAACAATAACCTATCATGGCTTGATGCTCTATCTCTTTTGTTGCCTTACCAACTAAGCTCTTATCTAGTATCCTATCCACAGTGTCAGGCTAGCATAGTGTTTGTCGTCAGTATCATAGGGTTGACCCCGAACTACGTTGCCTCTATGTCATCACGTAGGCAAGGCCATTTTTAATATACCCCAAGGCTCTACTTTCCATCCATCCCATACCTTGTCGTCTATCCTCTAGTCCATCCATGGTCCAAGTCCCTGAACTACGTTGCCTTTGCATCATCACGTAGGCAGGGCCATTTAGCAATGCGCCCCCGAGGCACTAGGTCAGTACCTTAGGGTCCGTTTCATCGAGCATGCATGCAAGCACAAGTAAAGCTCACTTTCAAGCAGAAATCTTGATGCAAGACATCAACCTATCCAAAACAAAGCAAACATGAACCTAACGCACTCAAACGGATTCTATCTAAATTATGGCAAGAAAACACATCTAATGCAAAAATGTTTTGTGTTTGTGATCAGGTTAACTCACAAAGTCTTGATTTTTGTTATTATGTCTTCCTATGCTACTTGAGGATGTCAAAAACTAGAGATTCTATGATGGGGGCATAATCATTTTCTTTGTTTGTTGTTTGTGGATTAATCTTTAGTAATGCGAAGCGTTGTCTAACGACATGATTGGCAAAAGATCATCGAGAACTTCAAAGGTCTAACATGAATGGGGGCAATCTTTGTCTATTGATACACAAGAAATACTCAGGTCATCTCAGTTCAATTATACCTAGATGCTTGTATTAACTTGCTAAATAAAAATCCATGTAAGCGATACTTAGGTCATCTCAGTTCAATTATACCTAGATTCTTGTATTTTCTTACAACATTTTAAAACACCCAATGATGAAATAAGCACTTCAAAATACTTGCAAAATCAAGATGACAATATCCATATCCATATCCATATCCATAACGTATCCACTTACATTTTGCATACCATCCATGTAATAAAAATGCCTATGCAGAGTATCAATACAAATAAAAGCTTGTAAACTCCTTCTATCGAGTCATTCTTCCATCAGTCAGTCTTCTATCTATCATCGTGTCATTTTTGTGTCGATTGAGTACATTTGGCCATAACAAAAACATAGCATAAGTTGCATATCATATCACATGAGATAGTCATTAACATGACTAAATCATTTGCATACATAATAAGTGCATTAGATCATCCATATACGTTTTGCAATCATAACATAGTGTCAACAGAAAAATTAAAAACATAGATAAATATCATCGCATAAATTGCATAATTACATAGATAACATTCACATCTACATACATAAAAGTGCATCAGATCATCATGAAATCATCTAATTCTGCATTAGAATCATATCTCATAAAGTATCATAGTGTAGAAACATTAAACTGCATTATCATGTAGAACATCACATAGCATCATATAGACATAATAAACATGTTCATCACATATAAAACATCATAAAGATAGAATGCATCCATGACATATAGCATAAAACAACTGCATATATAGATCATCAATAGTTGCATCATCATATAAATATGAAATAAAACATATCCAAATGTACAATATCAAAATCCATCTCTGAGTCAATGTCATATACAGTGTATACACCACATAAATAGTGATACATGTCTCGGTACAAAAATGATACAAGTATGTACATATCAGGTTGTCTGAGCCATCAAAGAGTGTATGCATAAGCCAAAATATATACAAGTGCAACTGTGGGCTAGCCCTATTGCCATGAGCCACTGCTCCTAGCACTGCCCTCTCCATCCCCTCCTCTGCTGGCCCCTGACAGTTGTGGGCCCCTCACCGAAGCTCCTGACTGTGAACCCCCTGCCCTCTGTGAAGCCACAGACTGGCTCCTGTAACTCAGTGCACACTGGTCTTCTGGCACTACCCCATGGTACAATCCTCTATAATACTACGTCTAAGCCTGGGCCCTAGCAAGCTTACCCTGTACCTGTGCTAGCTGTGTTTGCAGCTACTGAACCTAGGCCTGTCCTTGTTGCAAATGTGTAACCAAGAATGTAGTGGCCCCATCTGTCCCCAAGGCTGCTAAGGCCATATCTCTCTCTAGTATCAAGACTCGTACCCTCACCTCTACTGCATCCTACTCTTCCGTGAGCCCAGATAATGCTCGAGCATCTGACTCTCTTTGAGACTCTATCGATCGAAGATGTGCCCTAAGCTGTCGGATCTGACCCTATAATGTAGCAATGGCCTACTACTGCAAGTCAGGCTGAGGAGCCTGAGGAACCTGCTGCTGGGCTACCTGCTAGGGCACCTGCTATGGTGACAACATCTATCTCTACTGCCCAACCTACTGTGCCAGCACCTGTACCTGTGGTGTGCACTATCTGTTGCTACTGGGAGGGTCCCTCCTAAGCTCTCCTCCTCTGCCTTTGTCTACCTCCTCCGCTGCCATCTCCCCCATCTCCTTCATCACCTCCATCTCCCCGTCCTCCTCTACCCCTCCTCCGTCTCCTCCTCCCACCAGCCCCATCCTCGTCGTCTGAATCCTCCTCATCTATGCACAGAACCAAATCTCCAGGTCCTGAGTACCTTAGAAAAGGATGAGTTGCGAACCACTCCTCATAATCAAGAGTCATCCTTGCATCTATAACCTCTCTCCTCATCGTCCAAGCCACATAGGGAGTCTATTGAAACTTTGCCAAGGCCTCCTCATATGATGGCACTGGACCCCATCTGAATCTCTCTGCATGTGTGTGCACAAAGAGGGCCTATCCCTAGGTCATGCCCTATCTCCTACCAAACTATCTCCGCACCCTACTAACAATCCATCTCTCTAGAATGAACCGAGTCCTTCCAATGAGCCACCAAGTCTAAAAATAATACGGCATCTTGTCATCCTCATCATCCCAAGGCTCACAATCCAAGTAGGGGTGCCAGACAACTCTATCAACATTGTTCAGTGCGTGTCTCCAGTACTCTAGCTTCCCCAGCTTGTGCTGGGAAATAACTCCTGCATATCCATAACTGTACAGCTCACCCCTCTGCCTGGAAAAGATGCACATCAGCCGAGTGATCGCAATATGCTCCCACAGCCAAAACTGTAACAGTGAGACCCCTGTTGACAAACTAGCACCCCTGTGGTATACCACCTGATGCATATCGTGGTATAGGTGAGCCAAGACACAGACACCCCATGCATAGCGGGTGCCCTCTATAATCATCCTTTCCATAATCTATCCCCAACCAATAGGGAACCCATGCGACCTCCTCTTGGGGCATACAACGCCTCCGATTAGCCCTACCACTATTCCTGGGAAGTAGTCATAATAGTTATGAATATCCTGCCAAGAGATAACCTGACCCTCTAACTCAAGGTCATCAAAAACTCACTTGCACTCTGCCAATCTTGCATCGCACTGAGGATCATACTCTACAAGCTCACCCTGTATCGGCAAATGCAGAATCCTATAGATGTCCTCGAGAGTAATCGCCATCTCACTAGTCAGTAAGTGAAAGGTCCCATCCTCGCAGTGGAATTGCTCCACTGCTGCAATCAACAAATTGAAGTTCATGCGAACCTCAGGCATGAAGCAAACATAGTCAAGTCCCATTGCCCCAAGAGCCTCTCGATCTATCTCAGTGAGCATGTAGCGCTGCAACATTGGCAAGGAAACTACTCTTGTGTAATAAGCACATCCCGGATGTCCTCCTGCAAGCATGCAAAGCAATGCGTCAACCTAAACTACATAACTGCTCAACATATCTAAAGCATCACATCACTTAACCTAAACAAATTGACCAAAACAACATACAACATCTCTTGACTATATTCTTGCAATCTCAGAGATCGCTTATCGATTGACTCATCAAGCAAGATGCCAATCAAGTCAATTTTGTTAAGTAAATTGACTATCTCAAGCATATGCACAAACCCAGAAGGGGCATGCACCATTTCATAGTAAATGTGCCACTTTTGGTAAATGCGCTGCCAAATTGAGTAAAAGTGCAGCTTCATATCAAAAGCACAACTTCTTAGTAAATGCACCGCAACATATCCTATATGCATAGTTTCCCATACCATATGCGCACTTTCTTGGTGTATGCGTTGACTCATACCGTATATGCGCAGCAAACATGCATGCACAATTTCATATCCTAAATGTGCCGTAGAATATCAGATGCGCAGTTCCGCATGGCATATGCACCGAACTGCAAACTTGCGCATCTATTCTAGCTAACTTTCCATGGCATTTATTGCACTAATAAATGACTCTAGGCAAGATTTTTTGAGCTACATACTGGTGGTCCTACCTCAGCTAGCTGATTGAACTGTCAAACTCGCTCAAAGTAGTGTTCCTTGCGTGGAATATCCATATTTGTCTCAACTGCTCTATGCTCTTGTGCTCTCCTAAGCTCTCAAAGACCTATCAACAAAAGCCAAGTATGCAAATGACTAGGATTGTGGACCCAACTCCTATATATAGCATGTGTACCCTAACTAGCTGTGTGGCGACCATGACTACTTCCCAAGCTTGTTTCTTCTCGTTTCTCTGAATTGTGACCTATTTTTCTTCATTTTAACCTATTTTTCACCTTCTTCATCATGAGATTATCCATCTCACATCCTTCTTCCTGTCTAATCTCCCAAGGGGGCATCATCCTATTGATTAAACTTGTACCAGGGGCAAAACTGGGGCATGTATCGTTATCAGAAAATCTATTCTTTGAAGTAACACTGTAAACTGCATTGCATCAAAGAGGGGCAAAATGTATACGCCTAAAAATGATGCGACTCTGTCTAAATAAATATTCTTAATATTTGTTCCATTCTAATTCTTCTATCAATAAATAAGTAAACAAATTTATTTATTTGCTTCATATTCCTCTAAGATAATTAAATATCAAAATATTTAATTACCTCTTCTAAAGTCAAAATTAAATAAAATCCTTTATTTAATTTAATTCTTCCAAACAATTAAATAATTCTTAATTATTTATTTAAGTCAAATTCTTCTTCCAAGTTTAAATAAATAAATCAAATTTATTTAAATCCTCTCAATCTCTAAAAATAAAATACAATCAAATATTTTATTTATTCTTCCAAATCATGCACAAACAATTAAATAAATTTATTTATTTAATTTTCTTTCTTATCTTCTAATTCTTCAAAATTTTTCCAAATCTTCTAAAAATAAATCTTCTTCATGCACACAAAATTAAATAATTTATTATTTAATTCCTCTCAAATCATGCAAAAGCAAATCATGAGTTAATTAATTGATTCTATCTTGTTTTTATCAAAAACTCCTAAAATAGAAAAAAACTTTATGACAGCATATCTTATCTACAATAAAAGAAAAAAAAAGTAGTTAACTCAAAATAGCTTTTGTGTGACACTTGTCTTCTTTCTACTCACACACGTTCTCTCAACCTTTCTCAACCATTGATCTTCTCATTCTTTCTCAACCGTTGATCTTCTCATTCTTTCTCAACAGTTGATCTTCTTTCTCTCAAGTCTATAAATTGAACCCTCTTCTTCTACTTCAATCATCCAAGCTTTCAGTATTGTTACTCTACAGGAATTCCATTTACTTGCGATCAACTTGTTACCATATCATCATTACCATTATTGTGAAGCTCAACTTCATTGCAATAAACTATCATGGCCATTCCCACTTGACATCTTGGAATAGCAAGGAAGTGCACCTTCTGAGGGCATATTCATAGACAAGATGATTTGTGATAGGCCACCAATGGAAGCCATGAGCTAAAGAGGTTTGTTGAGGTATTGTTCATCATTTTAGATCTTCTTTATTTCTATATTTCATTGAGTTATGGGTATTATTGATATATTTGATATTTATGCATAATTTCCCTTAACACATGTTACAATCTAAGGATCTTCCTTTGTTTCTTTGGTTTGAGGTTGTCAATATGGATACTCATGTCTTGAATAGATCTACTACAACTTGTTTACAAAATACTAAGGAAGCATGGAGTAGTGAGAAACCAAATGTTAAGTATTTTAGGGTATTTGGATGTGAAGCATTTTTTTAGATACCTAATAAGATTAGACAAAATAAATTTGATAGTAAGAGTGTTAAGTGTATCTTTGTTGTCTATGATGATCACAGAAAACAATATAGGTTGTATGATCCTAGTGTGGAGGATGTGTTCACAAGTAGGGATGCCAAGTTTAATCAAGGGTTCAAGGATATGATAAAATCCTCTCCAAATCCTATCCCACAAGTGGTCACAAGTAATGACATATCCTATAGTACTTTTGAAACCATCAAAATTTCAAAGTCAACTTCCAATACAATTGAAGAATCTAAACCTTCTCAAAAGACCAAAAGTCCTCAACAAATTTATCAAAGAACTCAACAAGTTAATTATTCCCTAATGACCACAATAATGAAGACTAATGATCCTAAAACTTATGATGAGGATAAGGGAAAATATGAATAAGAACAAGCTATGCAAAATAAATATGACTCTTTGATTTAGAATATGAGTTGGGAATTAGTGGACTTACCCAAGGGAAAGAATGCAATAAAAAATAAGTGGGTGTATAGAAATAAGTTCAAGTCTAATGGAAGCATTGAAAAACATAAGTCAATATTAGTGACCAAAAGGAGGGAACTGACTACACAAAAACTTTTGGGCCAATAACAAAGATCAATATTGTCAAGACTACTATAGTATTGGTAGCTCATTACACGTGGTCTCTTCACCAAATGGATGTTAAGAATTCCTCTTTTGAAAATTTTTGTTTACCACACCATGTTAAAGGATTAATTGGATTTCAAGTTTCAGATCACCTTGTGGGTTAGTAGTGAAGGCTTAAAGAATTTGAGCAGGGCCCACCATGCTTTTACTTTGAATATGTGTATAGTATGTCAAAGGGTGTATGGACAAACCATATCCTTATTTATGTATGATGTTGTACTAGAATTTGTGGATTCAAAGTACTTTTAAGTTTCAAGTAGAAAACATGGCTACATGCCTAACCTTCCTATGAATAATTATTTTAAGATTTTACCTTTACCACCCATAACAATTGAAGAGGCATTTCTTAAAATAAAAAAATCATTTATTATCATGGGATTACAAAACTAATTTTAACTATATAAATATAGTGGCAAAAAGTGTTCCATTGTGTAATAGACTTGGGGTTATCACCAAGCGTTCTAATGGATAGTTCCCTACATTAAAGATGATACATTTACAAAAATAGAGATAGAGAGGAATAGAGAAAGACAAATAGAGTGGGGAAAAGAGATAGAGTGGGGAAAAGAGATAGAGATAAGATATATAAAGGGAAAAAGAGATAAAGAAAAGAGAGCGACTTTCAATTAGTCATTTCATGCCAATGATCCAAAGATGACATCTATCCATTGGGACTACACTTAGGGAAACACAATTTTCTTAAGGACCTAATAATTCACCTTTAAGACCTCTTTAGTGTACCCATTTCACACTAAAGCGTATCTATCTATGACAATAACAACATATCGTCTCCAAGATTCATTGATTCATACATGGCATGACTAATACAATTGAAAACAATGTTGTTTATTGAAGTGTCTCAAAAATGGACATTTGTAGCATCTCGAAAGTCCAACAAATGGAAAGAACACTTAACACTAGCTATTGTTCAAGTATCCCCTCATTTCATCACCATCCTAGTAGCAAGTGATTGATGTTTTCAATAATTATGTTGGAGTAAATTGCTTCTATACCAGTCATTTAGAAACATTCACAATGATATTGGTTCATTAGAGAAATGTATTACATCCCATTGGGAAATAATTTCAAATGACTACCATCCATGGAATTTCCACCATACATCTCTAGATCCATTGACATACATTGATGATGAAACTCCTTTTGATTGGGGACATGCAATGCAAGACAATAGTCCTGATGAATGGAAAGTCTTGTCAATTCTATACCTACGCATACTATTTCAATTGGATGGGCTCAACATGCTTGAGAAACAAGAAGATGACTAATTAAAGGAACAATCACTTGCAAATAATTGATCGAAACAAAAAAACAAATTTAATTGCATGAAACTCTTCTAATTTTTCCTCCCTTGCTTAGTTTGCCATTTTGTTTTCTCTATTTTCTCTATAATGATCTCTCATTTCATGTCTTCTACCACTAATTACTTTTATCTACATGCTATCTTGGCATACCCATTGCACATTAAGGGCACTATCACTTCTGAATAATTGACTGAAACAACAAATAAGTTTACTTGCATACCTACTTTTACCCACTATTATTCAAAATCAACTTTACTTGCATACATGTCAACATATTTAATTTACTCCATTTCTTTTCTATTACAGGACAACACCACATATCACTACATTCCTTCAATGTTCAAATGATGGATGGAAAACAACCATTCACTAGTAACAAAATTGTATGTTCTCTTCTCAATAAATTTCAATGTTCAATGTGTAATTATGAAGGAACAACTAATTACTTTTATCTACATGCTATCTTAGTGTACCCATTGGAAAATAAGTGTTCCTATCTTGAACCTTGAAATCCTTAGGGATGTCAAATTTAATCAAGGGTTCAAGGATATGATAAAATCCTCTCCAAATCCTATCCCACGAGTGGTTACAAATAATGATATTTCCTATAGTACTTTTGAAACCAACAAAAGTTCAAAGGCAACTTCCAATACAGTTGAAGAATCTAGCCCTTCTAAAAAGACCAAGAATCCTCAAAAAATTTATCAAACAAATCAATAGGTTAATTATGCCCTAATGACCACAATAATGAAGATTAATGATCCTCAAACTTATGATGAGGATAAGGGAAAATATGAATGGGAACAAGCTATGCAAAATAAATATGACTCTTTGATAAAGAATATGAGTTGGGAATTGGTGGACTTACCCAAGGGAAAGAATGCAATAAAAAATAAGTGGGTGTATAAAACTAAGTTCAAGTCTAATGGAAGCATTGAAAAACATAAGGCAAGATTAGTGACCAAAAGGAGGGATTTGACTACAAAAAAACTTTTGGTCCAACAACAAAGATCAATATTGTTAGGGCTACTATAGTATTGATAGCTCATTACACGCGATCTCTTCACCAAATGGATGTTAAGAATGCCTTTTTGAATAGAGAAATTGACGAAGAGATCTTAATGACCCATCCGCTTTCTGGTCACATGTGATACTTCATATTTTGTGCTTGATATATTTATATTCATGCAGGCATGGGTGTAATATAGAACTAATTAAACTTTATTTTATTTTTACTAATCTGACTTGTTTATGATCTGTTTAAATTGCATTCTTAATGAGTCAATATCTATTTAGGAATATTGTTGAACAGATCTTGTGTTTTTCAAACACTCCTTTTATGGCTATTTGTATGTCAAGGAAATTTTGTTAATCCATAAGATTTCTTCTCTCTGTGCTATTCCCAAACAATAATTGTACTTAGATTAAATTGTTCCCAATCTATTTGAGGCACGATGCCAATTGAAATCTAAGTAGTTTTTGAATGACATTTTTAGAGAAAACCCAATATTAGCTTTCCATAATTCTTGTTCCATGTTTTCATTTTTATGTAGGGCAAGTTAATAGAATAAGGATTTACAGTCTTGAATGCTTTGTTTGGAAGTTCAAAAAATCTGTTCAACAATCCATTCGGTGCATCCAATTTTGTGTCAAAGTTTGTCATAATAGTAGTATGTAGTCACTCAAACTATTACATAGCTATTTATTACACAACAATATGTAGTTGAAAAACCATATTTCTAAATTGCAAAACATAGCATGACAACTGGCACTAATTGAAATTTGAACAGTTTTTGAATGACATTTGTAGAGCAAACCTAATGTTAGCTTTTCATAATTTTGGTTCCATGTTACCATTTTTATGCAAAGCAAGTTAATATAATAAGGATTTACAGTCTCAAATGCTTTGTATAGAAGTTCTAAAAATCTATTCAACAATCCATTCAGTGCGTCTAATCTTGTGTCAAAGTTTGTCATAGTAGTAGTATGTAGTCACTCAAACCATTACATAGTTATTTATTACACAACAGTATGTAGTTGAAAAACCATATTTCTAAATTGGAAAACATAGCATGGTAGATGATGCCATATACAATTTTAAGAAGGATGCAACAGAAAACTAGCTACATAAATATATGCAAGAGGAGCAACTATATTCTGAGAATTGATACTCCCTTGCAATGCCTATAAATCACAAATTACACTACCTTCCTCAAACAATGCAATGCCAACAATTCATAACACACAAACACTTCTCAAAAAACATTTACTTTACAAATAGCCTATCGGCAAAACCATTGCACGTTCATCCCATGCAACTGCTAGTAAATAGATAGAAAAATAATTTGCTTTATTGAATTTATAAGGATATATATATATATATATATATAATACTTTATTTAAATTAGAACAATTTAGAAAGTTCATTAATATTATTTTATTTAAATTGAAGAGGAATATTCTAATTAGTTTAATTTTTGAAGTTAATGGATTTAGTTAAGAGATTGATTCAAATTGTATATTCGATTATTGAGTTATATTTTATTATAGACAATTAATTAAATCGTGGAAATCTTCTTATGAGTTGTAATATTAACGTTAATGAATTAGACATCTAGTATAGTGAAATAAATTAAACTATCCTAATAATCTAAACTCAACTTATGGTTTAATAGGACATTTGTAAACAAAGGATAATAATCATCTTAACCTTTCGGGATTTTATCGTCAACAATACACTTTAGGTAAACTATTATTGCAAAGACTACGCAATTGTTTCATTTATTCTTTCAAAAAAAAATATTCCACCTTTTTGCCCACTTGTATGGATGACATACAGGTGGGCCTAATACGGGCATGACATTTGGTATCAGAGCCAAGTTTCCACACTTTGGGAACTCTAGGGATTTAAACCTTGTGAAACTAAAAATTTTGTAACTGTTTGGCTTATCAGGATGCCTCCCAGACATAGGTGCACTCATTTAGATGCTTAGTCAGAATCCATTCATTACAATGTACCAGAAGATCAGGGCCCCCAAATTTTACAAGTGTTACAACAATTGGTGGATGTAGTATAGACTAGGCTACTACCTCCACCTTCACCACCCCCTGGGGGGTCAGTCTCATCCTCATTATGAGGAACACGCTTCTGCTCATCGTGAGCGTAGTAGGAATTCTAACTGTAATAGAGAAGAACATCACATGAGGAAGGGATATTGAGAGCGTGGAGGTAGAATCTTGGATATTGAACCTTGAAGGTTGCTTCAAACTCAAATTCCATGAAAGCAATCTCAAGGCAAGGTTGGCTATTCATTTACTTAGGGGATTTGCAGCCACTTGGTGGCACTAGGAGAAAAGAAAGGGACACATTGTAGTTGACACTTTGACTTGGGAAAACTTCCTTGAGTGATTTAGGAAAAGATGCATTTTAGAGCACTTTTAGGAAGAAAAAGATAGATGAGTTCCATGACCTTCACTAGAGGGGACTCATAGTAGCTCAGTATGAAAACAATTTTTTGGAATTGCTTCCTTATGTAGACTACATTCAGGATGAAAAGTTGATGGTCAACTAGTTTGTTAGAGGTCTTAACCATGGGATATCTAGTCTAGTACATTTAGCAGAGCCTCTGCCCATGTAGGAGGTGATAGAAAAGGCCCTTATTGCAGAGGAAATACTTCCTAGAAACTAGGGGAACTGTGATCAATTCAGGAACCAAGACCAACCCCAACAGAACTGAAACTTCTCTAGACCTCCTATGCCTCAGGGAGGTGGATTTAGGAATAATTCATAGCCATCTAGACCCCCTTGATGACAGTAGTAGCAACAACAACAACAACAACAATAGGGACATAAACCTAGGAACAATTAGGGGATACCTTCTAGGACTTGGTAGACATAGCCTCAGCGTAGGGACCAGAGATCATAGACATAGAATGGAGGCCCAAACCATTCTCAGTAGACCTTCAGGTCTAGTCAGGCTAGTTCCAACAGGCCATCTTTTCAGCAGAATCAGGCACCTACCAAGGGTCCTTGCTACAATTGTGGTGGCATTGGACATATTGCTCAAGAATATCCTCATAATTTCTCTTCAACAGGAGGACAACAACCAGCTTATTCTGAGCCTATAGTTGGGGATGTGGGTAAGTCCCATAGGGTTTTTGCAACAATAGATAACTACCAGGCAGATCACCAGGCTATGGTCATTGAAACTCAAGGTAAAATTGGTAATATTTTAGTATCTATACTTTTTTATTCTGGGGCTACGAATTCATTCGTATCACCTCCTATAGTTAAGCGTTGCAGGTTGGTGGCAACTAGGCAAGAAATGGACTGGGATGTAGAATTAGTGAAGGAAGTCAAAATGTTGGTTAACGTCTTGGTGAAAGATTGTCAGCTAGAGTTAGGGGTGTTCACCACTTCAGTGGACCTTCGAGTTCCTCCTTTAGGATCATATGATGTTGTTCTAGGCATGGATTGGCTTAATGCATGAGATGATAAGTTAGATTACCGAAATAAATTAATTAAGTGTCTTGACAGTGTGGGTAATCTTGTGAAGATTTTAGGGGTCCAAAGACTAGTGTCAATGAGAATGATTTTTGCAAAGTAACTCAAGCATAGCATGCACAAAGGTTTCCAACTTTTTTCCATATACATTAGTGATAGATTGGAAGAGGGAACTGGAACCACTTTAGATGATCATCCTATATTACAAGAGTTTGTTGATGTGTTTCCCTTGAAGCTTTCTAGGATGCCACCTAAGTGAGAGATCAACTTCCACATAGATCTAGTGCCAGGAGCATAACCTATCTCTAGGGCTCCTTATCGTATGACTACTCAGGAGCTTCAAGAGGTCAAAATCAAGTTAGAGGAACTTTTGGAGAAGGGCCATATATGCCCTAGTGTCTCACTGTGGGGTGAACCTGTTATCTTTGAAAAGAAGAAGGATGGGTCACTTTGCCTTTGCATTGACTACATGTAGTTGAATAAACTCATAGTAAAGAATCATTATCCTCTGCCTAGGATAGATGACTTGTTTGACCAAATTCAGGAGCTAAGGTATTCTACAAGATTGATCTAAAATTAGTTTATCATTAGTTAAGGATTGCCTAATTAGATATACACAAGACAACTTTCCACACAAGATAGCTTTCCACACTTGTTACAATCGCTATGAGTTTACAGTAATTCCCTTAGGGATAACCAATGCCCCATCAATGTTTGTGAGCCTCATGAATGGAGTATTTCAAACTTTCCTTGACAAGTTTGTGGTTATCCTCCTTGATGACATTTTGATATATTCTTGCATAGAGGAAGAACATGAAGAGCACTTGAGGATGGTTTTGTAGTGTTTGAGGGAGAATCAATTGTATGTGAATCTGGAAAAGTGTGACTTCTTCCAAAAGGAGATTTAGTACCTAGGTCACATCATTTCAGGAGATGGTATTGTAGTAGATCCCTCCAAGATCCAGGCTATATTAGTATGGCCAGTCCTGACTAATGTAATTGAGGTTAGGAGCTTCATGGGGTTGGATGGTTATTACAGAAGGTTTATTGAAGGTTTCTCTAGGATTGCACATCTGATCACTTCCCTACAGAAACAAGGGAAGAAGTTTGTTTGGATGGTATAGTGTGAAAGGGCTTTTTAGATCCTAAAAGAGAAACTAACTAGTGCTCCCATTCTAGCTATACTTGACCCTATAGCTAATTTTGTGGTGTCCATTGATGCTTCTATTGAAGGCTTAGATGCAGTCCTTATGCAAGAAGGATGTGTAATTGCCTATGCATCTCACAAGTTGAAAGTGCACGAGCTTAATTATCTGTCTCATGACCTTGAGTTAGCAGCTATTGTTCATGCATTGATAAGACATCACTTTCTTTTGGGACATCGCTTTGAAATTCACTCTGATCACCATAACTTGCATTACATATTCTCTTAGCCTAATCTTAATGCAAGGCAATGGTGATGGATGGAGTTTCTCTGTGATTATAATTTTAACATGCAGTATATTAGGGAAAGGAGAATATCGTAGTTGATTCATTGAGTAGAAGAAATCATGGAGTGTCCTCTTTAGTCTTATAGACTGATTTACAAGGACGTATTCTTGATCTTTTTCCTTAGGATCCATGGTACATTGAAGTGGTACATGAGTTTATATCACATGGGTCCTTAAAGGACAAATTTGAGGGTTACTCCCTTGATGCGGATGGTTTTTTGTGGCACTGCAGTCACATTTATATCCCTCCTGTGGGTGATCTTAGAGCATTGGTTTTGACAGTGGAACATAGAGTTCCCTATGCATCTCACCTGAGAGTTAAGAAGATGCATGCTGACCTTTAGAAATTGTACTTTTGGGTGGGGATGTGAAAAGATATATCTAATTTTGTATCCCGATGCCTTGAATGTCAGCGGGTTAAGGCCAAGCACTACCATCCAGTGGGGATGTTATATCCTCATGCCATTCCAGAGTGGAAGTGGGATGTAATATTTATGGACTTCATTATGGGCCTCCTAATTTCATCTTGTAGGCATGATGGAATTATGGTCACTATGGACAAATTGACTAAAGTAGAACACTTCTTCCCAATGAGATCCTCCTATAATGCAGCTTCAGTAGCAAATGTTTTCCTTGACAATATTGTTAGATTGCATGGTGTTCCTTAGAAAATTATTTTAGATAGGGATCCAGTATTCACTTCATCTTTTTGGAGAGCTCTTTAACAGGCTCTGGGTGCATAGCTCAATTTTAGTACTGCATATCACTCAGAGACTAATGGGTAGATTGAAAGAGTAAATCAGGTTCTAGAGGATATGCTAAGGATGTATGTGATGGAACAACAATCCAAATGGGAGGACTACCTCAATTTAGTAGAGTTTGTAAATAACAATGACCATCATAGCTCCTTAGGCATGGCCCCTTTTGAGGCCCTATATGGTAGGCCTTGCATGACACCCTCGAGTTGGGACCAGTTAGAGGATAGAGTTGTAGTGTGTCCTGACTTAGTACATGAAATGGAGAAACTAGTAACCCAAATTTGAGAGCAATTGCAGATAGCACAGGACAGGTAGAAGCATTTTGTGGATGCCAAGAGAGTAGACAAGACCTTTGAGGTTGGGGACAAAGTTTTTCTGAGAGTTTTCCCACACAAGAGCCCTATTCTCTATGAAAAGGGTTCTAAGTTAGCACCCAGATTCATTGGGCCTTTTGAGATCCTTGAGAGGATTGGCCTGATTGCCTATTGCCTAGTGTTGCCACCCAACCTGTCAAGCATTCATGATGTATTTTAGGTTTTTGTTCTTAGAAAATATATTTCAGATCTATCTCATGTATTGGATTGGGGTGCCCTATAGGTCACATAGGACAGGAAAATGTCGCTGGAGCCCATTCAAATATTGGATCATCACACTTTGTCCCTATGAGGACGAATGTTGGACCAAGTCACGGTCCAATGGGACCACCTCGATGAGGCCATGGCTACTTGGGAGGACACTTTGCAAATGAGGACCCTATACCGTCACCTCTTTGAGGGCTTTTAGGAGGAAGCCTAATATTAAGAGGGGGAGGATGTAAGGCCTATCTCTTTCTGATACTTTAGCTGCATTAGTTGCATTACTTGACTTTATTAGTTGGATTATGTACTTGATGTGTGTGGACAATTCTATTAGTAATATGGACATTTATGGTTATTATTTTGGACATTATCTTGATATTTGAACCTTATGGAATTATGTTTTGGATCTATGTTTTTAATTAAGTGAATGATGTTAGATTATTAATGTTGTGTGGGATAAGGAAATGTTGGATACATTAAATACCTTGGTGATAGGTTATATTATTTAAATCATGTGATCATCACTGAAAATAGATTATTAATAATTTTGGTATGAATTTAAGTTGCTTCGGCTATATTATCTTGACATACTGATGTTTAAAAATTGAGTGTGCAGGTGGGTGGTCAAGCTCCTTAAGTGGTTCAGAGACTCCATGAATCCCCTATGTCATACCAATTAGCCTAGCCTAACTCATGGAAGGGGTTATGGCTAAATTGTTGTCACATGATTTTTATTGTTTTATTTTATTTTATTGTTGGGGATTTTATCATTCTTATAATTTTAAATTAATTTCATTTAAGTGGTGTGAGTTAATTTAATTATTTATTTTATTTTATTTATTTCTTTAGTGGGATGAGGATAAGTGTTTTAATTTAATATTTTAATGTTTTCTTTTTTATAAAAGGATTTTATTTCCTTATTTCATTTTGGAAAAAGAGTCTTTTTTGGGAAAAAGAAAAGAAGTTGCTTTTTTTTTTCTTTTTCCCTCTTTTTGAATTTAATGGGTTTTTATTTTTATGGGAAGGGGAATTTTGGATTTTCACTTTTCTCGTGCATGAAATTTTGAGAAGAAAAATTATGAGAAGAGCAAAAGGATCTTTGGCTTGAAGGTTTGCAAATTTTTGACTACGGGAAATTGGATTCAAGAACAAGGGTTTTGGATTGTATTTGCTGGTTTTGTTGGGCTCATCCTAACTTGGGGAGCTGAGGTAACATATTAGAATTTCTTGTAATTTTGAGATTTATAAAAATGGATGTGATTGTATGGTATTTTGGATTTGTATGAGGGTTTGGTATTTTTTCTATTTTGTAAAAAAAAATAGGGTTTTGGGTTCTATGGGAGCGACCTTCCAAATCGATGAGATCCTCTCAAGTCTTGGGGTTGAGGGAGGCACAGAGCCTCTCTTGGGGGAGTGGTTACTTGTTTCATATGATAAAACATGATATATTGATGGGTATGTGATTTGGAGCATTGTGGAAACGTGGAGATGTGTGTTGATATGTTCTTGTTGTTGTTGATGTGTATGGAGGTGTGGAGGTGTGTGGAGATGTGGGTTTTGTTGATATGTGGTGCATGGAGAGGTGGTGATTGGTGGTGGATTGGGGTTTTGATATTGTGATTGTTATGGAGGTGTGTGTGAGGTATAAGGGTTGGTAGTGATGGAGATGGTTTATTATGATTTGTGATTATTTATGATAGTTGTTGTGTTTCCCAAGAGGGAGGATTTATCCCCTCTCTCCCCCTAAAATTGGATATATGTAAGACCCTGAGTTTGTGAGTCAAACCCATGGGAAATATCATTTATGTTTTGTCTCTTTTGTGTTTATGGATTTGGTTAGCTTGCATGTGTGTAAAATCTTATTCTTTGGAGTCTCCTGCTCAGGGTGGGAAGTGCATAGCACTCCCTATGGTAGGGTGGACGGAAGGACTTGGCCATCTATTTTGGCTATATGTGTGCAGGCTATTAAAAAAGGTTCCAGTTAAAGATTGAAGTTGAAAGAGTCTCTATGTGTTTCAGGAAAAGAAAACTATCTATTTTTGCAAGTTTGGCAAAAGTGCCCTTGTATATGATTCCTGTTTGGAGTTCAATCATTTTCTACAAAAGAGTTCTGAGAATTTGTATCATTCTGTGATAGTATGGATACACTGGATCAATTGTTAAAAAGAAATAATTAGTACTGTTATATTCTCTCATAAATCTGGAGATGAATCTTTATTACAATCATTTCTGTAATATTATTCAAGTACTTTGTAATTGTATTGATTCGCTAGTTTAAATTGATGTTATTAGTTATATATATATATACACACATATATTTATACATATACATACAGACATACATACACACACATATACTATATTTTTGCAAATTTTAATTTATTGTATGTTGATGATATCCACAGTAGAAACTATGTATTATATGTTGGGTATTTTATGTTTTATACTATGGTTGTCGCTATGTAGAACTTTACATAGAAAGCAAAGTTATCTTGAAAAATTTTATTGCAAAGTATGTTGTTTTGGGTGGAGGCCCGTGGTCCCCACAGTGGCTTCTCCAAAGGGGGGTCGCTGGGCTCAAAGCCCACGGCACCCCGTTTGGGGGGTAGCGCCTCCCCACCAAGAAAATTTAGATACAGACTTTATTTTAAATTGTCTTCGCTGCAAAATGTATGGCTCTGCATAATATTTTACGCTCAGACGAATTCAATATCTTTTGTCGTCATCCATATAACTTTCCTTTGATATATATATATATATATATATCAATTTTATAAATTTATGAATAATCTCTGCTACTCGAAATCTGTCGGTGATACATGCACAGTCCTCTGATAATTTTCAATACAACTTATATGTATATACATTGATGTTTATTTTATATGATGAAATTGAAAATTAAAATGTATTTTAATAATTTGTTGTATTGTATTAAGTATAGAAAAATTAGATTTATTCCTTATTTTAAAATGGAAAAAGAATTTTAGAACTAGAAAGGAAAACAAGAAAACAAGTTTTATATTTGATTTTTATTAAAAAGCAATTATAATTTTAGGAGAAACCCATGGAATTTGGATAATGATGTATTATAAATTTATGTAAACTAGTTATTTGGGAAAGAAGTTAAATGAGTTTTATTTATAAATATATAGAAAAAGAATTTGCTTTATTGAATTTATAAGGAAAAATAAATAAATAAATAAATAAATAAATATATATATATATATATATATATTCCTCTTCAACTAATTAATTAGAATATTCCTCTTCAATTTAAATAAAATAATATTAATAAACTTTCCAATCATTCATATATATATATATATATATGATTGGAAAGTTTATTAATATTATTTTATTTAAATTGAAGAGGAATATTCTAATTAATTAGTTTAATTCTCGAAGTTAATTGATTTAGTTAAGAGATTGTTTCAAATTGTATATTGGTTTATTGAGTTATATTTTATTATAGACAATTAATTAAATGGTGGAAATCTTCTTATGAGTTGTAATATTAATGTTAATGAATTAGACAACTAGTATAGTGAAATAAATTAAACTATCCTAATGTTCTAAACTTGACTTATGGTTAATAGGACATTTGCAAACAAAGGATAATCATCATCTTAACCTTTCAGGATTTTGTCGTCAACAGTACACTTTAGGTAAACTATTATTGCAAAGACTACGCAATTGTTTCATTTATTCTTTCAAAAAACAAAATATTCCACCTTTTTGCCCACTTGTATGGATGACATACAGGTGGACTTGATACAGGCATGACATGGAACCTATTTCTAGTGTGGCCAGTTGAGTCATTGAGCCATTGAATGCCATTAGTTTAGTTTTGAAGGAAACAAAAAGAAGGATGCAAATAGACATGTTGTACAAGTTGATGGTGAATTTGGATAAGAGAAAGTAGTGAAGATCTAGTGCATAGGAAGATCCTCATGATCATGAAAGTACATTGTAGTCACCTCAAGAGACTAAGGAACCATCACAATGTAAAAATTTGTTTCACATAATGTGCAAGTCCAAAGGTAGGTGTTGTAAGGTGATCATTGACAATGATAAAACCAACAACCTTGTACCTATCAAGATGGTGGAGAAACTGAAACTGAAGAGAATGGTTCACCCAAATCCATACAGTGTATTTTAGTTACATAAAGGACATCAAGTGGCTATGGAGAAGGAATGCATTGTGAGCTTTCATATTGGCTCATATAGTGTTAAAGTATTGTGTTACATTATGCCAATGGATGTTTGTCATGTTCTACTCAAAAGACTATGGAAGTTTGGCAAGAAGGCCATTCATAATGCCTGGGTAAACACCTATAGCCTTGTCATGGATGGAAATATGTATGCATTGAAATTTTTGAAGAACCCAAAGGGAGATCATGAAGTGGATTCCAATGTCATGTTGATATCAAGGAAAGAGTTCTTGCACGCTATGAAGATGAAAGAAGTTGGGTTTACATTGATCTCTAAAACCACAATAGAAGACACAATAGGGATAGAAGAGTTGCAACTAGAAGTGAAGGGTTTATTGAAGGAGTATGAGGACATTTCTAGAAGTGAGATGCTAGAAGGGTTTCCACAACAAGGTATTTATCATCACATGGTTATGATACTTGGATCAAGCCTACCAAACAAGGCTACATATTGGTTGATGTGAAAGGAGAGAGGAAATGTTGCAAAGGGGGATTGATAAGGGAGAGTTTGGGCTTATGTGTGGTATTGACAATGCTGGTTCTTGAGAAGGAAGGATAACGAAGAATGTGCATTAATTCTAGAGCCATCAGTAAGATCACAATCAATTATAGGTTTCCATTTCCAAGGATTAATGATTTGATGGGATTATTTGAGTGGAGCATGACACTTCACCAATATTGACTTGAGGAGCAATTATCATTGAATATTTTCACTAGAGAAGGGAATGATGGAAGAAACCTTCAAGACAAAGGAGGGGCTATATGAGTGATTTCTTATATGAAATTAGGGTTAACTAATACATGAAGCGCATTAATGAGACTTGTGAATGAGGTGTTGATAATATATCTAGATATACTCATCTTCTATAAAACTAAGGAGCATATGATGCATTTGCACCAAAATTTTTAAAGGATGAAGGAGGAGAGGTTGTTGATCAACTTAAAGAAGTACAACTTCATGAAAGGGGAGTTAGTCTATCTAGGTTTTGTGATTTGTAAGGATGGATTGAAGATGGATCTTGAGAAGGTGAGGGCAATTGTCCAACAACCAACACCATAGAGTTTGTTTGAAGCAATGAGCTTCAATGGATTGGAAAGTAATTAATATAAGTTAATTAGGAATTGTAGTGGTATATGTGTGCCAATACCAAAGACCATGATTATTGTATCAAAAAGGATTTCACCTGTGGACAGTTGTTGTTTGGAAGAGTTTTGAGTGTCTTAAATGCAAGGTGACTAAACAATCATTGTCAAAATTACTAGACTTTGACAAGGTGTTTTAGATGGATTGCAACTCTAATGACACCACAATTAGAGAAACATCAATTTAGTAAGGGAGATTGATTTCATACTTTAGTGAGAATTTGAACAATTCTAAGTGCAAGTATTCAATGTATAATTAGATTTTTTATGTCATTGTGCAAGCATTAACAAAAGTTGAGGCACTACTTGTTTCCGAAGGAGTTTGTTTTGTATACTGATCATCATGTGCTTTAATTCATTAACAATCAAGGTAAGTTGAATTAGAGACCTGTGAAGTGGGTTGAATTATTGCATATTTACCCATTTATGTTGAAGCATAGGAGTGATAAATCTAATTGTGTGGTAGATGGATTGAAGAGAAGATGCATAAAAAAGAAAGAGTTGTATCCAATAGATGTAGACTTCAAAGAGGCATGGATTGCATGTCAAAATCTAGTTGGAAAGGATATGACACAATGGATATATTACTTCATTTAGGATGGTTTGTTCAAGAAACAATAATTGTGTATACCACAAGGGTCAATACAAGAGAATCTGATTAGAAATAAGCATAGTGGTGGAATGGTAAGACACTTTGGGTTTGACAAGATGTTGTCACTTTTAAGTGAAGGGTATTTGTGGTGAATGATAGGAGAAGTGTACAATTTTGTGTATAAATGCTAAGTATGCTAGTTTACTAAGACAAACATTCAAAACACAAGACTACATTAGGCTTTATTGACACTATATAATCCTTGGGAGGACATAAGCATGAATTATCTTGGGATTTCCCAAGATTCAATAATACATCAATGTGTATGGTGGTGAGTAGATTATTTGACATGACACATTTCATATCATGCCTGAAGACAAGTGATGCTTCTCATATCATGATCTTGTTTTTAGAGAAGTTGTCAGATTACATGGGCTACCTAAGAGCATTGTGTCAGACCATGACACCAATTTTTTTTGTCATGTGTGGAGAACACTATGGAGAAGTATTGATACTAAATTGGATCAGTCTCTCATCCCTACACAAATGGACAAATGAAATTTGTGAACATAATCTTGAGGAATTTGATGAGAAGTTTAGTAGGAGACACTACAACAAATCCCTATGTTTAGCTCACTTTTTTACTCTATTTTTTGCTTCCACCCACTATTTTAATGTATTTTTCTCCATTTTTTTAAAAAGTTGGTGCTATTTATCGGGATGGCATTGTTATTGGTGTTTTTTGTGCCGACCGGAACAAGTCAATGATAAAAGCGCCTAATTTAGCACCTAACTTAGCACCTATTTTAGCACCTACTTTAGCTTCTATTGAAGTGCCTAATTTAGCGCCACATTTGACGCCTGATTTAGTGCCTATTTTAGCAACCACGTTAATGCCTTATGTAGCGCCTGTTTTAGCACCTAATTGAGCACCTAATTTATGGTTACTTGGGTTTAGGAGTATTATTTAGGGTTTAGGGTTTATGGTTTTGGGATTAGGGGTTAAGTTTTAGAGGTTTAGGGTTTAGAGAGAGATAGAGGACCAATAGGGAGATATAGAGGAGACCGAGGGGAGAGATAGGGATATAGAGAGTGAGGGACATGGCTAGAGACATAGGGAGAGAAATTGAGAGGTAGAGGGACAAAGCTGATAGGGAGAGAGGGGAGAGATAGGGAGATAGAGGTTTAGGGTTTAGGGGTTACGGTTTAGGGGCATTATTTAGTTTTAGGGTTTATTGTTTAGGGGTTAGGGGTTCAAGTACTTAGAGGTTTAGGGTTTAGAGTTTATAGAGAGAGGAATGATAGGGAGATATAGAGGAGACTATGGAGAGAGATAGGGAGATAGATAGGGAGATAGATTTAGGGTTGTTCGGGTTTGGAGATAGCTATATATATATTATGTTGGCAAGAGACACTATATGGATTCATGGTTGTTGTCATTGATGGCAACAAAGGTCATCCCACATATCCGCAAGTCATGGTGTGTCTCTACCGGAAGTCAGAATGAAGATTGTTGTGGTCCGGTGAACAAGAACAGAGCATGTGGCAAGGTCTGACAGATTGGTCCGAATCTCTCAGAGGAAGTATCTTGGTGTAGTACAAATTTGGGGAAGTCAAGAGGACTACCTTGAGTAGTATATTCCAAGGATTTAGCCTCCGGTGATGAACAAAGAAAAAGATATGAATAGTTGAGTACCGGATTCCTGAGAGACAGTGAGAACAGAGGAAGAACTGACTGACAGAGTATCAGACTATTTTCTGAATGTGTTACTGTTGATGGTAAAGGTTGTGAAGGCATGAATCATGTTTGGCCAACATGATGAATGACATCTACAAGTATATGCTTGATCTGCATTACTTGATATGCAAGGATTCAGCCAACAGAACAGAGTTTGTGAGAAGATAGATTATTCCGGGTGCCGACTAGAAAGATAATGAAATCACTAGTGCGGATATAAATAGAGGATGGATTTTCTTGTGAGAAGTGAAGTCGTGGTATGGTGCATGCGAATAAGTGTAGAACAGTGCAGAAGTAGTAAGAAAGATCTGGTATGTGAAAGAAAAGTAGAATAAAGAGTAGAGGAAAGATGAAGTGCAGTAGATCAGTATACTGAGCCTAACCAGAATTGAACTCCAGCATATGTAGATGCTTCCAATTAGTTCAAGTATTGTATAACATTCTTTTGTAGACAGTGTGTCTCCTTGTAGGCAGTGTGCCTCTTTGTGAGCAGTGTGCTCGGGCAGTGAGCCCTAATTGGCAAGTGCCATTTTGTAATTCCTTATTCTTCTAACAGAGAATAATCTTTGGGTTAATCACCCCATGGTTTTCTCCCTTAACCGGGTTTCCACGTCAAAAATACTGTGTCATGTGTTTCTCATTTCATGGTAATGTTTGTTTGTTTGATTCAATGCTGCTTTGATTAATAAAAAAGTTCAAAAGAAGAAATAATTAGGATAACTGATTCACCCCCCCTCTCAGTTATCAACAATTGGTATCAGAGCTAAGTTCCTCCTAATAGAGCCTAACAGCTTGAGGAAGATCTAGGAGTTCAAATGGATGCATATGGTTTAAGGGAGCAACTCAAGACTGCCCTTGAGGATCTTGAACAATCAAACTCTGAAGTCAATGAATTAAAGGAAAGACTCAAACAGGCTGATGAATTCATGAGAGAACTAAAGGATAAATTAAGTCTCTCTATGAAAAAGAGAAAGGAGCTGCTCCAACAATTGGTGAGACAAAGTGAAGAAAGTAATACAAATGAAGAATTGACTGAGAAAACCAAGTTATGTGAAAAGTTATCAAGAGAAGTCATTATGTTAAGACATGAAATGGAATCAGGAACTATAAAGTTTACTCAAGAGATTGAAGAAAAAAGAAAAGCTGAAGACAATCTAAGACAATCTCTTAAAGAGAAATCAGAAGAATGCCACCAGAGGGACATGATTATCAGACATCTTGAATCTGATCTTGAAGATGCCAAAGATAATGAAGAAAAACTTGAGGATCAAATTGTCTCTCTCAAAAGAGATCTTCAAACAACAAATGAATATAAAGAAAAATTCAAGATAAGTTCTGCCCAACTTGAAGTACTTCTTGGAAGTCAAAAGAGGACAGATGACAAGTATGGTTTGGGATATGAGAAAGGAGAAAGCTCCGGATCCGGTCAAAAGAATTTTGGATCAGAAAATCCAAGGAATAGGCCCAAAAGACCTCCGGTAAGACAACCCAATGCTCAAAGATATCCATCCTTCAATGGATACTGCCACAGCTGCAATCACTTTGGTCACAAAGCTAATCAGTGCAGAAAGAGAATGAATCAGACTAATTCATCCTTCTCTGAACAGTGCTTTAACTGCAAAAGGTATGGACACAAGTCTCATGAATGCAGAAATATGCAAATAAACAAATCATTCAATGGTAGATGCTTTGCATGCAATAGAGTAGGTCATATGGCTAATCAATGCAGATCAAGAGGTTATTAGTCAAATATGCAAAGAAATGTTATTTGCCAAATCTATAATAGGTCCGGTCATAATGCAAAAGTCTACAGAAGCAAGAATCAGGACAAAAGAGGTCCGGTGTATAATCAGAATCAAGACAAGGGTAAACAAAAGATGAATGCGGATGAAGTTAGGAATCAGATGAACAAGATTTGGATGAAGAAAAGTTCAGAGAACATAGAAGTTGGATCTGCACCAGACTCTGGTGCTGATATTCCTTCCAGAAATTAAAAAGTGAGCTCTGGCTTAGGGGGAGACTCAAAGAAAATCCTGTTCCCCCAGCCAATCAAGTGGTGCCGGATGTGGCACAAGATGCGCAGTAAAGGGTTTGAAGATATAAGTCTTGAGATGATCCAGAAAAGATTTCAGAGGTCCGCATGAAGATGTAAAGAAGTTGTGATTGATCAAGTAAGACCTATTCCAGAAGATGCTCCGGAATAACAGAGGATTACAAAAGGGTCCAGAGAGATCCGGAAGTGCATTGTCTTATTCTGCGGATTGGACAGAGTGTTTGGGATGTTCTTGTAATGTGTCATCTTGATTTGTTCATGATTGGAAGATCCGCATGATGTTCTTAGATCAGGACTGATCCGGTACTCCAAGCTATCCGAATAAGGCAAACCTAAATAATGTAGGTCGAGCATTTATTGTCATCAGATATTAGGGTTTTCGGAGCAATATAAGGGATTTCTCATAAAATCACTTGCTCATTCTGCACTCAAGAAGAAGCGAAAAGTGGAGCTCTGCAACAAGATTCATCAAGCTCACCAAAGATCTCCTGCCGAAGTCATTACATACAGAAATCAATCCAACCACTCCGTGTAACTGAAGACGCATAAGGTATTTTCTGTTTTCGCTATCTTGCTACAAATCTTTTGAGAAATGGCTACTCCAAATATAGTAAAGATCTCAGATAGGCCCCAACCTGAATTTAAGAAACATCCATACAAGTCATTGGAGGTAGATCCCTTAGGAGCATTCTCTAGTGTTCCTCATGGCATTTTACACACAGAAGATGTTAGGGTTTACATTCATGCAAATTTTGAAGACTTTGGGGATTCAAAATTGATGGATATCTATCACAAATAGTTGATAGATGACTCCTTTGAGATTAAACCACAGTACAAAGCCATCCGGAATAAGAACTTTGCACAGTGCATCCATTTCCCCTGTTTTGAAGAAGATGAATGGGTCTGGTATGTACTAAGCAGAGTGCATGACAACTTTCTATGGTTGAACAAGCCCTTCAAGATCACCAAAGATGCAATTAGGGCTGTAACCGATCTGCACTCATCCGGTGGATTACCTGTTCTCAAGTCTGTCAAAAATCAGACAGTTAGTGATGCAACCGGATCTAAGTTTGACAAGAGAGCTATGACAGTTGAAGACATCACTGAACCGGATCTCAAATTTGCATCTATAATAATTGGTTACAAGATCTATCACTCCAGTAGGAAAAATTCAGTACCGGGAACTGTAATTTACACAGCCTATCAAATGCTAAAGGAGAATGCATACTATGACTTGTGTGAGCTTCTTGTAAACAACTTTTTGAAAATCTGTAGAAGATCAAGAAGGACAAGAAAAACTCCTTCAAGTATGGCAATTTGATCCTTTGTCTCTTCTTTTATTACATGAATGAGCTTCCCGAATCCAGTGGATGGATATGGCAGAATGACAGACCGGTTGCCATCCAAATCAGAGATTATTTGCATGGACTTGGGGATGCTAAAGCAAGAAAAACAGCTCTATGGGGATATTTCAAGAACTTCCAAAGCATGATGCATGCAAGAGAAAGAATACCCCAATCCCTTGTTGAAAAGTACAAAGACACAGTATGCTTTATGGTAGAAATAGATCAGTGTCTAATGGAGGCAGTAGAACCAAGAACTGTGTGGATCATGCCCATGGGGTATGAAGTGGATGAACAGATAGTGGAGCTACATGTTCAACACATGCTAATTCAGCCTAAAGATCCAAAGGCAGAAGGTTCGGAACATTTGAGGAACTAAGTATAAAAATTCATGTTGAACTCAGAGAACCGGAGATCAAGAGGAAGGTCAGAAAAGAAGTAGAACACATAGCACAAGGCCTTGGAATCTCCATGGAAGCACTTGATGCTCACCGGAAGAAGAAGAAGGAAGGGGATGAGAAAGAGAAGAAGAGGGCAGAAAAGAAAGGTGAAGAAAGTGTTCCAGTTGAAACTTCCACCTGGACCAGATCATCAAAAAGATTTGCACCTCCCACAACCAAAAGCTCAAAACTGGAAGTCCAGGCATCTGGTAAAAGATCTAAGACAAAAGCCACAAGGGCTTATGAAAGCCAAAAAGATGAAGAGGAAACTGAGTCAGATGAGGGAATAAAAGAAATAAAGAAGTAGAAAAAGAAAGGATTTGGTAAACCCTCCACAGGCCAAGACAAGGAAGAAGTGGCCCTTGAACAGACTAACATCTCTCCTCTGGTTTCCCCTACAGTCTCTGGATCCCAAGAAGAAGAGAAATTACAGGAGAAAGAAGCAGCAGTAAAAGAAAAAGAGGTTGACAGCACCAAGGATGCAGAGAAAGAGAAGATTCCAACAGAGAAAACCACAACTGAAAGTGGGAAGAATGTAAAGACTCCAAAGGACAAAACTGCAGAAGAGAAGAAACATCTGTCTCTAGCAAGAGACACTGCACAAACTGTTCAAAAGTTTCTGAGCCAAGAAACAATAGAGATTGATGAATCGGAGCTTCTAAAAGGTCCATTCAACTTTGACTCCCTCTCTCCGGTACAGACAATGAAGATAGCTACATTTGCAAATGCTAAGGCAAATGAAAAACTCCTAAAGTCTCCTATGGAAGACTGTGAGTTGATAGAGGCTGCTTCCAGAGTGCTTGAAAAGATTATGCCATCAGTCCAGATAGATCTGACAGCCTCCTCTTTCGGTAATCTCAAAACCTTAGTCAGCAGTGTTGATACACATTTTGATTCTCTAGAAAAATCAGCTGAAGAAAAGGTCCGGAAGGAATTTTTGGACAAAAGATTTTCAAAAGTACTAGGATTAATCTCTAATGATAGGAGAAATATGAGTATTGGAATAAAGAGCTTAGATAATGCTCTTAAGGATGGCGGTGACATTTACAAATTTTGTATCTCTTGGTCAAAGGCAACAGTAGAAATTGATAAGAAAGTAAAAGCGGAACAGGACAAACTACAAAGTTTGTCTCAAAGTTTTGATCCTCTCTCTTCCTCCATAGTAAATCAAGAATGTCAAACTATTGCAATCACAAATGCAATAAAGAACTTTGAAAAGGAAAGGAAGAATATAACTAACCGGATGGGAGAACTTAGAAGGATTATAATCCCTAAGTTAGAAACTATGCATGAGGCCATCAGTGATGCTCAGACTACCACCCAAACAAATGATCCGACAGATCTCAAAAGGGCAGAAGCCTTTGCATTTTTGTTAAGTGGTCACATTTCAATTTTGGACAGAATGAAGCAAAGTTGGGCTACAGAACTGGTCCAATTGAAGACATCCTTTGCAGACATTCTTTAGTTTGTGTATGTAAATATGCGGCTATGTATAATAAATCTTTGAAAATTTTGGTGTGCGGACCCTACCCTTTGCCATTGATGTCAAAGGGGGAGTGAGGAGCAGTGAAAAATGAGGAATCCAACTAAGGGGGAGTTCCAGAAATTGTATATAAAGATAGAGCATCAGCCAAGGGGGAGCATAGTGTAAACACTTAGTCATTTTTCACTAAGTGTTGCCATCAATGCCAAAGGGGGAGATTGTTGGCAAGAGACACTATATGGATTCATGGTTGTTATCATTGATGGCAACAAAGGTCATCCCACATATTCGCAAGTCATGGTGTGTCTCTACCGGAAGTCAGAATGAAGATTGTTGTGGTCCGGTGAACAAGAACAGAGCATGTGGCAAGGTCCGACAGATTGGTCCGGATCTCTCAGAGGAAGTGTCTTGGTGCAGTGCGAATTTGGAGAAGTAAAGAGGACTACCTTGAGTAATATATTCCAAGGATTTAGCCTCCGATGATGAACAAAGAAAAAGATATGAACAGTTGAGTACCGGATTCCTGAGAGACAGTGAGAACAGAGGAAGAACTGACTGACAGAGTATCAGACTATTTTCTGGATGTGTTACTGTTGATGGTAAAGGTTGTGAAGGCATGAATCATGTTTGGCTGACATGATGAATGACATCTACAAGTATATGCTTGATACGCATTACTTGATATGCAAGGATTCAGCCGATAGAACAGAGTTTGTGAGAAGATAGATTATTCTGGGTGCCGACTAGAAAGATAATGAAATCACTAGTGCGGATATAAATAGAGGATGGATTTTCTTGTGAGAAGTGAAGTCATGGTATGGTGTATGCGAATAAGTGTAGAACAGTGCAGAAGTAGTAAGAAAGATCTGGTATGTGAAAGAAAAGTAGAATAAAGAGTAGAGGAAAGATGAAGTGCAGCAGATCAGTATACTGAGTCTAACCGGAACTGAACTCTAGCATATGTAGATGCTTCCAATCAGTTCAAGTATTGTATACCATTCTTTTGTAGACAGTGTGTCTCCTTGTAGGTAGTGTGCCTCTTTGTGAGCAGTGTGCTCGGGCAGTGAGCCCTAATTGGCAAGTGCCATTTTGTAATTCCTTATTCTTCTAACAGAGAATAATCTTTGGGTTAATCACCCCGTGGTTTTCTCCCTTAACCGGGTTTCCAAGTCAAAAATACTGTGTCATGTGTTTCTCATTTCATGGTAATGTTTGTTTGTTTGATTCAATGCTGCTTTGATTAATAAGAAAGTTCAAAAGAAGAAATAATTAGGATAACTGATTCACCCCCCCTCTCAGTTATCAACATATTATAGGTTGAGACATAGGGGAGAGATATGGAGATATACTACTAGAGTGAGTGAGATATATATCCTATAGAGAGATAGGGAGAAGGATTGAGAGCCGATAGAGGGACAATATTAGAGATAGAGAGATATATAGGGGTTAAGGTTTAGGAGCATTATTTAGGGTTTAGTGTTTAGAGAGAGGACCAATAGCTAGGAGATATAGAGAGTGAGGTACATGGCCAGAGACATAGCTGAAAGAGATTATAGGGATATAAATAGAGAGTGAGGGACATGGCCAGAGACACAGGGAGAGAGATTGAGAGGTAGAGGAATAATAGAGATAGAGAGATAGGGAGATAGAGGTTTAGGGTTGCTTGGGTTTAGTGTTTAGGGGTTTAGGGTTTAGGATTTAGGGGTTAATTAGGGTTTCTCAGGTTTAGGGTTTATGGGTTAGGGGTTAGGGGTTAGGGGCATTATTTAGGGTTTATATATGTTTTAGGGGTTAGGGGTTAGGGTTTAGGGGCATTATTCATGGTTTATGGTTGCATGTCAAAAGAAGTCTCTCTCTCTCTCTAAATCCCTCAACCCTAAATAATGCCTCTAATCCCTAACCCCTAATCCATAACCCCTAAACCCTAAACCTGAGCAACCCTAAACCTTTATCTCCCTATCTCTCCCTTATCTCCCTCTCTCTAGCTATCATCCCTCTACTTCTCAATCTCTCTCCCTATCTCTCTAGATTGACATCTCGCTTACTCTCTATCTCCCTATCTCTCACTTGACTGTCTCCTCTAATATCTCTCCCAATCTATCTCCTCTCTCTCTCTCTCTACGTACCTATCTATCTCTCCCTATCTCTTGCTTGTCTCTCTATCTCCCTATCTCTAGCCTAGACATATCTCTAGTGATCACTCTCTATCTCCCTATCTCTCCCCTCTGTCTCCTCTATCTCTCTCTATGATCTGTGTCCTCTCTATCTCTCTCTACCTAGCTATCTCTCCCTATCTCTCTATGATCTCTTGCCTCTCTCCCTATCATTCCTATATCTTCATATCTCTCCCTTCTATTAATTCTCCCTCTCCCTTATCAATGAAGGAATTAATGAACAAGAAAACTTATAGGACTCTCTCTCTCTCACTTCGTCTTTGTCTCTATCTGTCTCCCTTATCAACAAAGCAAATGGAAACAAGAAAACTAGGAAATGATTAAAAGAGGGATGAGGATATAAATTGGCAGCTGGATGAAATGGAAACAAGTTGATAAAACTAAAGTTCATTGGATGGGAAGAATGATGAGAGGAGAGATGGAAAATAGTAAAATAGGGAAAAATTGGTGGGATCTAAAGGGAAATTGGAAAGGAAAACGAAAACTAGGAAAGCTAGGAAAAAGATTTAACTAGCTAGGAGCTGGTAGATAATATATAGGTTAGAGAGAGAGAGAGTTGGGGTTAGCGGTCAGGGTTTAGGGGCATTATTTAGCATTTATGAGTTTAGCATTGCTCAAGTTTAGGGTTTAGAGTTTAATAGGGTTTAGGGTTTATGGTTTAGGAGCATTATTTAGGGTTTAGGGTTTATGGTTTAGGGGTTAAGGTTTAGAGGTTTAGGGTTGCTTGGGTTTAGTGTTTAGGGTTTAGAGGTTTGCGGTTTAGGATTTAGGGGTTTAAGGTTTATGGTGGGTCAGGGCCGGGTTAGGGCTTAGGGGCATTATTTAGGGTTTATGGTTTAGGGGTTAGGGGTCGCAAGGAAATGAGTGCAACTTAGAATGAACATCTAAGAACAGTGGTGTCTTCGGTAACTTTAAATTTCATTAGATTTCCTCAAAAACACTCACAACTATGCCGCAAAGCAGAATCTGACATAGTTTATTTCCAACATTAACCCTTAGAGGAAAGTACAAGAAACATTAACGAGTTTCAACAAGCATTATACAATTTCAATAATAGAACCATTAAACATGAAAGATGGAACAAAAGAGATGAACACAGATTTATGTGGGGAAAACCCTTTCGGGTAAGAAATCCCACACTCTAAAAGCCCATATTGCCATTTTATTATTCAACAACAGAAAATACAGTTACAATACAATTCAGGCACTAAGCCCTTTCATGGTGAATAACATCCTATTCCATCTGGAGATTATTTGACAGTCACTCCTCTTCTCTCTATCTGTCTCTCATCGTACTATCCTCTATTACCATGCATTAATATATCACATTACAGAAGAGAACATTCAGTTTGACTACCATAACGGACCAGACAGTTACAAAAGGCAACCGTTCAATTGACAATACTTGTGATATGTATTGCCAATACAATGTTGACTTTTCTATCCTTCTGCCATGTCAAGGAGGCCACGTCACCACTGTCAAACCATTCCCAACACCCCAGCTCATAACTGTTTCCATGACTGTTTAGATTCGTGAGACCTCAATAGTCCCACATGAACCAGTCGATGGCCACTTTTGTAGTTTATGTACATGACCATGAGATAGGTAACCATCGACACTTTTGTTGCCAACGAGACCAACAATCTACAGCTAATGACCATTGGGAAGACCCTGGCTAATGTCGCATTAGAGTGACCACAACCAGTAGAGTGACTTTTCCAAACAGTGCTGATAGTTATAATCTTGCCGATCCATAACCTCCATCAGAAAGACACAAACCATCAAAATGACCTTTCAAAGCCAAACTGATAACTATTGTTATGCTGATACAGAGCCTTCATCAAAGTGACCCAGAGTTTCAAAGAGAGTCATAGCGACATGTTAGGTCTTGCTGATGTCAACCTTCATCGGAGTAACACGAAGGCCCTGTGAGACTCTTACCGAAGTGTCATATCCCACCGATGCCAAGCCCTCGTCGGAGAGACACAAAGCACCAGAGAGACAACTTCCAGTCACATTAATCTCATAAGTCACGCTGATACACTGCACCAAGCCTGTCAGTCCATCATTGGGAGATTGTAATGGGTTTCAACCGAGGCCCGCAGTAGAGTGGCAAGAGGAGAATGTAATGGGTTTTCACCCCGTTGTCCCGCGATGGTCATTCATAACATTTGCGGTTGGGCGGTAAACAGAAGAACATTAGGTAATAATTTCCCACGGTCCCGTAGGGGTCAATCTAAGCATTTACGGTCTAGTGGTAAAGGATGAAATAGAAGTGTAGTGGTTGTAAGCCACCACTATCCCGCAACGGTCATTCATAACATTTGCAGGTGGGTAGTAAATAGATGGACATCAAGTAATAATCTCTCGTGGTCCTGCAGGGGTCAATCTAAGCATTTGTAGTCTAGAGGTAAGCCCCTGCTATCCTGCAGCTAGTCTGGTCAAGCCTTGCGGTGACGTGGTAAAAGAAATATGTAGCAAGCACATTCAATGCAGGATCACGGTTATCAAGAATTGCTGTCAAATCTTGAGAAAGGAATTAAATGCTAAGATTTCATGATCTCATGGCATGAACTAGACTAATGGCGATATGATGAATTCCTTGGCCGAATAAGACTCAAAGATTTCTTAGTATTTTCTCATTTCAGAGAATTTGCAACTTGGAGAAGGTGCAACTCAGCTCAGTGTGTTTTTTCTGTAAACTGCAATTGGTAAGTTCATTCCTACACTCTCTGATTAGAAGTTGGTGTATATTTCGCTCTATTTTTCAGTTGCTAGTACTGGGGGTTCTTGTAATTACATCTTTTGTTAATATAAAATTTCTCTTTTAAAAAAAGGCTGGGGCTAAGCTTTTGTGTTATACAGTAGGGGGGCTGTAGTCTGTTCTATCTCTGCTACTTGCAAAGTTCTCCAATTTGATTCTGATGCTGACCGAAGATACAAATCCTGTTCTTATCCATTCTTGAATGGGTCTATTTTTAATTTTAAATACTGTTCTTTTATTCCTATGTCTACCTACATTAATTGGCCATGTCAAGTTCATTTTCTCTTTCACTCTATTTTTTAGTTGCTGGTACAGTAAGTTAAATTTTGAAAAACCCTAGCCTATTTAAGTCATTAAACATGGCACCTAAGAGGTCCGAGTCTGCCAGTAAAGGTGATGAGCCTGTAGTTCCCAAGAAAAGACCACTTCAACAATCTCTGCTAGAAGTATTGCCTCGGTCCATAGACAAGGGTCCAAAGAAGATGTTCATAGATGCAACAGAAGGGTGTCAGGATGCTACAATCCCTATCTCTGGGTGGGATTTGTTTTGGTATTTTTATGCAAAAAGGGATGGCAAGGGACCAGTGGGAAATCCATAGAAATTGGATTTGGCAAAGTTGGTGGTGCCCGCTGTATTTTTGGATGTGGAATTGATTAGGGCATTAGGACAATTTTACAATCTTGCCACTAAAACAGTCAGAATGCCAAATGGATTGCCATTGGTGATAGTAGATAAGAATGCCATTGTTGGTTGTTTTATGTTGAACAATCAAGCTCTCACTCAAGTGGATTTGCAGATATTTGAATGAGATTACACAAGCCTGAGGAAAACACTTAGGAGAGATGAATTGCCAATATATATGAGAAGGGGGGCCAACAACAGAAAAATTGAGATTCCATCAAATACTATTGAGCCTTTCCTTGTGGAAGAATTTGTTGTATATTTCAAGAGAACCTATTTTGCACTGTGCCAGGTCTTGGGAATTGATGTGCAAGGAATAATGCCAACTAGCCTAATGATGATGGCTATGAAAATACATCTAGAGGTGAATGCTGAATACGACTTTGCATCTCATATTGAGAAAAAACTACAAGAAGGATTCTTCTGTGTGAAGGTGAACAAGCAACCCTTAGATTTCAAATTCTATTCTTTATTGTGTCACTTGATTCTATATTAGAATAGAGGGAAATGGTCAAGCAAAATGGATCTGAGTATGATTGATGAGAAAGGACAAAGATTGTTAACTTAGTTTTGGTGTTATAAGTGGGATTCCTATTGTCAGAATAGTGACTACATTGTATTTCATGATTTGTTTGTTGTCAAGATATTGAATTCTCTTGGTATCTCGTTTCCTAGGTTGACTAAGGAAGTCAGCGTAATGCTGGGGCTGCTTGCACACAAACCAGAGCAGGGCCACAACCGTAATTTTGCTGATTGGTTTTTATGTCAGATCATACTATAACTAGAGTGTATGGTTGCCCCCAGCCACCTCACATATTGCCAAAATTTGTATTAGACATAATTGTATTCATGGAGTTTATGTGGCAAATGATGTGGATGGAAAAGGAGGTAATGAAAAGATAAAAGAAAGGTATATTTTTACTTGATGCTACAAGTTTTGGTGATTGGTCTATTGGCTCTGACACTCTTAAAAATTTGCAAGCCTTTTTAAAGGTGAAATATTCTGTGAAATTGGGTATTGAGAGGAATTGTGACCACCCCGAGGGTCATATGAATCTTGTGAGACAATCAATTCTAACTAAAATAGCTGTATCCCATTGGGTCTTGTTTGATGAGGATGTGATAAGAAATCTTGTCACTTTTGATGAGGCATACAGTAGGAAGAGAAAATGGGATATCTTGAAAAATATTGAAGATGAAAAGAAAAAGCAGAATCCCCTATTTCTTAGATTCTTTGTTGAAGAAAAAGACCCTATGAAGAGAATTGATGCAATCATTGATAATTTTGAAAGTATTTATGGTAAATCTGAGAAGCAGCCTCCTAAGGTTACTAAACTTCCAGTGAAAAGGTCTACAGGGATTGAGATTCATGAGTTTGCTCCTGATGTTATGTTAGTGCAAGATCCACGGGTCCCAGAATCACCATCAGCAAAGAAGCAGAGGACAGAAGAGGTATCTCCACTTGTCTCCTATGAAATGAATGAAGAGGTGGGAGATACTAATGAGGTGGCTAACATCTTGAGGCACATGGGAGATGAGCAAGAGGTTGGTCAGCCATTCGTTGGTCAACCCACTGATGCACATAAGCCTGAGGCTAGGAAGGGTGAGCAAATCCAAGCTTAACTAGAGTTGGAGGAGGATGAAAGGATTATAGCATCCATGAGGTTCATAGAAGATGACGACTTCATCAAAACTCCAGAGTTTAAGGATTTTTGGCTGAAAATGAAAATGAAAGAATATAATGAAAAAGTTGCAATAAATAAAATGGGTGATGATGAAACACAACATGATCAAATCATTACACAACTTTCAAAGAATTGAAAGTAGATGAAATTGATGTGAGTCCAGAGGAGGCAAGACAAATGGTGTTGAAAAGTAATATGCTCATCATCCCTGGCCTTGAATTGAAAAAGGTATTTTTTCTTGACCACGTTAGAAGTTAGGATGATCCACAACTTGTTTCAAAATTTGATTATGAAGATGGCATAAGTGGATGTGGTTTTAATCCAAAGACAAAGACCCTTGCAATTTGGACTACTCAGAAGAATACAAGCAAACCAAGATTGCTTAATATTGTTCAAGAAATGAGGGGTACAACTGTGGTAAAGACTTTACAAGATACTTCAGTAATAGAAGTAGCTGCTCTCAATGTTCATACTTCTATGTTTACTCATGCTATTGTGAAGATGTTAGAACAAAGGCTAACAGATTATAAGCAAACTCAGAAAGTAATGAATGATGAAGTAAACAAATTGTATTTTTAAAATGTGAAATTAAAGAAATAATTGCAAGCTGTGAAGTCTTCTCAAGGTCAAGTCATTGTACCCTATCAGCCCCCTGTGCCACAAACAACTAGTGATGTCACAATGTCTACTAAATAATTTAATGCAACAAGATTGAAATTTGAGAAGTAAATTGAAAGTTTGAATAAACAAAATAAAATGACAAAGAATGAGGCAAAGATGAAAGTTTTTGAAATTTTTGAGAAAATTTTGGAGCATAGAGTAAAACTGGTTGTGGATAAGCTTGGGAGTGTGCATGATTTCTACTCTTCTTTATCTCAGGCCATTGAGTAATTTAAGATAAACTTTTCTGTTTTGGATTTGTTGTTTAAAAAATGGCAACCCTATCATCACAATTTGGTTACGATGTGCTTAGTAGTGCAAAGGAATCTTGATGCCCCTACAACTTTAAAGCCCACTGAGAAAATAGTCAAAATGATCTTTGATGAATACCAGTATGTAAATGGGGAAAGCTAGAAGATGCAAGAAAAGGTTGAATCTTTTACTACGTTCAAGCATAAATTTATTCCTTTCATACTGACAGAAGAAGAGAATCAAAAGTCTTGACACATGGAAGATGGAATTCGGCCAAACAGTATTCCAAGTTATGGATTTTTTGAAGAAGGATGGAGATTTCAGAATTCTTAGTTTCAACATAATATTAGACCGAGTAATTGCAATGGATGTTGGGTATGCAAAATTTGTGATGGATGTCAGAGCTTTGCTTGATAAAAGATGGAAAGATCGCCGGGAGAACTTGCTTCAGATTGAGACTTACCAATGGCTTGGTGATTTTACAATATATAAATGGGAGGAGAACTATCTTAGAGATGAATCATCAGCAGCACAGGTTGAGGTGCAGAAGAGCAATGAGCCATATGATGGAGTTAAACAACACCACCAGATCTTGAACGCTCTCTTTTTGTCTCTATGTTTTCTTCATGTTTTCAAAATGTATTCAAATATATTTGAAAATCTAAATTGGACTTATAAAAGACAAATATTGTATTATCAAGGGTTAGGAATACAAAGAGCCATTTTGAATGTGAAAGGTCTGAAGCTTTTTGCTTCCTTTATAAAAGGAAACCAAGACCTTATGGCTCAGAATCTATCTAGGATTTTGATTTTTTGAAAGAGACATTGTACTGCCTGTACTTTGAAGTAAATCAATATAAAAGCTACTATTCTCTAGTGGTCAACTTTTGGTTATCATTTGTTTGTTGAATTGGATTACTAATAATTTATTTGTTTCTCTCCAATTTACTTTTTCTTTGTTATTCAAATCAAAAGAGACCCCTGCATTCACATTACAAAAGAGGATAGGTGATATTTATCAAACTAAAATTATAAAGTAATAAGTTATATCTCAAAAGATATTTATATTATTTAAAAATAAAGGAAGGATATTCTACTGTAGAACATTTTGACACCTTTAATATGATTTTGAGTCAAATAGGTTCAATAAATGTTAAACTTGATGAGGAAGACAAATTTATCTTCTCACTTTTTTCTTTACCCAAAAATTAGGAGAACATAATGCTTGTTATAAATGGTAGTGTTGCAAAGGTGACTATGGAATCCTTTATTGTTACAATGCTCAATGGAGATATGAGGAGAAAGTTCAATGATGAAGTTCTAAGGATGCCTTGCATGTTCCACAAAGGCCCAAGAACAAAAGTGGATCTAAAGGGGAATGGTATAAATATCAATCCAAGTCAAGAGGAAAATCTAGAATCCCTAGTAAGATAAGAGTAAAGTTTTGGAAATATGGAAAAAGAGGACAAGTGAAGAAGGAATGCAAAAAATTAGTTAATCATTGCCACAATCTCATGATCATTATTCTAGTAGAAAACCCTAGTTGTCATTCTTTTTCATAATGCATTAGTTAATCACACACTTCACATTTGACATCATGCTAAAAAGATCAAATAAGTTTTGTATTTCTTCTCAACTATTTCATTTCTCTATCTTAATTACTTAATATCTCAATATTTTATTCTACTCTCAACTCCTTGTACTTTAAAGTTTAATTAAATCTAGGATTGGACTTAAATCTTGTATTATAGGGTATGATTTATTTCCCTACATTTTTTTGAACTCACAAATTCCATGCCTATGTTTAGGATAAAAAAAGATTGATTTTTTTATTTTGAGATTTTTGTGGTTTGCATTTGTTGGAAACAACCCAATGTGTTTAATTTTGCATTCCTAAGAAACATCTAAGATCCATATGTCCCCTTCAACAAAGTACTAGGTCAAACCCTCACCTTGCAAACATGACTACCTCTTTCTCCTACTTCCTATGACAATCACATGTTGCATTCTAATGATGAAGAAGAATATTATGATCATGATGCCTTTATTAAATGAATAGAAACATGAGATTGTTGATAAATTGAAATATTTGTGCAATCAATTAGCTAATATAGATGATAATAAGTCCACTTCATATTTCATTGATGGTCTTACTCAAGTACTTATCACAAGATAACATGGCATAGATACAATTAAGGATATATATGAAAAATAATTAAAGATAAACAAATTTAACTAAGATTATTGCCAACAATTCATACCAAAGATTGAACAATTTAAGGATATTGCAATAGGTAATTTGTCAACAATTAAACAATCCATTTAATTAACATTATTGCCAACAATTTAATCATCCTATTTTAAACATGGATTGTAAATAATTCTAAAAATTTAGAAGTCTTGGTCTTTAACTTTACTATCTGCTACAATGTCTATTGCAAGTATGGGCCTAAGCGGCGTTGTCATTGATGTCAACATACTCATGTTGCATTGATGTTAAGGATTGGATGAGTTGTGTGTTGAGGATATTGAGAAAATTAGCTCCGTTAGAAATAGAGAAGAACAGTGAAGACATGGAAGTTCTATGAAGTGAAGGTCCCATCCAGATGAAGATTAGAGTACGCACATCAAAGGGTTTGTAGATATGTGTCTGAAGATCCTCCAGTCAATATCTAAGAGGTTCGCATGAAGATTTGGAGAAGTTATGGCCATATGAGTAAAACCGGTTCTGGCAGCTGTTCAGAGGTGACACAGTAACACAAACAAGTCCGGTGAGATCCAAAAATGCAATATCACGTTTTGTGGATTTGGTGGCATGTTTGGGAAGCTAATGTACATTGACAATTCAATTGGTTCATGGTTTGGAGGTTTGCAAGCAATACTTCTATTATGACAGTGATGATTGATGTGTTCTTGACGTTTCAGGTGAAGATGTGATTGATTACAGTAAGTAGGAGTGGTGTAGATGTTCTTTGTGATTCAAGCAAGCTTGTGGTGGTCTCTAGATTGTGTCCAGTTTGTGTTGATGGTCCGCATTAAAGATTGATACTTTTGGACATTGGTGTTCTTCCCAGTTTTGGCCGACCGGATGATTTGTGCATGGTGCGGATGATCTTGAAGATGTTTTGCGAAGCATGGCATGTTCCTCAAAGATGATTAAAGTCCCAGCTATGTGTGGCCGATAGTGTAGTAGTGCACATGAAGATTTTGTAATAAGTCAAGTTGTATTTTTGTATTTTCTCTATAATAAAATAAGTGCATGTTATGCTGACTTTGATAATCTTTCCAAAGTCGATATCTTGTATAAATAAGAATTGCGAAGTCATTCAAAAGTATCCTTGTCATGATGAGAAGGTGGTAAGGCAGAAGAAAAAAAAGTAGAGAAGATGTGTTGAGCTTAAATGGAACTGACTCTAGCATAGTGAAGATGTTGATCGGCAGTTCAAGTATGTAATATTTATTATTCTGTAGACAGTGTGTCTCCTATAGGTAGTGGGCCTCTTGTGAGCAATGTGCTCAGGCAGTGAGCCCTAATTGGCAAGTGCTATTTCATTCTTCTTATTCTTTTAATAGAGAATACAATCTTGGGTTAGTCACCCCATGGTTTGTCCCTTAACCAGGTTTTCCACGTAAAAATCTTTGTGTTGTATATGTTGAATTTGTTTCTGCTCTTAAATTCATGCATTATGCCTCATGTTTGAATCTCTGATATGCTATTGAAATAGAAGAAGCTTTAAAGTATATAAAGAACAGAAGTTTGGTAACAACTGATTCACCCCCCTCTCAGTTGTCTATCTTAAATCCAACAATTGCTATCAGAACTAAGTTCCTCTAGAAGAAGCTTAACCACTTGAGGAGATCTAGAATGTCGACCTACAAGAAGGACAGTCCAAAGTTTGATGGATCAAACTTCACTGCCTTGAAAAGCTGCATGGAATGTCATATACAATGCATGGGATATCAATGTTGGAACATAACCTCAACCAAATATGTTCTCCCAAGGAATGGCCCAACAACTATAGATGAAATCATAGATGCAGAAAATAATCTTTGAGCTAAAGAAGCCCTACTGAGTGCCTTGTCTGATTCAGAGCTGACAAATGTTATGGGATTGAAGACTGCTTATGAAATTTGGACAAAACTTGAAAATCTATATGAAGGAGACAAATATGTTAAGTGTGCCAAGTTGCAAAGTCTGAATGGAAAGTTTGAAAACTTAAAGATGAGTGAAGATGAAAATATCACTTCTTTTATGACAAAAGTAAATGAGCTTGTTTGTGGCATCATATGTGCTAGTGGAGTACTGGATGAAGATGAAATTGTTGCTAAAGTTCCCAGATCTTTACCCCCTACATATAAACACAAAGTTGCTGCCATTGAGGAAATCAGATCTTTGACAACTATCACAAGGGATCAATTGGTTGGTAAGATATCTGCATTCGAGTTAGCTAAGTTTGGTGATGCACTTCCCAAGATTGAATCTGCATTCAAAGCTAGAGCCTCTACAAAAGGTAAACAGAGATATGATCCAGGAGAAAGTTCCTCAAGAAAATCAACTTGGTATGAGAAAGAAAGAAAAGATCTGGAAGAGGATGAATTTGAAGTTGAACAACTTGAAGCCCTCATTGCAAAGAGACTACTAAGAGGATCTGACAAGTATGAAGGAAAATTAGCTTTTAAATACTTTGCCTGCAATAAGATTGGTCATTTTGCCTCAAGGTGTCCAGAAAGGTTTTCAAGGCCAAATCCTAATAGATCAAGGTTTCAGAAGAAGTTTAACTATGTTCAAGAAGATGATGATGGAGTGACAAATGTTGAATCTAAGACATGAAACAAATCTGGAAGTGACTGGGTGTTTATTTCCATCAAAGAAGAAGATCCAATGCCTATTGAATCTGCTAATCATAAGATGATAGAAAGTGCTTTGGATGCTCAGGTTGAAGAAAAAGATGAATGGGTTATTGATGGTGGATGCTCTCACCATATGACTAGCAACAAGATATGAAGGTGGAGTTGTAAAGTTTGGAGATAATTTTGCTAGCAGAATCAGAGGTAGAGGAAGCATCTCTTTTCATGGAAAGAACACAACCAGTGATGTTCTGTATGTGGAAGGTCTAAAGCATAATCTTCTCAGTGTTGGATAGCTGGTGGACAAGGGCTATGATCTCCATTTCAAAAATGGAAAATGCAAGATCTTTGAAAGCTCTAGAACTGAGATTGCATCTGGTACACAGACAAAAGGTAACATCTTCCAATTAGTTGGTACTGGTAAAAGTCATTTATTTGTTCAAATTGATCTGAGTTGGTTATGGCATAGGATAATGTGCCATGTGAATTTTGATAATATCATTAAGATAAGCAACACTCAGGATGTAAGAGATCTTCCAAGACTGATGAAACCTACTAATAGTTTGTGCAAAGAATGCTAGTTAGGTAAGTAGAGCAGAGTCACTTTCAAAAGTAAGGAACAATCTTCAACGGATTGTTAGACTTGGTGTACACTAATCTCTGTGGTCCGGTAAGAGTCAGGAGCTTGCAAGGAGATAGGTATTTTATGTTACTAATTGATGACCACTCCTAGATGATGTGGGTGACCTTCTCAAAAGAGAAATCTGAAGCACTTGAGAAGTTCAAAATATTCAAGGCTATGGTAGAAAATGAAACTAGCATGAACATAAAATACCTCGGGTCTGATAGAGGTGGAGGATTCACATCTGGTGAGTTCATATCATTCTGTGAAAAACATGGGATAAAGAGATAGTTATCTGCTCCAAGGACTCCACAGCAGAATGGAGTAGTGGAGAGAAAGAACTGGACTATACATGAATCATCTAGGACCATGATGATGGAAGCAAATGTTCCTCAGATCTATTGGAGAGAAGTTGTGAGCACTGCTGTCTACACTCTCAATTGAGTACAAATTAGAGGCAATACTGGTAAGACTCCTTATGAACTTTGGTTTGGTATCACTCCTATTGTAAAGTATTTTAGAGTCTTTGGTAGTAAATGCTACATCAAAAGAGATAAAGACCTTGGGAAGTTTGATGATAGAAGTGATGAAGGAATATTCTTAAGATATTCCACTCAAAGTAAAGCATACCAGTGTTATAACAAGAGATTGAGAAAGATTGTGGAAAGTACAAATGTGAAGGTTGATGAAGGTGTGGAAAATCCCTCAAGGTTTTATGAGTATGAAGCAAATGAACAGAATGATGTCTCAGTCCAAGAAGAACAAGCCCCAACTGTAGTTTAGATTCAGACTGATCCAGAGAATCCTGAAATATAGGAAGAAGAAACAGGTTTGGATGAACCTGTCTAAGAATTAGAAGTGCAAGAAATTCTCAAAACTCCCAAGTATGTAAGATTAAATCATTCTAAAGATCAGATTATAGGAGACAAAAACAAAGGTATTCGAACAAGAAGAAATATTTCTCAAGATTCAGTGAAGTACTGTCTGATTTCAAAAATTGAACCAAAAACAATAAGTGAAACTTGCAATGATGAGAGTTGGGCTAAAGCAATGGAGGAATAATTGATTCATATAAAAAAGAATAACACTTGGGATCTTGTCCTTAGACCTAAGGACAAAAATTTGATTGGGACTAAGTGGGTCTTCTGAAATAAACTAAATGAAGAAGGTGAAGTAGTAAGAAACAAAGCCAGATTGGTCTGTAAGGGTTATTCTCAAGTAGAAGGAATTGACTTTGAAGAGACTTTTGCTCTGGTGGCTAGAATTGAAGTAGTCAGATTATTTCTTTCCTTTGTTGCCTTCAAGGATTTCAAAGTATATTAGATGGATGTCAAGTCTGTCTTCCTGAATGGTGATTTGGGAGAAGAGGTATACATTGAGCAACCAGATGGATTTCAATTGTTTGATCATGGTGATATGGTATGCAAGTTGAAGAAAGCATTGTATGGACTCAAAAAAGCTCTAAGAGCCTGGTATGAAAGATTGGACAAACATATTTTGAAGATTGGTTTCAATAAAGGCACTGCTGACAGTAATCTATATTTTAAGATTGATCATGAAAGTATCTTTATTGTTGAAGTATTTGTTGATGATATCATTTTTGGAGGGAAAGATAGTATGTGCAAGACCTTTGCAGATTAAATGCAAAGTGAATTTGAGATGTCTATGTTTGGGAAAATGAATTTCTTCTTGGGTCTGCAAATCACTCAAACAAAGAAAGGAATCTTCATATCACAGACCAAGTATGTGAAATAATTTTTAAAGAAATTCGGGATGGAAGACTCAAAGGAAATGAATACTCCCATGGCAACTGGATGTAAGATGAGTAAATATGATGATTCCCCTAAGACTGATTAGAAAAAGTACAGGTCAATGATTGGAGGATTGCTCTACCTTACTCAAACTAGACTTGATATTATGAATGTTGTTGGTCTTGTTGCTAGATTCTAAGCTAATCCTAGAGAGTCTCATGTCATGGCAATCAAGAGAATTCTAAGATATCTAAAGGGAATAGTTGAGTATGGATTATGGTATCTAAGGATCATGACTTCTCTCTTCATGCATACACAGATGCTAATTGGGCATGAGATGTGGATGACTAGAAGAGTACCAATGGTGGTGCATTCTTTTTGGGAAAAAGATTGGTTTTTTGGCTGAGCAAGAAACAAGAGGCAATATCTCTGTCCATTGCAGAAGTAGAATATATTGCAGCAGCAGGCAGTTGTACTTAAGTATTGTGGATGAAGAAAATACTAAGAGATATCAGAGTAGAGTATGATGAACCTATCACAATCTTCTGTGATAACTCAAGTGCAATAAATATGTCAAAAAATCTGGTGTTGCATTCAAAGAAAAAACATATATCCATCAAGTTTCACTTTTTGAGAGAGCAGGTGAACAAGAATGAAGTTAGATTAGAGTTTGTGCCCTCAAAGGATTAGATTGCAGACATTTTTACTAAACCTCTACCTAAGGACTCTTTTGAGTATCTCAGGGAGAAGTTAGGGGTTATTACTCCCCTGGTTCTGAATTGAGGTACACTAATGTGCATCAGTTCAGTGGATCTCATAGTCATATCTTGTGATCCGGATTGTTGTGAGGAGGCTACTACTTAGGGGGACCAATTAGTATGATTCTAAAGTATGAGAAGTGGTTGCAAGTATGTGCCCTTTTCCATTGATGTCAAAGGGGAAGAGAAGACCTGTGAGAAACAAGAAAGTGGTTACTGATTAGAGGAGGAGCAGTAAAGGAAGAGAAGACATGTGAATGATTATTGTTGATAGGGGGAGCTATGTCAATTAGTGAAGTAAAATTCTTGTCTTAATGGTTGAATCAGTTTTTCACATCATATGTTGCCATCAATGACAAAGGGGGAGATTGTTGCAAGTATGGGCCTAACTAGTGTTGTCATTGATGTCAACATACTCATGTTGCATTGATGTCAAGGATTGGATGAGTTGTGTATTGAGGACATTGAGAAAATTAGCCCCATTAAAAATAGAGAAGAATAGTGAAGTCAAGGAAGTTCTATGAAGTGAAGATCCCATCCAGATGAAGATCAAAGTACACACATTAAAGGGTTTGTAGATATGTGTCTAAAGATCCTCCAGTCAAGATCTGAGAGGTCCACATAAAGGTTTGGAGAAGTTATGACCATATGAGTAAAACCAGTTCTGACAGCTATTCAAAGGTGATAGAGTGACACAAACAGGTCTGGTGAGATCTAGAAATGCAATATCATGTTCTAAGGATTTGGTGGCATGTTTGGGAAGCTAATGCACATTGACAATTCAATTAGTTCATGGTTTGGAGGTCCGCAAGAAATCCTTGTATTATGATAGTGATGATTGACTGTGTTCTTGAGGTTCTAGGTGAAGATGTGATTGATTACAGTAAGCAGAAGTGGTGTAAATGTTCTTTGTGATTCAAGTAAGCTTGTGGTGGTCTCTAGATTGTGTCTAGTTCATGTTGGTGGTCCACATTGAAGATTGAGCTTGCAAATGAAGATTTACTTTCAAATGTTGGTGTTCTTCCTAGTTTTGGCTGACTGGATGATTTACACATGGTGCGGATGATCTTGAAGATGTTTTGCGAAGTGTGGCATGTTCCTCAAAGATGATTGAAGTCCTAGCTATGTGTGGCTGACAGTGTAGTAGTGCACATGATGCTTTTGTAATAAGTCAAGTTGTATTTTTGTATTTGCTTTGTAATAAAATAAGTGCATGTTATGTCGACTTTGATGATCTTTCCAAAGTTGATATCTTGTATCAATAAGAATTGTGAAGTCATTCAAAAGTATCCTTGTAGCGATGAGAAGGTGGCAAGGCAGAAGAAAGAAAAGCAGAGCAGAGGTGTTGCACTTAAATGGAACTGATTCTAGCATAGTGAAGATGCTAATCTTTAGTTCAAGTATGTAATATTTATTATTCTATAGATAGTGTGTCTACTGTAGGCAGTGTGCTCAGGCAGTGATCCCTAATTAGCAAGTGCCATTTCATTCAATCTATTTTTTTTAACAGAGAATACAATCTTGGGTTAGTCACCTCATGGTTTTTCCCTTAATCGGGTTTTCCACGTAAAAATCTTTGTGTTGTATATGTTGAATTTGTTTCTTCTCTTAAATTCATGCATTGTGCCTCATGTTTGAATCTATGATATGCTATTGAAATAGAAGAAGCTTTAAAGTATATAAAGAACATAAGTTTGGTAACAACTGATTCACCCTCCCCTCTTAGTTGTTTGTCTTAAATCCAACAACGTAATAACATGTATTATTGTCAATGTTCATATGTTCTTTCAAGTATTTAATATTATCATCATCCTCATCTTGACCTCCATCATCTTCATCATCATTGAAATCTGACTGTAGACCATCTATATTGTTACTAGATGTATTTGGATCATCATTTTGTATACCATCCATATTGTTGTCTTCCATAACATCATCCAACTCTGGATTGTTGTCTTCTTGTTATTGAACATAACCATCTTCAACATCATCATGGATGTCAATTTCTTTGATGTTCTCTAATCCCTCTCTCTCATTTTGTTGGCCATCATTGTTTTGCTCAGTATCCACTAATGTATCATCAAATACATACCTTAATCTTGGATCATAATGTATGACAAATATCCATTTTGGGTCCAAAATATCTTCATAGAAAAATACCTGCACATGAACGACATACATATATTAGACGTATGGTATAACAATTTTATTGATTAATAAACACATGTATATATTCACAATAAACTATGAATTAATAGATTAATGATCACTACCACTTCTTGTTTGAGTTAAAGAAATACCTACTCACAATGAATTGGTAGAACGTAAGGCTCCTTATCCTCTAGTAGGAAACATGAGGAATCTATAGAAAACAATCCACTATGAGTATCATGTCTTCGTGTCCTCTCAAATGATTCATACCATCTACACTTAAAAATACAACATTTAAAAGAACGGTAATCCAACTCAATAATTTCTTATATTTTCCCAACATATTGTAGATTAGCTTCAATTATATTCTTATCTTTTGAGCTTGATCGACTGGATTGCTTGAAGTCAACCATGATGCCACAATTGAAGGATCGTCTCTTTACATCTACACTTTCTACACGATAATGTCGACCATATGTCCGCATTGCTGGATATTTCCTCACCTATGAAAGACCATTTATTTCAGTGAAAACAAATATAATGATGAATATTAAAATAGTTAATAGTGTCAAAGCTGTAAGGAAACAACATTTTGTAAACTTCCAATTGTACCTTTCTTTCACATCCTCTAGACATGTTGATTTCATCTTTTGTTATGTTTGAATCTATACCTGCATCTTCTATTTGATTTTGAATTTGTTCAGTAACCCATTCTAATGTGTAATCTTTGCCCCATTCCCCAATCAAATCAGTGGGAAGTGGAGTATTCCTTAGGTTCGATCTCTAAATTGTCTCCTTGCTTCTAACACTTCTTCTCTCTTTTTATCATATAGATCAATCCATTTGTTCATAAAGTCCATGTGGTACAGAATGAACTTGTCAAGTATAGAACTTTCGTCTACACCTATTACATGTCAACATGTTTATTTCAAACTCCAAATGTCATGTTGTTAATTTGACAAATAATTTCTAGAGTAAACTAATGATTGCAAGAAAAAAACCACACCGATCATAAATTTACTTACTAATTTCTACTTGAATACCATTAGATTGTGGTTTTTCTCCATCAATAATATCTGATGCTCGTTCTTCATCCCAAAAGCATGGCCCATCTTCAAAATCCTTACCAAGGAATTCACACAGGAAGAAAAATACTTCATTCAATACATACCCTTCAGCCATGCAACCCTCTGGATGTGCCTTTTGTTAGACATATCTTTTTAGAGTTTTCATATACCTCTCCAAGAAAAACATCCACCTCGTTGATACGACACCCGCCAATTCAATGTCATCGACTAGGTGTATAAGTAAATGGACTTGTAGGTCCATGAAACTTGTACGAAGCTCCTTCTCAAATACACATATTTTTTTTGCAATTTCCTTCTTCCATTTTGGCACTTCACATTTGTGGATCTCCTTCGAGGTCACCCACCTAATATAAGAATAGTAAATTAGTATGAAACTTTAGTAAAAAATTAATATGCAATATAATATATTTATGTCTCTCACACATTAACCACATGCCTTATAAATGCTGAAAATCGACTTATGGCATTCCTTAAGTCAACTGTAAGACAGGAATCCCTCCTAATTGCCAATGGTATGATATACTATGAAACACATTTATGAAAAGGTCATTAGTAATTTTTTCTCACACAACATAATGATATCAAAATATAATTAGTACTTAATCAATGTTACTAGTAAATGTTAAATGATGATATATAATACCTTCATAAAATTATGAAAATCATGTGTTTTAAATCCTGTGATATGTCCATCAACTATAAAATCTTTAGCCAATGATGACTCATAGCCAGTAGGTGTCCTTATTGAGTGGATGACATTTTTTAGTTGGTCTATCTCTTTTTTTTTTCAAAATCCATGGAGCTTCTGCATATGTTTCATTTTCCCTGTTTGGCCACAAATGTTTTGTATCAATTTTAGTACACGAAAGAGCAATATCTCTCCTCGAAGACAATGTGTCCTTCTCTTTGCCTGATATATGTCAAAATATAGAATCTGGGACATTTTTGAAGATGTGCATAGGATCTAATAGGTGATATATTAATAGATCCTTCCAATAAGGGAGCTCATAAAATATGGATTCCCTTTTCATTCCTTTTGGCATATTAACTACAACTTGTTCTGGTTCTTCAATTGAATCACCTCGATCAAAAAAATCCTCCCAACCTTTCAATTCAGCATCTTCATACTTCTTAATCCAATCACCTGGACCCATAATCATGGGAGGGCCTCTATTTTCAACTTTTCCATCAAATTGATTCTTCAGGTGATTTCTAAACTTATGATCTAGTGGTAGAAAAACCCTATTGTTTGCGTAATTAAATTTATGCAGATCTTTAAAATACCACCCTTGAAATTATTCTGCACATCTTGGACATGTAAATATCCCTTTTGTTTGAAGCCCTGCAATTCAATAAGTAATGTTAATAACATCAAAAAAATAGTATAAAACTATGTATGAAAGTTGGGATGAAAATAAATTATGAGTGTAAATACGTAAATATTTTATCTTACCAGAACAAACACCAAGTCCTAGGAAATCATGAATAGTCCAACATAGCACACCATACAAGATGAAGGACCTATTTGATGGGGGACGTGATATGTCATACATTCTTATGCCTCTCCATAGTAGTTGCATCTCATCAATAAAAGGCGCAAGATAAACTTCCATGTTTTTAACTTGATGTTTTCCTAGAACAATGAGAGTCAGCATAAGGTGCTCCTTTCTAACACTCATCCATGGGGGAATATTGTATACTATCAATCTGATTGGCCAAACACTATAATTTGAGCTCAGGAAAGAGAATGGGCACACTCCATCAATTGCAAGACCAAACCTGATACTACGGGGTTCATCTTTGAATTTTCTTGGCCATTTTTCCTCTATGTGTTTCATTGCTTTAGTTTCAGTCAGAATTCGTATGAATCCATCTTTACTCCTATTCTTTGTGTTGGTGCCTGAATTGGCTCTCAGTTTTGGAGCAATTTTCATGTAGGCACCTTCCCAAAAAATCCAAAAAAGTTTAAGTTTTGGCACCCCTTCAGTGTTTTTCAGCATCTGCATCATAGTTTTTTGAGGAGGTGGTCTTCGTGTTTTCTCCATCAGCATGAGTTTGTTTTTGTGTCTTTGACATTTAGGTTTGAACTTGAACCCCTTTTCTCAAAGTTCAATAGTTCACAGGTTCAAGGTTCAATGGTTCGAAGCTTTGTTGCCAATGGAGTATTGTTTTGGAGGTTTGAACCTCGTTGGTGTACCTCAGTATTGAACCTCGCCATTGAACCGGTTCACTAGTTCAATGGGTTCGCGGGGTTGCTTTTATGTTGTCGACAGAGTTGGTATCGGCGTTGAACTTCTCAGTTGAACCTCTCATTTGAACCATCAGGTTGAACCGGTTCAAGGTTCAATGGTTCAAAGCTTTATGTTTTTGGTCTTATCGGAGGTGTCGGCATCATCGGCGAAGGATTTTTGAGTTGGGCCGACAGTTGGGAGTTTGGCTGATGGTGGAGTTGATGTTTGGCATATTGGGGTGACGAGGGAGTGTGTCTTCGCAACAGGAGGACCGTCGGCGAGACTATTGCTATTGGCAGAGGGGGTTTGGTCTCTGCCAATATCGTTACTTAGGCCGATGGGGATTTAGGCATGTGTGTGGTCGCCAAGACCTTGATCTATCAGCGAAGGAATTTGTGGTCTTCCTGATAGTTTTGGTCATACCGATGAAGGAGGAAGGTGGACTGGTAGCCGCTAAGGGGAATGTGGAGTTTGCGGTCGGCGAGACCATTGAGATCGGCAGGAGGAATTTCATGTTGGCCGATGGTGTCGGTCACACCGACAGGGTAGTTTGGAGTAGCGATCGGAGAGACTCATGCTATCGGTGGAGGTTTGGAGAGTTGGCCCGATGGTTCATCTCTGGCTGATGATGGGGTATGCGATGTAGGCGTCGGCGAGACAATGGAGGTCGGCAAGAGTTTTTTGGGGTTGGCTAATGGTTTAGGTCATAGCAATGGGCTTTTGGAGAAGGAGCATGCGTCGAGCGTAGAAAAAGGTGCTCGACACCTATTATGCATGTGGCCATGTTTTTAAAATACTAAAGGGGTCTCCGCACCATGCATGTGGGACTATTCTTCCTGCATATTTGAAACTTCAGTAAAATGCCTTTTGGCGGGAGGCTCCATTTTGAACGCAGCGACGGTTTCCAAGTAGGCCGTGGGTGGTTGAGCCATCAATGGCAATTGTAGCAGGGGTATGGGTGATAGTACACATGATCAGGTTGCCTAATTTTTGGCATGAAGACTCCCAGATGGTGGCACAGGGCTCGAGGCCACCCTTGTCTACTTTTTGTCTGCTGCAGCAATAACTTCTGAGCGCCATTCCTTCTAAGGACTATATCTGGCAGTTTTTTGTCAAAAACATGTAATTAATGCTAGAGGTACACTTTCTCGCTGATATAGGTAGACTGTGTTACCATTTTGGTGGTTGTTGAAAGTTGAACATTTGGCTCTGTAATACAATACAGTTGGTTTTGGTTGCTCTGTGCAGCAAAACTTGTGAGTTTATGTATCTCTTGTTGTATGTTTTTGCATGAATCCACTAATTTCATGGTTAATCCTATATGAGTAATGCTATGTTTGCATGTGTTTTGTTAATACTGTCTCCAGTATTGCATGTATCTTTCTTCTAAGTATGGATATTTAAGGAATGTCTAAGATTCTAGAACATAGAATTCCTGTGTTGAATGTTTAATCTTTTAACTTTTGCTCAAGGGGTAGATTAAATTGTTCTTAGATTGAATATTGGGAAGGATATATTGCAGTAGGGATGCCATAAGTATAGATAGCTTAACACTCTGTATTGGGAGATATCTGTAAGGCAGATATCACATGTGTCCCCCTAAAATCCAGTTTTAGTTGTTCATGCTGATCATTCACAGGTGTATGTCTACTGACTCCAAGCCCTGGATAGGCACCGATCTAGCTTTGTGTTTGTGTTATATACCATGTCCAGCTTTGCATCCAAAATAAAATCAAAATCAAACTCCAAAACAACCATTAGGACAATAGAATTAGTTTTAGGATCCAAGTCCTCTGTCTACAACTGCAAATAGGCCCAAAGCTAGCCCCTTTGCTCTTATCTTACAGTTTTGGTCTACTTATAGGAGGACTTATCTTCTTTCTGTCAGCATCCCAGCCTTTATATGCATATCCTCACGGATGTTGAGTAGGGAATACCCCCCTAGGTTTTGCAGAGCTTGAAGAAGAAGAGGAGATAAAATATAGAGTCTATCTCCTACACTGTTGGCCCCTGGCCCAGAGATCTTGTTGATCATTGATGGCTACCTTGTAGGGAAATTTGGGAGTAAGCATCTAGTCTAAAAAAAAACCAACACTTCGTATGCCAGTCCATCAATTGTGCAAGTGACTTGCAATGAAACATTCACTGAAGTCTAGGTATAATTGGCATGTGACGTAAAACCTTCTTTGGAACTGTAGGACCTTGTACATATGTACGATATCTCTTCTCTTTGCATACAAGACATTCTACCTTGTTTTGATATTCATCTCTATATAAAATGCAATCATTTTTAGAAGAATGAATTTGCTTATATTCAATCCCCAAATCAGCCAACAACAGACGCGCCTCTCTGCAAGTTGATGGCAACACATTATCTTCAAGAAATATTTTAGTTTTTAGTGCCCTATAAGATTGCCAGAGATTAAATCAATTGAATGCTTTGACTTATGATGAACATGTTTGATATATCAATCTATAATAGGACTATTTATATACAATATATGGTTTTAAACTCCTGTTGATGATGATGTTACTCACAAGCAAACATGAAATAAAAGTTACATAACAGCCTTTATTTATCTTGAAAGATACGATGAATTCAAAGAATTCATGATCCCAAGTCTTTGTTGATTAGTTCATAATCTACTGACATTACTCAGTGGTTGATGTGTGTTGTTGTTTTCCATTACAAGGGGCCTTACGTTGATCAGTAGATTTTGTATCCTGTAAATATGCTACACAGAGAGGTTATTCTATTCTATTTACTCAAATAATGCATCTGTAAGTAGATCTTTGCATGATATTTATCGATTTAACATGCTTTAACTCTAAATATGCTATGTATTTCCAATTATCTATGAGATGTCAGCATATTTCATGTTTATTTGCTTTTAATTTTCTATTATTTGCAATTGTGATGGTGAATTGTTATGAAATTGAAAGAAATTTAAATGAATGCTTCAAATTTTGGTGAATCTTTAGCTATTGAACCACATACGCACCAGATACGTTCATGAGGAGAAGAAATCAAACCATATTTTCACCAGGATGTTCCACAGCTAGATATAGATGATGCTAACTTCAAAGGATGAGGAATGAAAACAACACATGCAGACTGACAAGCACTCCAAGGGACGTAGTTGATCAAAGCATGTATTAAGAATTCAAACATAGATTACTCAAGATTTATGATGATTTGTAATCAAATTGTCTTCTCTTTCATTCAGTATGCAAAATATGTAAATTTACAACAACTTTGAAATAAGTCCTGATATTTCAACAATCAACTTTCAATTAAGCTTCTGAATATTCAAAATGTGGCACCTTGCACCTAAAATGACCCCCTTGGAAAAGATCGGGGTGACGTCAGGATGTCAGCGACCTTGTTTAAGTGTTGTGTTGCAATGACGTCACCGTCCTGTTATTGAGTATGGTAGGGATAGGATATATACCTTCGCGGGCCAAAAAGAATGATGACATCATCACCAAGATGATTTTCTTTGTTCGCTGGGTTTAAATGACATCATCATCATATTGGAAAAGGGTGATATTTTGCGAGAAGGGTGATATTCCTAAGATCGGGTGATATTGAAAATATGACCCCCGCAAAAATATATGAAGTCGTTTGACGGGTCAATAATAACTATCACGTAAAATTGATGTTTGGAGTTTGCTGACCAAGTGATTATCAGGTGATAAACTAATATCGGGGTGATCTTACACAGGGTGACTAATGTTTGAAATATGACCCCTCCCCCTCGGAATATCAGGTTTGACCAAAACTTTAACTTGTCATAACTTTCTCCCCTTAAGGAATTTCAGGGTGATCCAAAAGGCAAACCTGCATGGAATTTTATCCTCTTTCCAACTATGAGGTTAATGATATGAAATACTAACTTTGACAATTGACCTCATCATGGTGACCTATCAACACCCTTACAGGGCTATCTACATGACTTACTTTTACCAGACTGCCAAAAGCAGATAAACAACAAGCCAAAGCAGCAAAAAAAAGGGTTGGCCTCCTATTTTGTCAAGTCAAAATGGGGCGTGTTGTGTAACCACACAACAACTTGCCACCAAAGAAAACAACTAAATTCCAATGATTCAATTGATGTGATCACATTCTAACATAATATTCTAACTCTTTCTAAGTATAAGCATCATAATCTTTCTGAATGATAAGGTTTTCATCATGGCAACAATGCTAACAAAGGATCAAGTGTCTGCAAATGATTAATTATCCTCATCTTGAAAGTAAGTTGAAAACATGAGTGACTAATGTTAAGATACATAGTTTAGGATCATCCCTCATAGCCAACCTGGATAGAGCCTTGCTGCCAGCAGGCATCCATAACCCTGGCAAGGTTATCTATACAATCTCCCTAAGTAGAGCCCCATTGCCAACATGCGTCCATAGCCCCGGTAGAGTTACTTAGATGGCCTAATTTTATTATCTTTTGGACTTTTCAATATTGATCTCTATATTCATATGATGTCATCATGTAAGCTTAGTGTGCAAGGTATGGTCACTTGCTGATTTAGGTTGGAGATTGCATTGGTAGCAAGGGAGTCCCTTTAGATTTTTCACTTAACATCTATACTTGTGTATTCCACAAACCCAAGGTTGTTAGGTGAGTCATTGTGAATGAATCGATTTGGTCAAGGAAAGGCACCCTGATGAAAAGATATCACAGACCTGATCACCAACACTTCTCAAAATGAGTCATAACCTATATATGAATTTGTTCTCATCACTTGAATCTTAACAATTTGGTTATTTTCTTAGGGTGATGAGCTGCATCATCTTGACTAACCAAAATAGAACTCAACAAACAAACAAACAAAACCAAAACCAAAATTGTACAAACAACTATACAAATATGCACACTATGATACACATGACTTGCATGACACTGTTTCAGGCTTGAAAATAGTGTTTGAGAAACTATCCATTAACTAGTAATGGAACATCCTCACCGGTTAAGGTCTTAAGCCTGTAGGTATTATCTCCTAGAATTTCTAAAACTTGGAAGGGACCTATCTAGAGTTTATCAAACTTACCATGATCTCCTTTCCTCTCATGTGCTTTGTCCCACATCAGGACTAAATCTGAGATTCTAAAAGCCTTAACTCTGGTTCTTTTGTCAAACCAATGCTTAACAATAGACTGATGTTTAGCAAACTGGTCAATTGCCTTACTTCTTTTTTCTTCTAGGTGCATCAACTGAAGCAACCTGACTTCTTGTTTGTTATCTATGCCTAGGTATTCTTGTGCAAACTGCAGTGTGGGGATCTTTAGGTTAACAAGGAGGATAGGATCCACCCCATTTACTAGGTGAAAAGGAAAATTTCCTAATGCAGCCTTCATTCTGGTTCTATCTACCCACAAGGCATATTTCAATAGGGTGTTCCACTCCCTTGGGTTCTTTTCTATCAACTTCTTTATGATGTTCAGTAAATTCTTGTTTGTGGATTCTGTTAATCCATTCCCTTGGGGATAGTAATTTGAGGAGAATTTCAAGATGATTCCATAATCAAAAGCCCAACTTGATAATCTTATTGAAGAAAAGGCAGACCCATTATCACATACCAAAGCATAAGGAACTCCATACCTGGTCACTATATTGCTTTCCAAAAACCTGATGACATCCTCAGCATTACATGTCTTATTGCTGACAGCTTCAGTCCACCTGGTACAATAATCAGTAATAGTCAAAACGTACTTGTGGCCTGAAGATGATGGAGGATTGATAGGCCCTATGAAGTTCGTTCCCCATTAAGCAAATGGGTGCATCTCCATCACTGACTGCAAAGGTTGAGCAACATATCTTTCTCTGTTTGTAGCAACCTGACACATATGACAACATTTGATGTGTTCAGCAATATCTTGAAAAATAGTGGGCCAGTAGTATCTTGCCCTGAGGATAGCATGAGTGGTAGCTCCATGGGTAGTTCCAAACTTGTCATGTAATTCTGCTAGCACCTCGTCTACTTCTTGCCTTTCTAGGCATCTAAGGTATATTCCCTCATAGTTCCTTTTGAAAAGGACTCCTTTTATCATGTATTTTTGTGCTCTTATCTTTAAGGCTCTTCTCTGTGAGGCCTGCAATCTTGAAGGACATCTTCTAGTAATTAAGATATGCTTGATGTCTGAATACCATTCTCCATCTTCTCTTGCATTTATGACATACTGTTGGCTCATGATATTAGGATCAATTTCTGATATCATCTGGCTCAAGGCTTGTCCTCTTACTAATTTCATGGGTGTTATGTCCATATCATATTCTTGGAGGATAGTGAACCATTTAGCTCTCTTCTCACCTGGTTCACTTTGCATTAAAAGCATCTTTATTGCTGCATTAGGTACTACAACTATCACCTTACTTCTCAAGATGTAGTGCCTAAACTTCTTAACTACTCGAACCAGAGCAAGTGCTTGTCTTTCAACATCCATGTATCTGAGTTTAGCATCTCTGAAAGGGCAACTCATGAAGGCTATAGGCTTTTCATCTTTGGCCTCATTTCTCTATGTTAATAGTATTGTAGATGTATGCTCTGAAGCAAATGATTATATGTAAAAATCCTTGGTATAATCTGGACTGATTAGAACTAGAGCATTAGATATGGCTTTCTTGATATCTTCAAAAGCTACTCTAGCTTCAGGTGTCCACTCAATTTTGGCATCCTTTTTGAGCATGGCATTCAAGGGTCTAACAATTTATGCAAAACCAATGATAAATTTTCTAACAAAATTAATCTTACCAAAGTAAGATTTGAGCTCCTTCTTACTTCTGGGGAGCTGTATCTTCATGATTGATTCCACCCTGTCAGGGCTAATGATGATCCCATTTTCTGTTATCATGTGGCCTAATAACTTCCCTGTGGTTACCCCAAATATGCACTTCTTAGGGTTTAGGGATATCCCATATTGTTCACATTTCTTTAGCACCTTCCTAAGGTCTTCTACATGATTTCCTCTGTCTTTAGAAAAATCTGTCAAGTCATCCATGTATATGACTATGCATTTCCCAATTAAGCCTCTAAAGTCTATGTCCATCGCTCTCTAAAATGTGGCTCCAACATTTATTAACCCAAAAGGCATGTGCCTATAGGCGAATATTCCCCACTTTGTGGTGAATGCAGTTTTCAATCTGTCTATTTTGTCCACCATCACCTGGTTGTAACTAGAGAAACCATCCAAGAATGACATCATCTTGGCACCATTCACAATCTGCAAGACCTCATCTAGACAAGGCAAAGGATAATTATCCTTTTCAGAAGCTCTATTTAAGTTCCTGAAATCTACGTACAATCTGATGTCACCATTCTTCTTCCTTACTAGGACTAGTTTTGCAACCCATGTGGAATGTCTCACAGGAAATATGATCCTGGCATGGAGCAACTTCTTAACTTCCTCAAAAATGATGGGCTCCTGCAGAGCATTAACAAGTCTCTGTTTCTATCTAAAAGGCTTGATATCTAGCTTCAGAGGTATAGTATGAGTGATGATTGATGTGTCATAAGTCTTCAACTCATCATATGTCCAGGCAATGACATGGATATAGTCCTTAAGTGCCTGAGTTATTCCTTCCAACTCCTCCTTTGTACAGACTTTTCCAATCAAGACATTTCTTTTTTTCATTATTGTCCTATCCAATGTTAACCTATGAATATTCCCTCCATCTGCTTTAGGGAGGTCTTTCTATTTCAGCATGTTGTCTAGATCAAATGCTCTTTCCATCACTATCATTCCCTTAGGAATCTTGTTACTAGGCAACTCTAGGATTTCTTCTTCTATCCAGATATGGTCTTCCACATTTCTTTCATCTATGATCTGTGCATCAAAGACATCCCTATTGGAAATGAAGTCCAATATATGCTGATCGTCGTCAAATACTTGAAGATTAGTTACATTATCTGGCACAAAAGGCACTAATACTAATTCGATTGAAAATCTTTTTAGACCAGATATGGATAGTGGTTCTAAAGTGCTGGCAGCTTGAGCTAAGGCATCTGCCCTGTGATTTTGTTCTCTAGGTACATGGGTGATGTTGAATGCATCAAAATCTTCTATCAAGTCCCATACCCTATGTTTGTAATTGGATAGCTTCTTGTAATTGTAAGAGTACATACCTCTTACCTATCTCACAACCAATTCTAAGTCTCCATAGACATGCAGAATCTTCACTTTCTTTCTTAGTGCAAATAATATCCCATGAATTAGAGCTTCATAATCTGTCACATTATTTGTGCATGGGAATTGTAGTCTGTATGCTGCTAAGTAGGATTTTCCAGATGGATCGATAAGATCTATCCCTACTCCAGCCCCTTGTTTTGACTTGGATCCATCAAACCTAAGGACCCATGGCTTATCTTCAGTTAAAGGCTTATCTAGGCCTTCCTTTTTATTTTTAGCTCTGGCAGCTGTACCATTTGATATCCATTTCAATTTTGGTGTTTCAACTTTCTCAAACTTCACCTTATCTGCCTTATGTGAAGCAGATATTTCTTCTTTTCTTTTATCATCAGAAGAAAAATCCTCTGGACTAGGCAACATCTGCCTTTTTAGAATATGTAGACACAATGAACAAGCAGTTTTTGAATGAGGTGCTTCATGTAACCTGCACCACCCCTCAATCAAGACATCCTGTAGAGATCTCTATTGTTGTGTCATCTTTTGAATCTCTTTTGACAGAAACTCTTCAAACTTGGACAAATTACTGCCCCTATCTTCATTAGATAACTCATAATCTGATTCCACTAAACAATCACTCCCTGGGGTGATTTTCTTGTTTCTTTTAACAATACTCTTGTTACATACCAATATCTCCTCTGTCATCTAAATATGACTTTCATCATGATATGTGCATTCTCCTATTCCTACAGATGACAAACAACAATCAGTGTCACTATCACAATCTACAGAACTTACCGCGGATGACAATGATGCCTCACTGCATGCTTGTTCGAGCTCCATCATGTCTAAGCAGGCATCACAAGTTTTTTCAGAATGTGCCTCATAATGTAACCTGCACCATCCTTCAATTAAAATATCATGAACATGAATTTTTAACAATTGACATCGTTGCAGTTCTTTGGACAAGTGCATCTCAAAATTCTTGAAGTGATCTATCTCTGTTTCACTCTCAGGGTTACAATCAGATTCTATAATCATTTTATCATCTTGAATGTTATCATCATGATGATGAATGTCATACATCAGGATCTCCTCTATCTTGACTGTCTGAGGTCTGATGGATTAAACTCCGGGTTCTACATCCACATACATGATTTCATTGGTTTTATTATATTCAATGATCATGTGTTTCATGTGAGGCTCAACATCTATCCTTATTTGATTTGGTATCCCTTTCCAGGGCAACCACATGTGGCTAAAATCAGTTGACATGTATCCATTAAGGGTTTTCGACCAGTCTCTGCTAAGTAACATCCCATATGTATCAGGTATATCAACCACTTGAATATCAATGTAGTACTGGATTCTCGGGTCTGATGCCAACTGCATGTGAATGTGAGTTAATTCTCCTACTACACTCACATCTGTTTTGTCTAATTGTGTTACTTTCTTTAGTGATTTAGTAGGATGCAACCCTAAAGCATTGCATATAGACAAGGGCATTACATTGGTAGATGCTCCCGAATCTACTAAGCAGTTGTGCAAGTTTTTACTAAACATCCTTATAGTAAGGAGAAAAGGAGGTGACTCAGTCTTGTCTCTATAGAGAGTCATGTGTGAAGTTTCTACAGCTTGAACAGTAGCTGACACTCTTTGTCTAATATTAACATCTCTAGTAGCATGATTTTTATTTCTAGACTGACCTGAGGTATGACTATCCTCTTTTGGAGCAAGATCATCTAATGATTTCATGAATGCTTTCTTGATAGCAAGGGTTTTAAGCAACTCTGATAATGACAAGCTGATCTTAATCTTTTTCATTTCATCTACCAAATATGTGACCAATTTATCAAAATCAGGAGGTAGATTACCAACTTTTGGTGCTGTACTCTGTGGTTCTAAGTATTGAGCATTAACCTTGGGAAATCTAGGATTATTACTTGCCTTAGGATCAGGTGGAGTATTGAAATTGCTTGGAGGCAAGGATGTGGTCAAAGGACCACTAGGTTTGTTTGAGTTATTCCTTAAGTTATAATTATGCCTACCCTGATACTGCTGTTGATAAGCATGTACCTCTTCATGTTCAATTGATGGCTCATTTTCATCTTCAAATGGAAAGACATAGTTAGACTCAAAATCCATGGATGATTCTTCACATGCCAGGGTGTAATCTTGGTGAGAAGACACTATCTACTAATGAGGATGATTAGTGAAGCTTTCTAACACTAAGGCAGAATCATATCCATAGGGGACAATTTCATTTCCTTCTACATGAGATGGATTTCTTGAAGTATTGGACACTTCAGTTTGGAATATATTGGCAGCAATCTGAAATTGAGGACAGTCTAGCTCTGCATGAGCATTGGTGTTATGTATCCTACACTAGTTTGTAAGGGCTACTTCTGCAAGGTTGACTCTAGTAGTCTGCTTAGATTCACTAGGAGGCTGATTATCTAGGGGTGATGGCAAAGAACCATTATTTGGCCTAGTGCTCCACACTCTATGCTGTCTAGGAGGATTATTATTGCCATTGTTATTGTAGTTGTTATTGTATCCCCTATCAGGATAATTAGGTCTGTCATTAGCATATCCTCTATTCTGATTAGGTTGGGAATAGAAGTTCTGACTCCTCAAGTGAGTGATCTCAGTAGTGAGTTTTCTTAACTGTGCTGATATTTCCTTAATTTCTTCTTTCTCTTCCTGAACCTTGGCCACTACATTCTCTATCTGAGGTTTGAAAAAGGAAGATCCATTGTTATTATTATTGGACTATTCTACACCCTGAGGTACCTGTGTTTGTTCTGGATATTGTAACATCTAGCCATTTCCATTTGGAGATGGCATGATACTGAGTGGAGGTATCTGTAAAGGACTTGGCAACAGCTGGAGGCATCATGGCTCCATTGGTCTGTTGTTGAGCAGGATATGTAGGATAACCAAGAAGTGTTGGGAATGCAATATTTGGTGTAGGAGCAGGAATTAGTTGCTAACTAACTTTGACAGCTTCTTTAAAAGCTCCTGTCAAAGTTGTGACCCTAGAATGTGCTCTCCTAATAAACATGGAAGTCAAAGGATCTAGAGCTGAGTAATATATGCTCCTAGCAGCTTCATCTGCTACAACATAAGGTGCAACTAGCTTAGATAACATCTTCTGGAATCTTGTGTTGAAGTTAGAGATAGGTTCTCCTTCAAATCTCTTGATTGTGGCAAACAAATGATAATTCATTGAAGGATCTATAGGTATTTTGAACCTATCTTTAAAAGCTTTCTCTAAGGCAGCCCATGAACTGACTGAACCATGACCAAGACTGATATACCAGTTATAGGCCTCTTCCCCTAAGGAAAATGGAAATAACCTACATACTACATCTTGATGCTCAATTCTAGCCCTACAATAAGCTTCCTTGAAAGTTCTGATATGATCATCAACATCCTGATATGGATGATACTTAGGACAAATTTTATCAGGATTCTTAGGCAAAGCATGATATGTTGTGAATGCCAGAGGTGATTCTGCAGTGAAAAATGACATTGCAATTGGTGGAGGTTGAACCTGAGGTGTAACAAGTGGTCATGTAGGTGTTTGTAACCTGATAGGGGTTACAGGAGGACATTCTGGTGAAGCTCCTGAAGCACCAGAATCAGGAGAGTGATGAATGTCTACAGTTCTAGGTCTAAATCCTCTGATAGATAGTTCTTCAAGGATTCCACTAGATCTGGACCTGGTATTTGGCCTGAGAGCAAGGATTTCTTAAGTTTAAGGAAAATTGGCTTGGTTATAGCAAAGATCGGTTGAAACTTTCCAGCAAAGGCTGTATTTATGGTCAGAACTTGAGACTAACTGAATATTTATGGAATATTTGCATAAATGATGCAAATATGAGGTGATATGAGGCTTGGTGACACAAGCAACCGGATACCAGGTTTCTTAAGCAGGTTACTTCAAAGCTTTAGCAAATTTACCTGAAATAGAGCTTATCTTTTCAAAATTCAGGGTGATCAACCACAAAGCTTGCAATATTTAGGCTCAATTTTGAAATCTTCACAAAGGATTAGCGTGCACAAACTGAAAACATCAAATCTTTGCATATGACTTGAAATACAAAGGTATATGAGTGTTACCTTTCTGTCTACATCATCAAATCAGACAAAACTTTACTAATGATGAGGAGGCCCTCCTTCTAGTGCCAATTTATATTGATGATGATGTTACTCACAAGAAAACATGAAATAAAAATTACACAACAACCTTTATTTATCTTGAAAGATACGATGAATTCAAATAATTCATGATCCCAAGTCTCTGTTGATTAGTTCATAATCTATTGACATTACTCAGTGGTTGATGTGTGTTGCCATTTTCCATTACAAGGGGCCTTACGTTGATCAGTAGATTTTGTTTCTTGTAAATATGCTACACAGAGAGGTTATTCTATTCTATTTACTCAAATAATGCGTCTATAAGTAGATCTTTGCATGATATTTATCAATTTAATATGCTTTAACTCTAAATATGCTATGTATTTCCACTTATCTACGAGATGTCAGTATATTTCATGTTCATTTACTTTTAATTTTCTATTATTTGCAATTGTGATGGTGAATTGTTATGAAATTGAAAGAAATTTAAATGACTGCTTCAAATTTTGGTGAATCTTTAGCTATTGAACCACACACACCAGATACGTTCATGAGGAGAAGAAATCAAACCATATTTTCACCAGGATGTTCCACAGCTAGATATAGATGATGCTAACTTCAAAGGATAAGGAATGAAAACAACACATGCAGACTGACAAGCACTCCAAGGGACGCAACTGATCAAAGCATGTATCATAAATTCAAACACAGATTACTCAAGATTTATGATGATTTGTAATCAAATTGTCTTCTCTTTCATTCAGTATGCAAAATATGTAAATTTACAACAACTTTGAAATAAGTCCCGATGTTTCAGCAATTAAATTTTAATTAAGCTTCCAAATATTCAAAATGTGGCACCCCTGCACCTAAAATGACCCCCTTGGAAAAGATCGGGGTGACGTCAAGATGTTAGCGACCTTGTTTAAGCGTTGTGTTGCAATGACGTCACTGTCCTGTTATTGAGTATGGTGGGGATAGGATATATACCTCCGCAGGGCAAAAAGAATGATGACATCATCACTAGGATGATTTTCTCTGTTCGTTGGGTTTAAATGACATCATCGTCATATTGGCAAAGGGTGATATTTTGTGAGAAGGGTGATATTCATAAGATCGGGTGATATTAAAAATATGACCCCGGCAAAAATATATGAAGTTGTTTGACGGGCCAATAATAACTATCACGTAAAATTGATGTCCGGAGTTTGCAGACCAAGTGATTATCAAGTGATAAACTGATATCAGGGTGATCTTACATAGGGTGACTGATGTTTGAAATATGACCTCTCCCCCTCAGAATATCAGATTTGACCAAAACTTTGACTTGTCATAACTTTCTTTCCTTAAGGAATTTCGGGGTGATCCAAATGGCAAACCTGCATGGAATTTTATCCTCTTTCCAACTATGAGGTTAATGATATGAAATACTAACTTTGACAACTGACCTCATCATGGTGACCTATCAACACCCTTACAGGGCTATCTGCACGACTTACTTTTGCCAGACTGCCAAAAGTAGAAAAATAACAAGCCAAAGCAGCAAAAAAAAGGGTTGGGTCCCTATTTTGTCAAGTCAAAATGGGGCGTGTTGTGTAACCACATAAAAAATCCCCTTAAAGAAATATAAACAAAGTTGATGAATGCTTATGAATTATGTACACCAATTGACAATTGCAAAGTAAGAAATAGATTTCAACTCACTTCAACAGGGTAGTGAATCCTTTGTCTGACCAACCAAATAGTGACTTGATTTCTAATAATATTAATGTGCATGCCAGTTTTGAGGTTATACTTGCACCCTGTTACCATCTGCATGAACAGTCAGGTTACAAGCAATTAACATGCAAGCGCCTTCCCAAAAAATCCAAAAAAGTTCTAAGTCTTTGGGCCTCCTCATCATATTTCAAATATAACTTGATATTTTAGAGGAGGGGGTCATCATCATATTTCCAAGTATCAGCCTGATTTCTTGTGCGGGGGTCATATATTTATACCAACCTGATCCCTCGCCCGTGGGGTGATATTCCAAACATCAATCATCTTGTGAATATCACCCTATTTTATCAATATGACGGTGACGTCATTAGGATCAATGGGGTGGAGTCAGGGGATATTTTCTTATTGGGGTGATTTTTCGATAAGGGTGATATTTCACATCAGGGTGATGTGAAATATCAGGGTGATTTTTCAAGGAAGGATTATCATGTAGGCAGTTCGCTGACATCAGGGTGATATTGAACATCAGGTTATCATGCAGGAGGATGATGATGAGGTCTAAGCTGACGTCATTAGGAGAAAAATCACCGACATCATATATGCTCATGGCCTTGCTTATAAATTATTAAGGAGGTCGCCACAGGGTGCATGTGGGATAATCAGTTCTCACATAGTTTGAAAATATCAAGGTCATATTTCTTGGTGGGAAAGTTTTAAAAGGCGCATTCCTCTGCAGTACCAAGGCCGCGAGTTGGTATGCCATTAATGGCAGATGTTACAGGGTATGGGTGAAGGCATGGATGGATCAAGTACCCGATTGAAGATGTGAATCCCTAGGCAATGACACAAGGCTCAAGTTCAACCACTCCCTGTCTCCTCCTCTACTTGCTGGATTCAATGTGTTGAGCACCATTTTCTCATAATGCACCGTATTTGGCAATTTTTTAAGTCAACCATGTACTTTCAATGTTGAGTACACCTTCCTTGCTCTATATAGAAGGCTATGTGACTCATTTTGGTGGGTTGAAAAACTAGACAAATTTTTTGGTGCTATAATAAGATATGACTTCATTGGTGGCTCTGTCTTGGCTATCTTGTGAGTTCATGAGTCTCATGTTGTATGTTTTTCTGCATAAATCTACTGATATCATGCTGATTTAAATGAGTAATGCTATATTGCATGTGTTCTGTTATCTGTCTCCAAATTGAATGTGTTCTTCCTATGAATCTAAGCATTTAAGGGGTGTTTATGATTCTAGAATATAGGTTTGCTGTGTTGAATGCTTGATTTCTTACCTCTACTCACGGAGTAAATTAAATGTTTCAGATCAAGTGTTAGGAAGAAGACATTGCAATAGGGATATCAATAAGTAGAGATAACATGATACTCTGTGTTGGGAAGTATCTGTAAGGCAGATACTAAAAATCCCCTTGATATCTAGTCTTTGGTATATGTTTATGTTGACCATTCACATGTGTATGTTTATTGACTCCGAGCCCTGGATAGGCACTGATCCAGTCTTGTATTGAGGTTGCAACCCAAAGTCTCAGTTTTGCATCTAAACATAAAATCAAACTCAAACTTTAAATCAACCATTAGGACTTTAGAAATAGTTTTAGGATCCAAAATCCTCTGTCTACAACTGAATATAGGCCCAAAGCTAGCCCCTTTGCACTTATCTCACAGTTTTGGTCTGCATAAGAGAGGATTTATCTGCTTTGTGTCAACATCCCCCAGTCCACAAGCATATCTTAAGGATGTTGAATAGGGAATACCCCCCTTGGTTTTGCAGAGCCTAAAGAAGAGGAGATATTATAGAGTCTATCTCTTGTACTATTGGCCGCTGGCCCAAAAATCCTGTTGATCGTTGATGGCTACCATGTAGGGATAACTGGGAGTAAGCATCTAGTCAGATTGAGAAGAAACACACCTAATTTGAACATGGGTGTCTTTGCTACTTGCTTCATGGAGTCTTTCAAGTTGTTATCATCAACATTACGTTGGTGGTAATTACCCTTGCTATCATCGTTTTCATCCCCAAAGAAATCTGTAAGCATTTCATTCAATCCTTCTTCATACACTGCATTTTCACTATCATGATCATCATCATTAAGGCTAGGTGGCATGTCACCATTGTATGCAGATCTCATTAGATGTTCAAATTTCTTAGCTGATAGTATTCTCTTCAATAATGCTCTTTTTGCCCTGGTATTGTTTAAACAATGGTTTGGATCATCTCATCCAAATTTTAATGACCTAGTTGGATCTTGGGTATTAATATATGTTTCATCAACATCTTCTACCTATCAACAAATGCAAACATTATTTAATGTTTGGCAACAATTGGATAAATCATAAATATATCAATTTCAAAGAAATATAATCAAATATGGCTTAAAAAATAAAAATATTGGTTGTATGACCATATATACATCAATTGAATAATGGAACATTATTTTATAGACTTCCTTTTTTATACAATAATTTAAATAAAACACAATTTGGACAACATAGTTTATAAAACATCAGTCCACACTCATTTATTATTCTTTGGTTTTCTGCCCTTAAGAACATATGTAGGGAGACTTTGTTCTTCCCTCTTCTTTCGCACAAGAGTGCATTTTAAGAAGGGGTAATCAATCAATAACTCATCCCCAATGGTAAGGTCTATAATAGCCTCAACCATTATCAATCTATCAACCTCTCTTTCCATATCTCCATCTTTATCATTTATAACCTCAACAAATTGACAATTCGGTCTTACAGTAGGGTCCCTTCCCTTACTACTATTTATAAATCCTGTAATATTTTTGTGTGTGTATGCACGTCCATCTATATACATAAGATGACCTCTATTCATTTATTTTCCACTTTCCAATTGGAGACGATGTATATACATATTCAAATTTAGACCATATGCTGACATGCTATGCTTATATTTTGCTAGCCTTCTCCATTCAGCATTGTAATATGATGGACCATAATATGGCATTAATCTCCTAGTGGTTTGTTCTGAATTGTTTCTATGTTTAAATCCCACATGTACATTTTGGAAAATAAAGAGGCCTAGATTCACTCCATGAATATTGGAGGGTCTATCATGTAGCTGTATCCCCAAAATTAAAACACCTTGTACACTCTAGGTAGTTGTTGATCACTAGGTCAAGCACAATATAGTCAATGATCAAATGTTTCCTTGTAAATTGATCTCAAACTTAGGGGCAAGTCATCATCTCCATCACATTCATTCTCATAGGGTATGTAGTCCACCTTCCCCTTGTCTTTAAGAAAATTATGCATCTTTAAACTGGTTCTTGTTCTGTTGCTTGTTTTCATCAATTCCTTATCTTCTGAGCTGGTATATTGGCACATATTTTTGTTAGTTGTATCATCTAATAAATGATCATTGCCCTCTAGGCTAGAAGGGGTGATCCAGGAAACTTTAAACCAAGAACTTTATCCTACAAGTATCCATTAAGAAAAAAATTAGTTATTTAAATAATATAAAACAATGTTTAAACGAAGTATACATGTTATTTATATCAATTTGGAAAATTCCTTACCACAATTCCTATTGGATTTGAATCAATTGTAGGAGGTATACTACTGACTAGAAGCTCATCATATATGTAATGTCTTTGTACAATCACTCGTTTAAATTGTTTCTTTCCACAACAAACAGAACATCCACAAACAACAATTTTCCCAAATTATTTATCCCATGTACTATAGTCCTGACCAACCTCTTGTTCAGTGCAATCATTTGTTGTGTCTGCACGATCCATTGTCATATCCTCTTCCACCCATTGTTGTCTACATGATTTAATAGTTTTAGGTCCACGTCCACGTACATATATTTTTTGTTTTCTAGTTGAATGCTCAGACTCTACATTTGCTCCAATCTCCATCTAAAATAATAAACAACATGCATTAATTTATGTCATGATTGGATAATACATTATAAATTTCAATAATACTGTGAAAAAAGATGGATGTATCACAAAATGCCATCATATCATTTTTTCCTAAGGAAATTGGATTTGAGTACCTGATTTCCCGCTTCATCCGCTGTGTCCTCATTTGATATGACATGATCTATTGCCATGGCCTCGTCTAGCCCCTATAATACACAACATAGTAAATAATGTTTAGTACACCAATTATTTCATTTCAATGAATATGCTATCCAACACAAAACCTCACTTTAGTCATATATTTGACATATTGATGTCATGTTTTGGCCATCCTAATTTTCAAACTTTTCCCTTGATCATAGAATCACATTTAATCACCATTCTTGTGCATTTTCAACCAATAAGTTTGACCTCAGAGGCCTTGTGGACAAAAAAATGACTTTATCTCCTTTATGTTGTGGCATTTGTGAACTCATAAACACCTTCCTCCTTTGGTTGAGGTTGCTTTCTCTTCTTACCTCTATTGTATCTATAGATTTCGTTGTCATATCTATTTCCACCCACTTTCCTCTCTACGATTTAGTAGTTCTACGTTGTCCACGTCCTCTCTCCATGGCCTCCTCTAGATCTTGCAATACACAACAATGACAATAGTCACATAACAACTATGTACCAAGAGAATATTCTTGAATTTATCTTATTAATACACTCGCTTTTCATTAAGATGCACTATGAAAAACAAAATAGGACATTACAACATTTTGCTCTTCAGAAAAAATTTACACATAGAATCTTGACAACTAGAGCTCAAATCTTATGATTACAAGATGCTTACAAATTCACATCAAAAAGACATTTATTTCATATTTGACTCTCCTTTTTCTTTTATGGGTCATTTTAAGGCAATCTATATCTCTCCAAGTGGCCATAAAACCCCCAAAACTATCATCGAACCCTCAAAACAATCTCAAAGAGTCTTTGACACCAAAATTTTAAATTGTTGATGGAGAGAAGGATAATTTGGATGTTAATTTTGAAATCACATCATTAGATCTTTGTTAGGTTAATCCTAGCCATTGGATATTCTTTAATTATAGGTGCATTATGTTATATTTCACCATTACCTTTCACTCCAAAATTAATGGTTTCCTTTGAAAAGAAAACCCTCCATTAGCTATCATAACCCTAAATATCTATTGAAGTGAACTTAAACATTATGTGCAATTGTCATTGCTCATATTAAGCACCTACCTCCCTTCTTAGTGGTCCCACATGTGTGATGTATGCGAATGAGTCATATGGTACCTATGCTACAAGTTTAAAGTTTGAATTTTGCTCATATTGTTGGAAAAAGTCCCAAAAAAACCTTTGATTTTTGAGTTTTATACTCTATAACATGCATCTCCTTGATCTTTTCATCTAATCTATGACATGTTGTCTTTGCATTTCAATGAGATCAATTCTTGAAAAATGACAATCCAGAGGTTAAAGAGACAAGTTGATACCTTACCTAAGTTGTCATGTTCTTGAAACCTTGTCACTATAAAGAGGAGATATCTAGAGAGTAATGTCACAAGGACATAACTAAGGCATGCACTATCATGATCCATAGGGACAACTTACTACATCATCCAAAACTCCATTTGAACTAGCTACTATCAATAATTCACATTATTGGGGATTGTCATGAAGAAAACACCATGCATAGGACTGTCATAGTCAAAGTGGAGAGGATTGTCTAGTCATTGTATAACTGTCATAATAGCTAGTGGGTTAGTTACCATGCTTCAACCTAAAATAGGTTAATGAGAACATGGCAATGAAAATCACAATAGCATAAGCACACTCCATAAGCTGCCAATATACTCCCAATATCATGTCATCATGATAGTAAGAGAAGAGTTGTTTGGTTTTTCCAAAGCCATATCAGTTGCATAAGGATTGTCACCAACCATCTGTGTAAGGTCGTGAAAGAGTGAGTCATTATTGAGCTAATCATAAGAGAAGCATAAAGTCAAAATGCTATCATGGAAACAAGATATAGTTACTTATTATAAGGACAATCCAAATTTGGTGAGGTTATGTTTTTATCGACTTTCAAGCAAAATACCTCATTTTGCACTGATTGGCACTAAATCAGGCACACTTTATGCCATCTTTGGTGCCCCAAACAGATTACATTTTTTGCCTAAAAGTTAGCGGTAAAGTTGACGTTAATTTCTCTGACTATAGTGCCGACTACTGTATCAAAAAAAATTTACAAAATTCCCGCCTACAAATACCCCAAAACAAAAAAAAAACAAAACAAAACTTTAATATTGATTTTTTATGTTCATTTTTTGTTTGGAGATCTAGCATTTGGGTTGGAGTCTCGCCTAAATTAATATATGAGAAATTCGATAATTATAGGAGAAAAACACTACACGAAGAGAGGAGAAAAATGCCGCACGAAGAGATGAGAAATTCAATTTAGTTTTCGACAACATAGGTAAGGTTACAATTACAATAAAAATTTTTTGTTCCCAAATATATTTTTGTTTCGATTAAATGGAGAGGATTGTGAAGAAAAGGTTGTAAATATTGTTTTGTTTACAGGCAAATCATTTAAGTCTCATGTGGTTGCAAAGGAGGAGAGTAAAATTGTAGACATTGCATTATTTCCTCTGCATCTGAGAGTAGTGAATGCATTTTTCAAACCCCAATGCCCAGGTTTGCTTATCATTACCATCAATACCTTTCTCTGAACACAACTTTCTCGCTTCCTTCCTAAAAAAGTAGTTGAGTTCTTTAAGACAAGTCGATTGTGAGCAAACTAAAATTAGGGCTTTTGAAACGAGGGTGAGAAAACTAAAATAGAGGTTGGTCGAGACAATACGAGGAGATAGGGCTTTTGAGATGACGGTGAGCAAACTAAAATTAGGCCGGGAACTATAGATTCTCTCCCAAGGCACCAATTGATTCATAGGAAAATAGCTTCATGATTTGATCTACAAAGTAAAGGTCAAAAACCTTGAGGAATACAGAAAAAACTGGACAAAAACTTTCATACCTGGCAGTGTGTACTTCATTTACCTCAATAGACTAAATGAAAATAATTTTCCCTAGGTCGCCTCAAAATGTCAAGCAATAGAGGGAAGAGAGCAAAGGGAGAAAACTTTGGCCACAATGAGGTAATTCATTGTCAATTTATAGATTTGTAAATGTTTCCATTGTTTCTTTGATTTTTAGTTTTTAGTTTTTTATTTGTAAATTTAAAAGAAGAAATTTATTTTATAGGAACATTATACTAACAAAGATAAAGAGGCATTGGCTTCCATATTGGGGGTAGAGGCAATGAAAAAATTGGATGGTGTGGACTTGACAATGCTTGCCAGATACATAGAAAAATGATCTGGTAAAGCCCCTGAAACATTACAACCAAATCAAACAGTGTCAAAGGGAATCAATTGATTCCCCAACTAGTCATGGATCAAGCAAAAGATCCAGGAGGAAATCAATAACAATAACCTCTAAGAATGTGGAATAGGGACCAGAGGCTTCCAATGTCCCACCCACTCCCGGGACATAGACTTCTTCGACCACCACGCCATGTTTTGCATCTTGCACTGGTACCTATGATACCAAGATAGAATACGATGTGGTTTCAGGGGGTGTCTAAATGACGGATGTTGGAAAAAAATTTGTGAATAGGTTGAAGGAATCATGCCTTCAACAGTTCAAAGACCATCTACATTTGCCATTCTCAAAGATACCCGTGCACCTGCAAAAAATAGTTATCCAAGACATGGAGATTGAATTTGGCATAGGTTGGTCTATAAAGAAGATAAAGCTATGAATGTCTCAAAACTGCAAGAGATTTCGGTGCAACCAAACAAAGAAGATAAAAAAACTCCCTCTCGAGCAAAGGCTCAAAAAAAGGCCAATTGATGTAAGTTTGAAAGTATGGAAAGAGATTGTAAAAGCATATGAGAAGTCTGATGCATGGAGGAAGTCCGGTGAGGAGAGTATGCAGGCATTTGAATTTGCTCATAAGATTATATCAAATTTATTAAATGATTTTTAAATTTTATTTCTGCATAGTTAAATTGAATTAATATATGTTTTAGGACAAGGCCTCCAAGGCTAGGCTTGACAAACTTCATGCCACGCATCACAGTGGCCATAAAGGTTTACAGGCCTTGATCTGTACATTTGTAAGTATATTTAATAAGTTAAATGATATATTGTTTTTTAATTTCCTAGGAAAAATTAAATGATTGCATATTAATTAGTTTAACTAGTCCATGTGCCATGTTTTGATAGGAGGAGAAATATGGTCGGCATCCAAGCCAATTTGAAAAGGAAATGTTACAAAGAAAAAAGTGGACCAATTTTGTAATCTGGATGGAGAACGAGGTATCAATAGTTGACTTTCAATAACTTAGTTAGATATTGTTGTGTTAATATGTCAATTTGAATTTCTTGTGTTGAGTTGTTTATTGATGTGTAGGATGAGTTCTCAAGTGCTTCTCTGTTGGCCCTAGCGCCCTTAAATGTAAGATTTCTCTTAGATGACAAATGATTACTCTTATATCTTTGGGGACCCTTCTTGGTGCTATTAGGATCATAATGAGTATACTAGTCTTGTGCTTGCTTACAAAAAGTGGTCACAATTTACCTAATCTTGTGGTCATTATCCACAACATTTTGTGTGTACCATGCTATCTCATATGCTTAAGTTTAATGGGCTAATAATGAATAGAAAACCCTTGTTTGCCTACCTCCAACTAATGGACTTGTTGGAACCTAAAATTTCCTACCATTTTTTGCAAAAAAATTAGGTTCCCATGATGAAAAATCTGACTGCAGCACTCAGAAATGCACTTGTACAATATACTTCAGTGGCCTACTTTGAAGGGTTATAATTCAAAGCCTATTCATTTTTTATGTCAAACCACTTTGTAGGCATACTTATCTATCATATGTGAGTGTACATGCTTGATTTTAGCTTCCCACGATCAGATTGGACAAGGTTTTGCAATGCCAAGTTAAAGGGTTCTGGTGGTATTTAGTGGTACCCACCTAGGTTTAGGGTTTTAAGTTGAGTTTGCAAGCTTATATTTTTATTCCTTTAAACCCCTTAAGACCTTAATTTTTCTTGTCCTTTGGCCTCTTGTACTTTATCTTTTAAAACTGCATTGAATTCCTGTATTAAAGGGCAATTGTCTTGAGGTCTTCTTAGAGGGGTGATATGTGACTAGGGTATGAAGACTAGGACTTTGTATGTAATCTTAAGCCCTCCTTTCTGATTTGTTGGAATCCTTCTTCACTAATACATAAGGACTGTCAAGACTCCTATGATAGTGCATTAGAGAGGCATTGAAATCACAAAGAAGATAAATATTATTAGGCCATCACGCAATGGAGAAGGGATTGTCATAAAGAGCACGACAGTGTTACCTTGTCATAGTCACAAAGGGGATAGTCTTTGTGGTGGTAATTAAAGTCACTAAGTTTACATCCACCTTCCTAGGGTTTGCAGAAATGCCTGAAGTTGAATATACCTATTGTAAAGATCTTGCCATGAGTATTTTCCATGTTTTTACAAATGGAGACCTCCCCAATCCTCATCTCAAGTTTCAAATGCACAATGAAACGATGGAGGACAATCATAACTGTCATAATAGTACATAAATAGGATTATGGTTTTTGTTTAAAAGCCTTGTGTTTGTTGGAAATAAAAAATTTCACATTATTCATTTGCTAATAATTCACCAAGTCTCCACATAATGTGACTAATGTCCCTCATTTTCAAAACCAACCACCAAAATGTTTTGTGACAAGATCCTTTTCAGAATCTGCACATAAAAAATCTCATGAATATACCTAGCTCTCTGACCACAACCTAATTCTAATACTAAGTTATCTATATCGGCAAGACCTTAAGTAACTCACCCAGAATAGAAAATTACATTCTTGATGTATAATGTGATAATCGATGAGAGATGATTGATGTCTGAATAATCAAAATTTCATATGTCAAAAGATCAGGGAGAAATTCTGTATGTATCACCAACACATACTCATTGGTGTGAGTAGAATAATCGGAGTGAAATCCTAAAGTTAAACTGAGCCTTTAAGTCACACTGACCAATGGCTCATCGCCAGGAAGCAAACAATCTCTCCCCGACGCGTAATATTAAGACTATTGGTGTGACATATACAATCGAAATGAAATCCTTAAGCTTCCTCGACCACAAAAGTCACCCTGACACAAGAGACAAAAGGATTTCGGTAAGACTTTTGCTGATATGTTCTAATAAAAATGAGCGATGGACATAAGATCATCGAGAAGACCTAACCCATCGGGAGACTATCATATTCTCTTGACGATGGAGATTGTCATGCCGATAAAGATGAGGTAACCCCTATCTATTGGAGAAACACTCATTGATGCCAAGGAGAACATTCACCACACCTAATCAAAATGACATCGGGATGAAAATTATAATATCTCACCAAAATGACAATAAAGGGTTCATAACTCTATGAAAAGAGTATTTCATGGAGACACCAACGCACCCTTGGCAACCAACTAGAAACATATGAAAGAAAATGGTGCCAAAACAATATGAAGATCAATGAAAGAATAAAATGGTCTCACCGATATGATAAAAAGATCATCACCCTAACATTTTGAAATTCGTGAATTTCCTGCATTCAATTCCGGTGGCAGCCATTAATGGCTGATTGAACATAATGTTGTAAAAGCCATTCTGATCCCCACTAAAATCAACACAAGGGTTGTAGACGGAGAAGAAGGAATTCACCGAGAATCAAGAGATTTGTGTGGAGCATATATAGGTAAGTCCTTGAACTTTCTTTGATACAGTCAAGTTTTGGTATAAAATGGAAGGCTCCTCTGAAACAAAGAAAAGGCAACACACTGAAAAGAGCCAAACCAAGGGCAAAAAATAGAAAATTGAAATAGAGAATGGAGAGAAAACACCAGAAATGAAACTAAACCAAGATCTTGTGGACCAATTGCCTGGTTCTAGACCCAAGGCTAGAAGAACTGTACAATTGAGGGCAAATGTGGAAAAACTTGAAGATAAATACAAATATGTTGGAAATATATGGACTTCTATTTGAGGGTATGAATTATTCATGTTCCACTATCACAGGAGACATAGGACAGAACCCGTCTGCAATCCCTGGAAACTCAATTTAGGGAAATTAATAGTCACATATGTTTTTATCAATATAGACCTTTTGAAACTGCTAGCATACCATTATGATCCCAACCAAAAGGCCATATGCAATCTACAAGGAAAGCCCTTGTTTCATAAATCTAAAAATGTAATGTGTGAAGTTTTTGATTTAAATGACACATATAACACCCCTATCATACATGAAGCCCTAGAAAAGGAATATTTCAGATTGGATACCACATATAAGGGTTGGAGACTACCATTACATAAGCCATGAAATGAGGGGAATCTAGTGCCATTTGAAGAAGGGGATGAACCACCATTTCATGTCGAATTGTTTGAACCTTACCTAAGATACACAAATTACTCAGTGGGGTAGGTGTTGGGAACTGAAGTTCCAAAATTTATGTCCATAGTACCCATGGTTATCTCTGTGAATATCTAATGCCATCATGCCAGGACATTTGACTATGTTACTTTTATTTTTAAGGAAATAGACTTAGGTCTGAAGGCTTTAAAGAATAGTTCCCCCACAGTCAGCTTCAGACACTATTCTATTCTCATGCATATGGTTTTGTATTTTAGACATGAATTGAATCTATGGCCAGAGCAGTTGAAAATTTCACAAATTGATAAAGATGTCAATCGCCACCCCCACAATTATAGACCTCAATATGGGACAACAGGTTTGTGAATTCCAGTTATGTTGACTTTGAATAATTCTTTGTAAAAACCTTGTATAGATGTTATGGCTATCCATGCAGTTACACTTTGTAAGAAGAAATTAAAAGGTTCTTGAGACCCAAGGATTTTGATGGGCCACCTATTGTAAACCACAATTAGGGGGATTGGTATTGTTTTTGTGATTGCACAATGATCAGAGTATACGAGTTTGAGGATACCCCTTTTCTATTTCCAAAAATTGTACCAGATAGGGTGGCATACTTGGAAATAGTCAGACAGCTTGACTACTCAAATGTGATGAATCTCAGTGCATATGATAAATAATCTTTTATGCCAAGCACCTTATGTTTTGGTGACTTTACTGTGTTAGATAGATAAGTCTATGATCTCATTCTTGATAAATTGTCTCATTTTAATCTTAGGAAAGCAATACAGAGAAATTTTTTTTGACCCAGGGGGCTTTATTGATTATGTTAAGAAGAAGCAAAAATTGAGTGGATATACTTATGTACCTTACCCTCATGATGATTTAATAAGAAATTTGGAAGAAGCAGATGTTGAAATAGCCATTGATGAATATAATTAGAAAATAAGGGAAAGAAGAAGGGAAGCACAAGAAATTAAAGTATTTTCCTTCGACAGTGAAGGGTCTATGGCCTCTAAACCCCATGACTTTTCTGATACAATTTCAAAATGTAGAATTGAACCATACCAGGCCCCGGAAAAAGGATTGGAAATTGAAGAAACAGGGGATAATGATGCTAGATAGGTTGCATATAAATCTTTTATTTCAGATGAGTAGTTTATTCATACCCCTGAGTTCAGATCCTTTTTGTACAAACACAAGGGGAAGGCTATTAGAGAATTAGTCTCAGATGTTACACCAGACAACCAGACGTAGTTAATGAATACTTTAAAAGTAGAAGTTGAAAAGGAGATGGAAGATATGACTCCTGAGAAAGGAAAGGAGTTGCTTAGAGAATCTAGTGTAATGATCTTCCCAGGTCTTGATTTGAATTCAACACTTGTTTTTGATAGTTTTCTGCATAATAATGATACAAAACACAAGCTTAGTTTTGAAGGGGTTGTTGAAGTATATACTAGAACAAAATACAATCCAAATGAGAACTCCCTCATGATATGGGCTCTATACCCACAAAACAAAAAGCTTGTTGTCATTGACACTAAAAAAGCTTTTGGCCATGTTATGACATTGAGAGCTAGAGAAACCGATCTAGTCATTATAGTAGAACTTGGAGTAAATGTGGCAAAACTAAATAAAGCTCAGATTCAGCTATTGATAAAGGAGAGGGATACCTACAAAATGATTTGGGAAAGGTTGAAAAAAGAAAATGATTTCTTAAAGGATTCAGCCCCTCTTAAAATGATTACATAGGCAGAAAGCTCGCAAGTCCAATCATCCTCAAAAGATCAAATGGCACAGGTTAGAATAGATACACTCACTACAGTCCTGTAGAACAAGCATGCTCATTTGATGCAATGGATGCCTAAATTATGGGATATTTTCTCTAAAAACCAAAAGGTCATTCAAGAACATGAAAGACTAAATAACAAAATACACGATAAGTTACATGAAATACAGGGTAAACACACCTCTGACAGTGCAAGCACATCTGATGCAGACAATCTTATTAAGCAGCATAAGAAGTACCATGACATGCTCCAAGATGAAGTGAAAGAATGCATGGAGACTTCTTGGATAGGTGTACCCGTGTTACTCAAGAATGACAAAGATTTGAAGAGCAAGGATGAATGGGTCAAGGAGTGTCAGGGAATATTAGATGAGGCCCTAGAAATTGTAAAACATGAAGATTCAACATCCAAGAAAGCTTGCTCACATCTGGAGAAGATGGTTTCAATAGAGGTAGACGTTAGGGATGCCATTGAGTATGCAAAGACACACCTGAGCTAGAAATATTTGGATCATATCACTCAAATCTACTTATGGCTTAGAAGGGCTTAGTATTAAATGTATTTGTTTTTTTTCATAATTTTGTTGGTTCTCAAAAGACACTATGAAGAGACGTGGTATCTTCACTAATATTGATATAAAAGTTAAAACATATGATGGTCACAAGATCATTGATTGATAGGTATCTCTCTTTAATTTGAAGAAGACTGTATATATTACATATAGAAAGAAGATATATTGTCAGTTATGTTTTAATTAAAGAATTTCAGTTACACATGTTTATTTTCTGAAAATCATAATGGAGCAGAATACTTCTACATGGTGATTTATTTCCGGTGTTTAACAGTTGTGTTAATTTTCATGATTATATGTTATTGTGCTATCTCCAAAGTGGTTCTATTGAATTATTCAAATTTACATTTGTCAAGGCATATTTGTTGTCACTGTGTGAAGTTCTTTGATTGGTTTCCAGTTGATGTGAATTAAAAATCCTTTCTAATAATTGACTGTAATTGGTTGTTGTCAAAGATTGAATCCTTTTGAAGAAGTTATTGTGATTGGTTTCCATCAATTCAAGAATTAAATTCCTTTCACAATTTCACAGTAATTCAAGGGAATATCATTGGGATTATATAAGAAGAGCACCGTCACATACAAACCTACACATTTGCACAAGGTGTAAATATCCAAAGTGCCCGACTGTTAGAGTTTAGCTAGGAGATAAGCTCACCAATCACATACATCTGTTTCCATTCACTAACTCAAATAGCCCAATAGATTTAGGCAATAGTCATACTCATTTTCATTAGTTAAATATATCTATTAGTTTTGCGTTGATATTGCTTATACAATTTATACCAAATTAGAACCATACCATTTTCAATCATTGTTCAGACATTAGAAGTAAAAAGTAGGTAGCGAGTAATCATCTATTCCACACAATTTGCCACTGTGGGTAGATCCATCACTCAGCCAAGATCACACATCCATTTAATCTGCTTCATTAGTAAGGTGCACCCGCTAGGTCTACCAGAACCTGAAGTGTAGGGAGTCATCAACCCTATAGGTTAACTCTGTTTTGTTAGTTCAAAAATGTTGTAAATCTAAGCATAGAGCCTGGCATCCTCTTAGGATTTGTAACCTACATTTTTGAGACCTAACAGTTTCATTGACCTAATATTTATTTATGATAAGTATCCCAATAGTCTAAAGATTACAAATTGTTATCAAGAAAGGACTGTCATAGTTAAGTGTAGTACAATGATACAATTTCATCTTGGTTGAGTATTGTATAAATCTCAAGCTATTTAGAATGCATGGGGTTTTAGGGTGTAGTATCACTAAATAGGTAACCATCAAGTGATTTCTTCAACCCAATCTTGGCCTATATAGTACCCAGTGTGAAAAGCAAGATAGTGTTGTCCAAGAACCTTGTTATGGTCACAAATGAGGGTAGTCTTAGCTATTGTAACCATAGTTGGAATCCCTTGTTGTTACCATAACATACGTGACCTAAAACCATGACTCTACGAGTATGAGTTATTTGAAAACCAAATTCCACAACCTTTGCCACCATCCTCCCTGCCTATGTCAAAATGGGAGTTTTGGAATAGGGTATGGACATCCATCAATACATAAAGTATAGAGAAATTTTGTCAGATGTTGTAGTTGCAACTTACCTGTTAGACATGTATGCAAAATGTGGAAGCATTGACAAGGCACGTGAATTGTTTGATAGAATTTCTCAAAGAAATGTGGTCTCATGGACTACAATGATTACATGATATGCACAAAATGGATTTGTTGAAAAGTCTTCAGAAATTTTAAAGAAAATGTAATTAGCTGGTGTAAAGCCAAATTCCACAACCTTTGCCAACATCCTCCCTGCCTGTGTCAAAATGGGAGCTTTGGAATAGGGTATGGACATCCATCAATACATAAAGGATAGAGGAATTTTGTCAGATGTTGTAGTTGCAACTACCCTGTTAGACATGTATGCAAAATGTGGAAGCATAGACAAGGCACGCAAATTGTTTGATAGAATGCCTCAAAGAAATGTGGTCTCATGGACTGCAATGATTGCAGGATATGCACAAAATGGATTTGTTGAAAAGGCTTCAGAAATTTTAAAGCAAATGCAATTAGCTGGTGTAAAGCCAAATTCCACAACATTTGCCAACATCCTCCTTGCCTGTGTCAAAATGGGAGCTTTCGACCAAGCAATTTGTAGCACTTAAGGTTATGTAATAGAATTTACAGTTGATAGTTAAATTTATAACAAATTTTTTTATGATCTTTACTAACATTTATTAGAATTGTTGCATGTTTTACATCATTGGAATGACATATTAGCTGTAACTTTTTTGAAATTTTATTATGGTATGTGCACTTTGATATGATGTAATATGATTATGGTTTTGTTTCATATATATGTTGTAATATTAGATATATAACAGAAAAATAAATTATTACATGAAATAAATAATAACTTTTCATTTTAAATGTTTTTTTTTGTAGAACACAGGTCTTTCAGAAGATCAAGATGATCCTCCTGATAGAGATCTAGTTTATGTTGCTTCTGGTACAGATCACATGGCAGAGGATGATGATGACATAGATACAGAAGACACTAAGGCCACTGAAGATGATGATGATGACAATGATGGTGATGATGATGATGATCACGATGGTGATGATGATGACGATGATGGTGATAATCACGATGGTGATAATGATGATGATGAGGTAGTTGTTCGTAATAGCCAGTGACATTCATGATCATATAGACTGCATCATGGATCATTGTTGATATATCATTATGATGCCTCTTTTCATAGTTGCTAGCTATCATATGTATCATTTTCATGGCTTGCGGTGCCATATTAATGAGTTGTATCATAAATTTATGTATCATTTTGACTTATATCATTTGGACATGTATCATCTTGACTTGTATCATTTTGAGTTACGTAATTTATCATTTTTACTTATATCATTTGTACATGTATCATTTAGACATGTTATTGATCTACTGGCATATTTGACTTTCACTTGTTTTAGTTATATATGATGGTGATTTTATCCGTATTGACTTGTCAATTTATATGTATTGAAAGTGGTCAATGATTTTTGGATGGATATTTATTATGTATGATGATTTTAATTTAGTACTCAGGATAGATGTTGTCAAATTCAATTAAATTATGGATATTTGACTCACTTGTTTTAATTATAGATGATGATCATGTTATAATAATTATCTTGTTATTTAATCATATGAGTTAAATAATTAAATTACTTACTTTATAATCATATGAGTTATTTAAGAGGCACGATATATTTAACTAATTAAATTGAAATAAAACATATTAAATTAATAAATGTAAGCAAAACAATAAGCATTTTTAGAAGCAACAAAAGACACAAAAATGGAAGCAAAATTGGAAACAACAAGCGACATTATATTGGAAGCAAAACTGGAAGCAATAGTGGAAGCAAAATTGGAAGCAAAACCAGACACAAAATTGGAAGCCAAACTAGAAGTAAAACTGAAAGCAAAACTAGAAGCAAAATTGGAAGCAAAATTGGAAGAAAAATTGGAAGCAAAACTGGAAGCAAAACTGGAAGCAAAATGGGAAGCAAAAATGGAAGCAAAACTAGAAGCAAAACTGGAAGCAAACCTGGAAGCAAAATTGGAAGCAAAACTAGAAGAAAAATTGGAAACAAAATTGGAAGCAAACCTGGAAGCAAAACTGGAAGTAAAACTAGAAGCAAAACTAGAAGAAAAACTGGAAGCAAAACTAGAAGCAAAATTGGAAGCAAACCTAGAAGGAAAAATAGAAGCGAAACTGGAAGCAAAACCAGAAGCAAAACTGGAAGCAAAAGTAGAAGTAAAACTAGAAGTGAAACTGGAAGCAAAACTGGAAGAAAAACTGGAAGCAAAACTAGAAGCAAAATTGGAAGCAAAACTGGAAGCAAAATTGGAAGCAAAATTGGAAGCAAAATTGGAAGCAAACCTGGAAGCAAAACTGGAAGCGAAATCGGAAGCAAAACTAGAAGCAAAAGTGGAAGCAAAAGCGGAAGCCAACCTGGAAGCAAAACCAAAAGCAAAATTGGAAGCAAAACTGGAAGAAAACTTTCAAGAAACACAAGAAGCAAAATTAGAAGCAAAATCAGAAGCCAAACTGGAAGCAACAAAATTTGGCGTTAATCCTAGCACAAAAATCTGGCGTTAAAATTGGCACTAAACCTAACGCAATAGTGAGATGCTATTAGGTGTCAAGTTTTGTGCTGGCAGAAGTGTCTAATTCATGGACTCAAATGCACTAAATTCTAGTGCTATTTTAGGCAATAATTGCCTATTTTGTTGTAGTGAGCCATCTAAAGGATGACAACTAGCAACTGAAACCTGAATTTAAAGCCCTAGAAAGAAAACATTTTCTACAAATAATTGAATTTCCATCATTTGATGAGAGTGAATGGGTTCATTATGTGTTGAGATGACTGCACGATCAATTCATATGGCTTCTGAAACCATTTAAGATTACCAAAGATGTTATTAGAATTCTGACCAAATTAAACTCAACCAGTGGACTGCCCATGCTAAAATCTATCAAAAACCAAACTGTTACTGATGGAACCGGTGCAAAATTTGATAAAAGAGCCATGAAAATTAGTGACATTATAGAACCAGATGTCAAGTTTGCTTCCATGATAATCAGGTATAAGATTTATCACTCAAGTAGAGAAAACTCTATCTCTGGAACAACTATATATGCAGCGTATAAAATGTTGAAAGAAAATGCATACTATGACCTCTGTGAGCTACTACAGGTTCAACTGTTTGAAAATTTAAACAAAATCAAGAAAGATAAGAAAAATTCCTATAAGTATGGTTCCTTGATTATATGTTTATTTTTCTATTTTATTAATGAAGTGCCTTGAGTACAAGGTGTGCACTGGACAAATGATAGGCCAGTGGCAATCCAGATAAGAGATTATTTATATAGCCTTGGAGATTCATGTGCACAAAAGACTACAAGCTAGGGGTATTTCAAAAACTTTCAGAGTCTGATGCATGCAAGAGAAAGAATCCCAAAATCACTTGTAGAAAAGTATGAGAATGAGATATGTTTTATGATTGACATTGATCAATGTTTGATGGAAGCTGTAGAACCAAGAACAGTATGGATAATGTCAATGGGTTATGAGGTAGATGAGAAAGTTCTAGACATGTATGCTCAACATCTTCTGAACAAACCTAAAGACACATTTGTTGAAGGATTTGGAACATACAAAGAGCTAAGTCTAAAACTACATGTGGAGCTTAGAAAGCCAAAGATTAAAAGAAAAGTGTTGAGGCAAGTTGAAACATATGCTGAGAGTATTGGCATCACCAAAGAAACAGTAAGAAAGAATAAGGAAAGGATTGAGGAGATGAAGAAAAGTGCTGAGAAAGCTCCAAGAGAAAGGACAGAAAGTGAGCCAGCAGTTGCTCTTGAAGTCCCACCTAGTTCTTCAAGGAAAACAAGAAGCTCTGCAACTATCTCAAAACAATCCAAGTTTATTCCCATTAAGACAATGGAAGCCACACCATCTGATGAAGGAGGAAAGAGGAGGAAAACCAAGGCCACAAGAGCCTACAAGAGTACAAAAGATGATGAGGAAATAGAAACAGATGAAGAGTTATAGAGATAAGGTCAAAGAAAGCCAAGACTTCAAAGCCCTCTGAGAACCAACCCTTTAGAAGCAAAAAGGCAAGTAAAAGGCAAGGGACTGGTAAGGTTGCTATGATTGTTGAACAAATTGTAAAATCAATTACGGTTCATGGGAATCTAAAGACTATCAGAATATATTATGATAGTTTTGATGAAGCAAATAAGAAAATCTTGGAGGATGCCACCATCCTATACTTGAATAAATTCAATAGAGCTCTATTGGAAATTTTGCAAGAAATTACCAAAAGTTGAATAAAAATACTAGAAATGAGGAAGGAAGCTGCCAAGGACAAAGACATAGAACTTAGAGAATATGTTCTTTCCACCATGTGTCCAATAATGACCAGAAGAGAAGTTGATAAAATCCTCAAGGAAGTTAAGGAGAAATTCAGAACCAAGATCCAGATGAACAAGTTAATGCTTGATGAAACTGAGGAAGTTGTAAAAGAAACAGAAGAAATTTTGAGAAAAGCCCTTGACAAAAATAAATACTATATCATTTCAGAGGAACAAGAAGCTCTAGAAGAAGAGATTGAAAAAGGAAATGATGTTCAAGGTAATACTCTAGATCCTCTAGAGCAAACCTATGAGGAGACAAATGATGGAATTGATTCATCAATTCCAGTTGTTGGAGAAGTTAATATCAATGAGAAACAAATAGAGATTGATGACTCCTTTATTCTGGGAGAGGAGAAAATAAATAAAATAGATACAAAGATGATGGACCAAATTGATGATGCAGGTGATACTCTAACTCCTCCTGACCAATCAGAAAAGGAAGATAATGTTGAGAATACTGCTGCCACACTAGATCCTCTAGAACAGACTTTAAGTGGTAAGGTCAAAGGAGAGAATCTCGCTGCAGATGATACAGAGAAAGGTGAATTAGAGAAAGAGAAAGAAGACAACAAGGATGAGAAAACAAAAGAATATGGTGCAAATGTTGAAACACCCAAACAAGATAGTCTAGAGAAAATCCAAGAAGAGGAAAGTGTTCTAGAAATTGTTGCAAGAGACACTGCAAATGTAGTGAAAAGTCTTTTGGATAAAGAGATCCTTGAATTTGATGAACCTAAATTACTCCAAGGACCATTTAATCTAGATGCTCTCTCTCCGGTACAAGTGATGAAGATTGCATCCTTCACTCAAGCCAAGGCAAGAGAAAAGCTATTAAAATCTCACATGGAGGGCAGTGGACTATTAGGGCTTGCAGCCAGAGTCTTGGAGAAGTTATTACCAACTTGCCAAAAGATTCCATTGGATTCCCCCTCCAGTCACCTAAAGATTCTTGTAAATGTTGTAAGTACACATTTTGAGTCTTTTGAAAAATCTGTAGAGGCAAAAATTCAGAAGGAATTTTTGGATAAGAAATTTAATGAAGTAAAAAATTTAATAGGAAATGATAGGATGATACTCGACATTAGCATAAGGAATATTTAGAATGCTCTAAATGATGGAAGAGATATATACAAATTATGTCTATCATGGCCCAAAGTTAGTAAGGATATTGAGAAGAAGATAAAGGAGCAAGAACAAAAATTTCAAATCTTTCTCAAATTTTTGATCCTCTAACAGTTTCGCCTATAAGTCAGGAATGTCAAGTAATTAGCTTGACATATGAGATAAAGAGGCTTGTTAAAGAAAAAGGTAACATTATGAAGAGAATGTGTGAGCTTCAGGAATTGATTGCCCCTAAGTTAGAAACCATGTTTAATGCCTTATCAGAAGCTCAGACTGCACTTCAAACAAGTAATCCTTTGGATCTAACAAAAGTTGAAGCATATGCATTTTTGTTGAGTGGACACATTTCAATTTTGGATGGAATAAAGAGAAGTTGGGCCACCAAATTTGTACAATTAAAGAATACTTTTGCAGATATCCTCAAGTATATGTAAATATAACACAGATTGTTTATACATATGCGGCAATATATACAGAATTTTTGGAGAATTTTGTCTTGTGGACCCCACACTTTTCCATTGATGTGAAAGGGGGAGTGAAGAGAAGTGAAAAATGAGGAATCCAGCAAAGGGGGAGCTTCGGAACTAGTGGAAAAGCACGAGTGTAAAAAGTAAGGGGGAGCTACATTAGACACTTAGTCATTTTTCACTAAGTGTTGCCATCAATGCCAAAGGGTGAGATTGTTGGCAAGAGACATTGCTTCGCATAACAAGTGTTGTCATTGATGGCAACTAAGACCATTACACTCATTTGCATAACACAGTTTGTTTATACCAAAAGTTAGAATTAGAATTTATCCAAGTCTAGGCAGTCAGGAACATAATAGGTGACAGGGTCTGGTATCTTGGTCCAGATCTCTCTGGTGGAAAGTTATGGTTTGTTGTGGATCTAAGGTAGTCATAAGCATTATCAAGGCATCGTAAATCTAGAGTTTTGGCCTCTGGTACTGAAGGATTCAAAAGCTATTAGCTTTTGAATATCAGGTTAACAGTTTGATAGAGCAGACAAAAGAAGAATAGGTCGACCTTGTAAATGATCTTGGTTCTGGATGTATGGAAGTTGTTGATTGGGAAATTGGTGATGACCAGTGATAGTGGCTGACCTGACTGATGATTTGTGAGTGCAAGTTTTGGTCCATGTCTCAAGTTATGCATGGATCTAGCCGACAGAGCAAAATATTCAATAAAGTTCTAAGTATTCTTGTAGCTGATTGAAAAGTGATTAAAGATCAGGATGTATATATATATATACCTGATGTATTTGAATGAATTTGGTGTGTGTGTGTTGCAACTATGGTGTAATTGTGAAAAGAGCAGAGATCAAAAGTTTAGATGTTAGCAGAGCAGTAAGAGGAGTAGAGTAAGGATGAAGTGTGTCAAGTCAGTTTTCTGTGCTTAACTGGAACTGAACTCTAGCATAGATAGATGCTAAATATTAGTTCAAATTTATTGTAATTCTCTTCCTGTAGGCAGTGAGCCTTCCTTTGAGCAGTGAGCTCTGGGTAGTGAGTCTGAATGCATGTGTATTCCCCATTGTAATACTATTAATAGAGTATAATCTTTGTGGGTTAACCCCCACCATGTTTTTTTCCTTAAATGGGTTTCCACATCAAAAATCTTTGTGTCAAATGTGTGATTTATGTTTCTGCTCATGTGTTATTGATTAATGCTGAAATGTTTATATCATTGATTTGATTACAAGTTGTAAAGGAAGTTTACAAGCAGAAAAGTTTAAATTGTGTGACAACTGATTCACCCCCCCTCTCAGTTGTCTGGACCTAATCCAGCAGAAAGATCATGAGGGGTTCATCAAACCCCCAAAAAAGCATACTATCAGAGGTAAGCCCCAGATTAAAGATAAAACAAGGAATGGGGATCAGGAAAGAGTTGCACAAAATGGCAAAGAGATTGCTCAAGAAAATCATTTCAATGAGAATGATAGTGAGAATCATGAGCATGTGGCAAATGCAAAGTCTCTATTTATATAAGATGGCTGGAAGGGCCCAATAGTTGGGCATGCCATATTGGCTTATCTATTGTATTCATTTGAATTATATCATAATAATTTTTTTTAAAAAAAAATCAATAGAATGTATATAAGCTACAATAGAATGTATATAAGTTGCACTTTTTGTTTCAAGCAAACTAGGAAAAAGATTGTGAAGGAGATTTAAATACAAATAAAAAAAAATCCACCACAACCCCACTTTTTATTCAATCTTTAATTTTAATATAACATTTTATAATTAAAAAATTAATATTTTATTAAAAATATTAAACCCTGCTCAACTATACCTCTCAAACACTTAAAGATGGTGTAAATGCGAAGTCCTATTTACAAAGAGAAAAAGAGGAAAACGTGTAAGAAAAGCTCACATGTAGGATGTGGGTACACCTCAGAATCCATCGCCAGATTCACCACGCCCTCCATGATCTTATAACTCAGAGGCAAAGCCTATGGTCCTATGGCCTCAGGCACCTTTGGGCTCACCACAATGTTGTGCACCTTAATCCCTAATATCATACAAAGCGCCAATATGACCGCACTCTTAGCAGAGTAGGGCCTCCTCACCAAAACCACACACTCCCCCAACAAAACCTCTCCATCATCCACCACAAACCCACTTGCAACATTTCATCCACTTAACCTCACTTCCTTAAACTCACCCTTAACCACAGTTACCCCATACAAGTGTTCCTACAAATGCACCTTGTAATGACGATATTATTTATTTTTCATGGATGATGTTTAAATGCATAAATGAATGCCTTTAAATACCAAGACATAATGAATAAGCATACAAATGTGTACCAAGACAACTCCTAATGACTAGTGATAAAGGGTATGAATCAACAATATAAAATTAAACATTTGAGTTTGAGGTCAGTGTTGTGTCGTGTATGATCAAACCTACCTATCATGAGAATGACCTACGACAAAGAATGTAAAATCTCAAGGCAAGGATTAAGCGTATGGAAATGTGAGCTGATGTTAAGGAAAATGTATAAGAAGATATGTAAATAAGGCTAGGATAAGGTCAAATGTATTTAATACATGAATCCAAAAAAGAACCATACTTAAAACAAAATTATACCACTTATCATTATATAATCATATTAAGGCATTCCATCAAAATAACCCAAAACTAAATGTGAATTAACATAAACATGCAAATTCACCATTACAAGAATATTTTATTATATTGAGATTGTCTAAAACTATGGAAAGGTTGATTGAGAGAGGAACACAAATAAAATCCTCCACTTAACTAACACTTATTAGTTTGAGATAACACTAATGTAAAATGATGACAAGTGTAGATATCTTCATAAAATATTTTTAAAATACTAACGAAAATAGACATATGATTAAACAAGAAAAATAATAATAGATAATTAATTATATTTATAATTAAGAGAGACCCATATGAGATATTGTGAATCTTTATCATAGTGTTTTACTTTGAGATAATTAGTAAAGTTGGCCCCTTTTTTATTCTTTTCCTAATATTCATACTAGCATGCACAATCTTTCTTTCCCAAAATGAAAAAAACACTTTATTGGGTTAGAATGCATGCTAATAATAAATTTGAAGGGCTTACATAGGAGGTAGGAGGAACATAACATAGTCAAAAAATGATCAATTCAAAGAAACATAGTTGCCAAAGAAAGGTGGTGGCATCATCACAAGGCTTATGCAAGAGGGTTTGAGATATATTGCAGTTTTTTTAAGCTTTAATCCAATAGAAGGTAGGAGGAGCATAACATAGTCAGAAAATGATCAATTCAAAGAAAGATAGTTGCCAAAGAAGGGTGGTGGCATCATCACAAGGCTTATGCAAACCCAAAAAAATAAAAAAACTCAAGACTTAACAAAAAACTTGGCAATAACTTGACAAATTTATCAAACATTTAAAAATACATAATTTTTTAAAAATATTCTTCAAAAACACAAAGATTTCGATACATTATACCAATACAAACAACATTGTGAATAAATTTACAAATATTTAAATATAAATATAATATAATTATTAAAATAAAATAATTTTATACTAAATTTAATTTAAATTAAATATTGCAATTTTGTAAATATATTAAATACATTAATAATAAAAGTCTACATTTAATATTTTAAATATTAAATTTAGTGTATTCAATGTTAATATTTTTGAAAAAATTAAAAATAATCATTACATTTTAAAACTTAATGAATAAATTTAAAAATAAAAATAATAAAAAACAAAACAAACTACAATAAAAAAAGAAAGGCAAACATGTTCACTGCTTACATTGAGCTTTTTTTTTCTTCTGCTCAAATACCTATATTATAAAGCAATAATCTTATGTTAAAACATCTACTTTTTTCTAAAGAGAAAAATCTATTTTTTTCCTAAATCTGATGGTGGTGGTTATGTTGAAGATATCATATATATCTTTGTAACCTTAAAAGGCAAATCAATGTAATGGTAGTTGTGTGAAGATTGTAATTTTTCTCTAATCAATAAGAATACCGATACTTTGCCCTATGGATGTTTCCCTAGCATAATGCTAAGGTTTTACCACATAAATTCTCTTGTTTTTTATGTGATCACTTATTCTATTAGTTTTTTATTATGTTATTATCTTTATTTTCTTCATAACTAATTTGTGTTGCAATATTATATAATTTTGGAGCTTAAAGTTTATCATTAAAACCTAAGTTTTTCAACAAGTGGTATTAGAGATTTTATTTTAAAACAATTGTGTTAGGTTTTGGTGTTTGTTCTACAACATCAAATGGAAAAGGTTTTAAATACAAGTTTTGAGGTGGAGAAGTTAAATGGGAAGAATAAATTTGAGTTGTGGAAGCTCAAGATGCGTAATTTGTTAGTGCAGTTCAACGACTACACAAGGCATTGGTAGGCAAGTCAAAGAAACCTACAAATATGATTGATGAGGACTGGGAAGATTTGGATACAAGAGCTCTTAGTGCAATTCAGTTGTGTTTGGAAAATGATATTCTTTTCAATATTGTTGGAGAGGAAACAACACCAGGCTTATGGAGCAGAATGGAGAGTCTTTATATTGCAAAATCCTTAACAAACTAAATCTACTTGAAGAGGCAATTGTATAGTTTACAAATGAAGGAAGGTACCAAAATTGTTGATCATTTAAATGTTTTCAATACTCTTATGTGTCAATTAACTAGTATGGATGTAAAAATCAAAGGTGAAGGCAAGGCAGTCATGTTATTGTGTTCATTGCCTGAATCCTAGAATCACTTAGTCACTTCCATTAGCTTTAGCACAATTGACACCCTTGAATTTGATTTTGTTGTGGGAGCTTTGTTGTCTGAGGAGGTGTGGAGGAAATCTAATATAGAAACCTCCACACCAAAAGTAATGGTGGCTAGGGGCCTATCCATAGAAAAGGGAGAGAATTTGAAAAGTACATCAAGATCTAAGCCAAATTTCAAAAAGGGTAAGGAAAAATGTTGGTACTACAAAAAATTGAGGCATCTCAAGAAAGATTGTTGGAAGAGGAAAGAAGACAAGGATGACTCCGAAAAGGAAGCAAATTTGATTGAGACAAGTTCAAGTATGGTTGATGAAGTACTATTTGTTTGTAAGATCTCACAATATCATGAGGAACGGTTATTAGATTCTGGTGCTTCACATCACATGTGTCCATATAGGAGTAAGTTTTCTTCTTACCAAACTATCAATGGTGGTGTTGTTCTTATGGGAAATAATGTTTCTTGTAAGACTATTGGGATTGGAAGCATTAAGATTAAAATGTTTGAATAAGGTGAGTTCACAACTATTGTAATGCCCTGCCATGCAACCCTAGAGAAGAGTTCAACTAAAGCAATAAAAAGGCAGAATTTTTTTTTTTTTAAAAAGAAACAATGAGAACAACACATAACTTAGTTTGATAACAATGAGTTAAATTAACATCTCTAGGGATAACATGGTTGCACTATTGAAAATTAACTTGATATAACAACAACCATGATACATTTTAAATCCAACAACATCAACTGAATAAACACATACATTTAAGTCATCAGAAAAGTCAATATCAGGATCTTGCATATTTGATGTCAAATATATTTACAATTTCCTTACAATAGAATACATCAATACAATCTCTACAATGTCGCTTCCTGATTACATTAGAGAATATACATCAATATAATAATACATGGTTCAACTAATATACAAGGCTAAAATATAAACATAAATATTTGTCTTCTCCAGCAAAACAAGGTCAGTGATCTTCTACATGATATATCCTCCTCGCACATGAACAACAATAAAGGGACCAATGGAGATAAGCACTACCACCCGACCATGTGGAACCCTGAGGTCCACCCCTCTGTGCTAGGAGATAACAATAAGGTCCCATGACAAGAACAGACAAAAAGACAATAACTAGGAAGATCAAGGACTACACAAAACTACAACAACATAGGGCAATACTCAAACATCACTTCTAGAGGAAACCACACAATGACTAGGAAAAGTACAACTCAGGAATGCTAGACTATAGTAGGGAGAAGTGTCATCACATAGCTTGTCATGGGTTGTCCTGGTAAGCCTTCCTAGGCCCCGGCCCCCATCTTGGGTTGTCTTGGCAGCCTCTCCTAACTCTCGGCCCCCATATAGACTCATGCGGAATCAACATACCTTTCATGAGGACAAGGTCGTTGATCTTGCCATTCCAGGCCTTCTCATCTCATCTCAAGCCTAGATGAGCACTTAAGCCATGAGTGAGGCATTTACTTATCTTGTTTAGTGTGATTAACTACCCAACCCCTTAATTCATTAATTAGGCTATCACTAAGTTAAGACACTCTCACATGGGTTGTCCTAGATGCTACTTTGGGCTCCAGCCCCCATCGAGAGCCACTCCCCTATCTGCATCTAGAAGACCCTACTCAACAAGCATAGAAATGATCATAACAACAAATATACATGAACCATGCAAGGCATTACCTTCTTGTATAACAACTGAATCACAGAACAATTTTCACAACATTGCCCCTTAGCTTCCATGTGAAGCAAACCAAAACCAACATAATACTTTTACATTTTTCAAAATTCCCCCATTTACAAAATCTGACACACTACTTAATGCATAAACAACACAACAATTGAACCAACTCATCCTTGCAAGACTTAATTCCACATCATGACACTTTAACAATCATAGCATATGCATTAAAACAAAACATTAAAACCTATGCCTCTGGAACTAACCTTGACAACATGACTTAACCATGATGATTTACACAAGTTTCACTTACAACAAAATCTAAATACAACATTTTATAACAATTCTTAATAAGGGATAATGTAATGATAATAATACTAAGTTTAAATTTGCATTTATCAATACTTAATTTCCAAAACATGATAATTTAAATCATATTTATACAAATACAACTAAAACTCAAACTTCTTTACAACACAAAACATGAATTCAAACCTAGACCTTCTAGTCCTTTGGAAATCACTAATGGCATACACAAAGACTCATTATGCCATTTACACATAAAATCGACTAGCATTAAATCAATATTCCAAAACTCAATATTTATAGTGCTTGATATTCAAGCTCTTTCTTAGGCTATTCCTATCATTTCCTTCTCTCACATTTATAGGGAGGGCAACACTATTGCTGACGGCCTAGAAAATTTAGGTCAACAATTTCAAAACTGGCGATGTTGGTGCCAACTTCATAATATCCCACATTAGATACGGGATATCATTCAAAAAGAACAAATTATTATATGATGACTACTCATCATTTCACCTAGCTTATCTATGTGGCCAGTTCTTTAATTTAGGGCGTGCTGATTAGACACTCTATTATTGATGGAAGTGTGCCTCGACAACCTTACATGCGTGTGAAAGATAGCCAATTAATTTGGGAAGATTATATTAGGACCTCAGGTTATCATTTTAATGATTGCCCTAATTCTGATCATGTCCTCTTTATTTCCATTTATACTCATAGCACTGTGTTCAAAGTCTCTCAATTTTCTCATAGTATTGATAGAAGTTTCCTAGATTACAATTCTTCCTACTCCTTTCCTAGGTTCATTCAGCTTCACTAGTTTTTTTATCATGGGTGGCAACATGATTTGAATGGAACCCAACAACTGTGGAGAATTTAAAGAGAATGCTTTGGTCTGGCATTACTGTAAGGAAGGAGGAGTCACCCCTTTCCTTGAATGTTTGAATGGACACAATGAAAACCTGTCTATTCAATTTTCTTAGTCTTGGGATAATCGCAAGGTGCAAATTGGGAATGTCAGTTTTGTGGTATTTGAGAATGACATTGCTATGGCTACAGGTCTCTCTCCAAAGGGAACAAAGATGCAAAAAAAGTCTAGGGTTTCAGATGCTCAGAATCAGAAATTATTTCTTGACAAAGGAGAGGAGTTGGTGCCTTACCAAGGTAGTTTTGAAAGAGCCTGTCTTCCTGAACCGTGGGCTAACATGTTTTATATGGTGATGAAGTATTTCACCCTTGAGGGTCATTTCACCAAGTTCTATCATTATCATCTCCCTTTATTGAATCATTTTAGAAGGAATGCCACAATTAGTTTTCCTTTCTACTTGCTTTCTTCTATTGAACACTCTGTGCAACATGTTAAGAAGACTTTGCTGAAGAAGCCTAATGAAAAGCCTATTCCTTTACACCAAGGGCTCATTCATCGATTATACCAGTTTCACTTAGCTCTATCTCTTCCATCTTCTCTTCAGCCTTCTGGTCAGGATACCCCTACTGCCTCTGTGAAGATGAGTCTTTCTACTCCCAGTCAACTCCCTGTAGGTGATACTTGTTCTAGTATTTCTAAGTCTTCAACCAAGAGTGTTCCAAACCCTCCTAGATTTAAATTGAAAGCTAAAAGATGTCTCTCAAATGTGGACATGGAGTCTAACCTTTTGAAGGATGATATTGGTGTTTCTGGGACCCAGATTGAGTAGAGTCAAGGTAGGGAGGGACCTTTACAAAACTTCAAAAAAGTTAAAACAGAGGGTAAATTTGCTGTCATTAGGTGATCTGGTTAGATTGCTGGCAAACAGGCTCCCAAACTGAAGCTGATTGACTATTCTAAAAGTAATTCTGAAGCCTCTACCCATGAGGAGGAAGATCTCAAGACTGATGTTCAAGAGATTGCTATTGAAGATTCTGGTGGTGAAGAAGAAATTGATGGGTAGGGCATTCCTATGGAGGTCTTTGAAATTGAAGATAATGTTGGGGTTCATAATCCTGTCCCCATTGGTGACTGTGTGGATGATGGCGATATTACTACCTAGGTGAAAATGACTGATACTGATGAAGACATTGGGAAATATATCTACTATGTTCCCACTTCTATTCCTGTTGATCCTGATAACAATACTCAAGATGGTAGGGAAGAAGACAATACTATGGAAATTAATGATGCTAATGATCTGTCTCAGTTGAAGGAATGGGTGGACTTCCTAGAAAATAAGGTCTCTTCTCTTGGCAATTTCATTTCTAACATGTTATGTAAGACTCCTATGGAAAATCTCTCTTCTTTGGGAGCAGGAGGTTCTCATTCATGGAGCTGATAATGACAGGGTTAAAGAACTTGACAAAATGCTGGAGTTTCTTTTGAAGGGAGAGGAGGACATCTCTTCCTAGTCTTTCTTTGCTTTCTATTTGCTTAGTATCTTTTTGCTTCTTATCAGCCATATGTAAGCTATGGGTGGTTGTTTTGGCTCTTTTTATTTTCTGAGCCTTTTTTACCCTTCTTGGGTTCTATTTTGTAATATGGGATCAGCCCCTGGTTTTCTATCTAATAATATCAAAAACATCTAACCTTATTCAAGATTCAAGTAACAAAATAAAATTGCATAACTCAAGGGTAAGATTAATGTTATATTCTACCCTATCAACTAATCCTTAATCACAATGGTTTTAAATAACAACACTAAATATATTCGAATCGATTGATTAAACAAGGTCCTTAAACAAATTGCATTACTTAAAGCACTTGAATTCATAATAAACCAATTTTCTATTAACCAATTACCTATGACTCAAATTTCATGATCAATCATAAACCTATTTTCAAATCCTCTTATCAAATTTCAACCTAACATAATCATTGCCATTAAATTGTAATAATACAATACCAAAATTATATTAAATTTATCAACAATAAATATATATTCATATCGATCTCCTTATTAAACTAAATAAAACAATAGATTCTATGTTATCACATGCATCAATTGCGATACAATTTTAATATCTAAAGTCAATGAATCTGAATATTTAACATCATATCTATTAGCTAGGGGATATCAACTAATAATTTTGAATTAATAATAATGGTAATAATAATAATAAATACTATGAATCATGGATAGCAAATATTTATCATCCAAGACAAATAAACATTAACAGAAACTCTAATCTAGAAGAATATAAAATAAATAAACTATAACCTATAATATATACTTGTTTTTATCTCATACAAAATACCCACATGTGCCATAACTATAAAATCTATCCCTTACTAAGTTGGTATATTCAACTGTTGTTCCAGACTGACACTAGCATCCTGGGAAAGAAAGAAACTTTCTAATAAATAAAATCTTAATTATTTAACTTCCTATTACTTGCAATCCACAAAATGAAACTATCTATTTGAGACTAAACATTATCAAATGCAATGATTGAAGAAATACAATGTTTGTAGAATATGTACAAAATGAATTGAAACTTTTAAACAAATGCAACTGGCAGGCTTAAGTCTGATTTGATCTCAATGAATGCAATGATTGCAGGTTATTTACAAAATGGATTTGTTGAATAGGCTTTAAAGACTTTCAAGCAAAGGCAATCAGCAGGCATAAAGTCAAATTCCTAGCCTTTACCGGCATCCTCTCTGCATGCGCCTAAATGGGAGCTTGGCACAGGTTTGGGCATCCTTCAAAACATAATGTTGGAGAAATTTTTGTCAGATATTATAGTTGGAAATGTGCTGGTTACATGTATGTGGAAACATAGACAAGGCACATGAACTGTTTGACATAATGCATCAAAGAAATGTCATCTACCAGAATACAAGGATCGTAGATAAGCACAAAATGGATTTATTAGACAGGCTTAAGAACCTTTCAAGTTAGGATTTGGCAACACGGGTTTTGTAGCTATGTATTTCTAGATGGATTTGTGTTTGTTGGATCACGCCCAGTTTGCACATGCGAAGGTCCACCATTTGGTAAAAGATAGTCAAACCCATATTTTTAGTAGTTTCCAGGTAGTCAATTTCTGTCTCAATTTGCGTGCAGATGAAGATGAGTCTCGAAATTCTGGGACATGGGTTTTGTGCAGAATGGCCCATATTGAGTAATAATAAGGGTGGTTTTCCAAAATTCAAAAAGGTTTAGGAGTTACAGTTGGATCTTCAAAGACAACTTACAAAAAGATAAGAAATGCCCAAATTTATTGAAAATAATCAAATCACTTATTCCAAATTCATGAGAGGTTGTTTCATAATTTTTTAGAGGTGGTTGGATCTTGCAGATTTAATATAATGAAAAATGCCTCAAGAGATGTCATTAAACATTGCAAAGATCGTAGAATAAACACATAATGGTTTTATCGAAAGGCTTTAGAGAATTTTAAGCAATGAAATTGATAGATTTTTTTTTTAAAACAAGATTCATCAAAATAGAGATAAATACAAATGATGGTGTAACCTGGGTCCTCTACGTTGGAAGTTTGTTGCCGGGGTCAAATGCTGCAACCACCAAAAAACTAGCTTCCCAATCTTCCAACTCCCAAATTTCTCCTTCCTCTGCCCCCAAAATCCAGAGAGGTATAAAAAGAAAAATAATAATTTCACCTCTCCGTTACTGACTCCCACTAACACCACAATTAATTCCCATTACCCCAAGCATGACAAACTAAAATTAATTCATTTTGGTATTAACCACAAAAGATTTTCTGACAACATAACAGAAACCTCATAAATAATCTTAAATTAGAAAATGGAATATATTAAGATATCATTCACTAATAAATATTTCATGAGTTTAATGACAACTCATAAAACACTCAAATTTATTTTTATTAATAAAATATTGTTAATAATAATAATACTACTACTAATAATAATAATAATAATGTGCTCACAAGACCCATAATTTATGCTATGACAATAATTGATCAAAATGTAATCAAACAATTACGACTTAAGCTATCCAATGCCAACAAAACCTGACAACCAAGCACGATTGACACATGACCACAACAAAGGTGACTGACCATTAAACCCAAATGACCAAACTGACAAATCACAAGACATGAACTCACCCTCTTCAAGGGTCATAACAAGCTGAGGGACCTTATGTCATCTCTGATCAACAGTTCTCCATTGGATATAAGGCATGCTCAGACCTACCAATTCAGGTGGAGTCAATGCCTGGTACCTACAACCTGCAACAAATGAAATGTCAAGCATATATATATATATAACCATCTAATCAAACACACCATGGAAGAGAATTGCAGCATAGCAGGGTACTCACGCATGAGTAATGCGACACTGTTCCTTCCACCGATCACATCCACAAGTAACCATATCATGCATGCACATCAGGAACTAAACAACTAAATGAAAACATCATTAGATAATTGCATTAAGTACATGATAAAATTGATCCACATAATCAACTGAGTCCATAACTAATCATAATATAAGCATGACCAACAGTTCTAATAGTATTATCATAGCAATAGACAAATATCATCATTAAAATAGTAAATCCAAGATGTCATAATGTCTAAATAGAACAACTATCAGAAAGCCAAAATGAGGGGCACTACAACTATAAACAAGATCTAGAGTGACAAACTCGGTTCGACACAAATTAAAGAAGAATACTATGATTATGATCCTTACACACAACTGTCTATGACATTTGTAGACTTTGAGGTGCACAAATTTCACTATCTTTGTCAATTAGCATTCACTCTTTGATCACAAAACTAAGCAATCTCTCTCTTCATTTATAACTTTTTATAATGTGATTGTACTTGCTATCATATTTACCTAATCTAATCCATACCACTCTAGCAACTCCTTTAATCTTTAAGTTAATTATACTTATTTGTTTATATTTGCTTTAAGGGTTCTTTTTTCCTTTTCTAAAATATAGTCATAATGAACACTATATTGTGTTAAAAGTATTTAGTGATTTTCAATACAAATACAACATACATAAATATAGATAATTATAAAGTACAAACATCAATATAAACATTAAGTGAATAATTAATGAAAATACAATATAAGTTTTTGATTGAATAAAGCCATTTAAGTAACACTTGTCAAAGAATATGCTTGCAAAAAAGACAAATTAAACATATAAAAACACAATTGAAAATATTTGATCAAGAAATATTTCTAAAATATATGACCAATTTACATGAAATATTGGTGAACATGCCAATAACACCCCACTCATGCAAACAATACTAGATTTCTTATATTATATTTCATATTATTACATTTCACATCAATAATATTAAATTTACTATTATTTAAGAATATTAATAGAAATAATAGTTATGTTAGGATTGATGGCTTTGATTTTTTTCCAATATATCCCACCTTCCTTCAACATCTCCCTCAATTCATTTGTCCCTGTCTTAATTCCAATATAGAATTCTTTGAGTCTTTTCAGCCGCTCCAATCCCTCTCCCACTTTATTCACCTTCCTACACATAAGTAGCTCCAACTTCTCAAGGCATGCCATCGCTCCATCCTCCATTTTTGGAAACTCCTCCAAAAAATGGAAATAATATATTTTGAGGAAGCGGAGGTGTGGAAATGGAACGTCTTAACCAGCCGGTGTGTTGTAAGCGACCGGCTGGTCAACATTAGTACGGTAGGTCAAATCAGTGAAATCTCCATCAATGGGTAGTACAACATGAATGGTTGAAAGTATACAATCAGTGAGTTACAACTCACCGGTTGTTTACGACTAAGCTGTGGAAACCCTCTTGACTTTCCAAATGCCTTTGGCAATTCTCTGTAGCTTTTGTTCCCACTCAACCACAAAGTCACTAGATTGATTGGGCATTGCTTGTAATTTCGGGTAATTATTGCAATCACAACTATTTAAAGAGAGGAACGTGAGATTTGCCAAACAACATATCCAACTTGGCACTACAAAACAATAGAGTGTGAGATGTTTAAGATCTCTCATTGTACTCATTCTCTCTGGAAACTGTGGAAGATCCAATTTTGAATCTAAATCTGATTTTGATTCACCCTGCATTCAGTTGGTTTCCATCTGCAATAACGGAGCTCATTTGGGCTTTGACCTTTTGAATTATTCTGCCCATTTGATGGTGAAGAATCAATTGATTACAACTCAAAGTGCAAAACTGAGTATTACTAGCATACATAGAATCCACAACACATTCTTGAAGTATGCTCTCTGCCTCCTAGGCAATGTCCCGAACCCTGTGAAGCCATTTTTTTATAGACTCCTTTTGTCCAGTGCTCTCTTCATCGGCTTCATTTAAGACACAATTGATTTCCTCTATTATCTCCTCCAACAATTCAAAGTCTTTCGTGAAGTTCAACACTATGCTCACCTCATTAGCCGCATATGATCGAATGGCCATCTCACCAAATTTTTTAATAGCTACATGTGTAAGTACAAACTCCATCTTCAAGTATTTTCTTGAGATTGAGGATTCTACCTCATAGGAAATATAACAAAAATAAAATAATTTGTATATCTTATAATTTATTGTTTAGTGTATACCTTACATTCAATAATTGTAGGCATATAGAAGAGAAGTTAATGGAGATAGATCAAAGCTAGAATAATGTTCAATGTATATATTCTCTCTTTCTCTATTTGTAGTACATTTTTCTTATTTCAATTGACATATCAAGTGTTAACATGTTACTTATAGGCTAATTTTTTTTTTTAAGATTAGAAATCATTTTCAAGTCTCATGGGTTCAGTTTTTTTAATGACTATTCAAGTGAGTTCATTAATATATAGAATTCTTATTAGTACCTGCCTTTGGCAATACTATTGCAATGAGTTTTTTAATCTAGTGATTACTCTATCTGGAGTAAACCAATCAAAATAGTGTGTTATTTTTATGTTAAACAAATTTTAATTTTTCCTAAGGCTACATGAGAAAATTTTAACAAAAAAATATTTGAAAAACTCCTCAAGACGCATCTGCCCACCAAATTTCAGCTCAGATGTACCCCAGGTCAAAAGTTATGACCTCTGGAAGTTTTTGCATCATATATATGTGTCATTGCAATAATAAAAAGTAGTAAAATTCTATAATAAATGAAAAAAGACTCAAGAATTGGCAATATTAGACTGAAATTCACATTTTTTACATTCTCCAATGCAAACTCCATCGTAGTCTATGCTAACCAAAGAAATATTAAATCAAACTCAAAATCAACTAATCAATTCATGAAGAGTATTTACGAATAAATCAGTTCCACATCAATATTAAACAAATATTTAATCTGAGAAAAAAATTTCAACTACAAAACACATACTATTATTACAACACTACAAGGCAGGTATTGGCCACTTGTTAGTACTTGTCTTTAGCAATAGGCATTGTTATTGTACAATCAAAATTATTTTACTAGTTATTAGTATGTGTACCTATTAATCAATCATATATGAGAATTTTTTTTACTTAAAATACATATTTGTCTTCTGTAAAGTTAACAATTTTTTTTTTTAACTAGAAATATCATAATATGATGCATTAATAATTTTATTGGCCAAATAATATAACTCTTATTGCAACCTTCATGTTGTTCAATAACCTATAGAGCCATCTTCTAATAATTATCTAATAATTAGTATCCTTATTAATTTGTGGTTTTCTATGTAGCTTTCATTAAAAGCTTGTTGCATTAGCTCCACTATGTACATATTTGAATAAATTATTATAGCCTATGAAACATTTATCACTATCCATTCTTTTGGGGTTTAATAAGTTAGGACTAAATTCAATACAAAAATATCTATTTTAACACTCATTTTAAGGTTGTAGAGTTTGGAATGGTTGACTTTGTTTAAATTCTCCTCTACTTTATTTGACTATGCAAAATGCTACCTAGTTTCTATATAAAACACTTCTACTCATTAACTTTAGTGAACATCATAAGAAACTACAAGGACCTTTAAATCTCATCCACATAATATAAGCTACAAAGAAAATTAATCACAATTTGAAATCATTCGAGAGAGAAATTGTGCATAAATTCTTACTTATTGAAGTTTGTTTATACCTTCTTATGAAGGCTATGGTGATTGGGAGTGGAACTTCCAACTATTACATCTTACAAAAATTCACTTTCAATTATGTTCTGATGGATGTTCATATCTTGCTTAAAAGTTTCTAAGCTCTTTTTAACAAACCAATGTTGAACATATCCTACAATCATGGCATTCCATGACACTATATTTCTTTAAGGTATTTTGTCAAAATGCTCACATCAATAATTACCCAATTCTTCTAACAATACAACATTGGAAGGCAAAACAAATTCTATTGTTAAAAGATTTCAAAGGCAAGTACTAGCCACTATATGACAATTGTTTATCATTTCTGTAATGGTGAAATTTATATCTTCATATTAATTTTCATTTATTTTAGATTCATTTTGAATGAATGTATCTATATAATAGTAATATGTAGTACATTCTAGTGTTAAATTTAGCTCATTTTTTAATATTTATTTGTTTTCATTTATTCCCATCTTTATATATTTCTTGCATTTGACATATTCCTACATCTATTTTAAAATATTCACATCATTATTAGTTTTGATTTCTACATACTTAATCTCTACTTCAAAATCTACTTATTATGTGTCCCACATCACTTTTGTAACATATAAAACCATTATTTTAAATCATTTTAACTAATTTTTTTAATAATATATGTTAGAAATTTAAAAACATTCACAAGTACAAACCAATCAAGTAGAAAACGAAAAAAATTCACGATTACAGTGGACACAATTTTTTCGTTGAATAAATCACAATGCATTTTGGATTGCTTGTTCACATTTCAAAGGTTTTTTATGCATTTAAAAGCTATAATTGGTCCACTTTATAGTTTTAGTTTTCTCTATCCCATATATTCCAATGTAATTCGAATATAAGTATTCTTCAAACTACCTATAATAATACTTAATGAACTTTGAACGTTTCCATTACTACTTGTAATTTGTCAATTCACTAATTTGAGTGTTTAACATGTTTACAAGAGTAGACTACCATAGGGTGGGGGGCTTGGCTTGATTGGTGAGAGTTGCTTGTGGTAGGCATGAGATCACAAGGTCTAGTCTCCCCCCTACCCGCCTAGTATTAAAGGGCATGGTCACATTAAAATGCCATTTCATTTTATATTTTCTTTCATTTTTTATTTTCTAATATTGACAATTCATTTCTGATGTTTTGTTTTAAAATAGCAAAAGCATCTTGAAAAATAAATGTTGGCAACATTACTAGAATATTATTACACTAAAGAAGAAAGGTTATGAAGTGTTGTTCATTGTGGATGCCATCGATAAGTATGCGGTGGGATAACTAAAGAAATGTGATGGAAAGAAGTTGGTCTCAGCCACCAAGGAGATGCATACATTGGTCCTAGCATTGGAAAAGTATGAGGAGTATTGTGAGAAATATATCACTTTGCTCCGCATTCTTCTGCAAAGCTTTCCTTAAAAACAATTACAATTAGTATGTCATTCGGCTTGGAGAACTCATGCATGTTGCACTTGAATAGTTTTGTGGGTTTGTGCTTTGCTAAAAATATTTTGAATCTTTCAAGACCTCCCCCAGAAACACAAATTTTCTTCAAAAAATATCTTATTACCTCACCCCTGTATATTGTTTAGACTTGACAAGGAAAATCAATCAGAAAGTGATCCTTTAGTTTTGGAAAGAAGCCATGGATACTATCTAATCATGGTTTCATGGTTTGTACTCTTCTTATTTGGTGCAACATTCATGTTTGGTGATGGAAAGTATATCCATGATGAGAGGAGAAGAGTGTGTGATCAAAAAGAGTGTGTGTGATAACAAGGGTCTAAATATTAATACACTATTTTAGTTTTCTTTGAGTTGTGTGTGAAAAAGTTGGGATATTTCTTCTGAGGAATTTGTAGGTATGATGTTATGCAGTGGGTTTTGTAGACATGACAGACAGTCTTGTTGTTGCAGGTTGCTACCGTAGGTATTCTATATGATGTGGTCAATTAAGTCATCCTCATCTTGGTTTGCCAACAGGTGACTGCATTCAATGGTCATGAGGGTTTGTAGGGAATATTGGTCTTCTTCTTCCAAGGTAGGCCATATAACTTGCTCTAGATTTTCATGAGGTTGGGCTGGAGGATAGAGGACCAATTTCTTGGTTATAGTTCCATTTGATATTATCATGTTCTGAGACCTACAACTTATGAATGCATCAGTTGTTGATAACCATGGTCTGTCTAAGATAAGTGGATATCTTGCAAAGTTGACCTTTGGTTGTAAGACTATGAAATCTATAGGATACTCCCAGGAATCTAATGTTATGACTATGTCCTCAATGATCCCTTCAGGTTTTACTATTTCAACCTATCTACCAACTATAAAACAATTGGTGTGGGCATGAGGTTAGGTAGCTGAAGTAACTGCATTGTTTCCTTAGTCATGACATTAATGGTTGCCCATAAGTCAATCAAAGTATTTTTTATAAGGGTCCCATTTATCTGAACATCCACTACTAGACTAGTAGGGTTTGCGTATTTAGGGATAATTATATTCCCTGGCATAATATCAGCAAGGTTCACTAAGACATGTACTGTCTGAGGATCCTTCCTTTTTCTCCCTGGCTTTTTGAGACAAAGGTCTCTTATTGTCTTGGTATAAATTGGGATATCTTTGATATCTTGAATGAGAGGGATTTTAATACTAACATTCTTGAGTTATCCCAATAGATCTGTCTCAACTTGGGTATGATGTTTTGCAATGGCTAAATGCTCAGGGAAAGGAGGCTCTAGACTTGAGATAATCTGATTTACCTAATTTGATTCAGGTTCCAAAGGTGAATTGTCTAAAGCTTCAGCTATGGGTTCCTCATCCACCATCTCAGTGATTTGAGGGGTTGAAGTCCTAGCTAGTGTTTTCCCTAACCTGAGGTGGACATCACTCACCTCTACCCCATAAGTGGGGTATTAAATAGCCTCATTAGTCTATCTGTTGGACAAGCTTCTTATTTGGGTTAGGTGTAGGTTGGGTAGGTAGTTGTGGCACTCTTGGTGGCTGAGATGTTGGGTTTGATGGATTGGGCATAATGGCCTATTGTTGTGGCTGAGAAGGTAGCAAAGGTTGTGGGTAATTCATATTTTCGTTCTACCACTGCTACCCCTTTTGCCATTGTGGCTGCCATTGTCTTTATTGTATTCGCCATTGAGGATTGTAATTGGGACCTTAGAAATTTTGTTATTGGTTCTAGTTTTTCTGAGGGTTTTGCCAGTGTTGAGGGTTTTCCCATTAGTTTTGGGTATTTGGCCAAGGCTGGGGGTTCCAACTAGAGAAACTATGATTACCAAGTGGAAATGATGCATTAAAACTTAGAGGGTCTTGTGGCATACCTTGTCTTGGTTGCAATGGCTTTCTTTGTGCAACATAGAACAACTGTCCATCTTCACTTTCAAATGGTTGAAAATGTGGTTTCTCTGATTTATCTTCTGTAATACTAGCCACCCTTTTACACTTGCAATTGGCTTTCCTTTGTTTGTAGTTGGGGTAGTATTCAGTAAGTATTGCTTCAGCCTCCTTCTTCTTCAAATGTAGAGTTTTTAACTGAGTAGCTAGGCGACTTATAATATCTTCTTTCATGTTGGTCAATAGGTTGCTCAACTCCACCCTTGAAACTGAATTAGATGTCTTTCCAATGGTAGATGTTCTTTCCCCCCTTATCTTTTTGGTAAAGGACCTTGAGTATTATTGCAAAATTTGCAGATATCATCAAAGGGTAATTGAGACACATCTCTTGCCCCAATAATATTAAGGGCATCCATGCAATCATCATTGACTCCTCTCAAAAATACAAGATTTAGGGATTCATTTGAGATTCGATTATGTGGGTTTTTCTTTAGGTAGAATTGGAATCTTTCTACATAATTTTCCAATGGTTCATCCTCTTTTTGATTCATCCTAAAAATGTCATTTCTTCTCCTATCAATTCCTTTACAATAATCTCAGTACTTCTCCAAGAATTTTGTTTTCATTGTGTCCCAATCTGGTATAGCATCTTTGCCCAGTCCCATAAACCATCTCAGAGTAGCATCCTTCAAAGTAGCAGGAAATAACTCTTGAGCCTATGAGCATCAGTTGTGTAGTCATAGCTTCTACATAGGACATCAAACTCAAAAAAGAATGTATCTGGATCCTTAGTCACCAAACCATAGAAGACTAACAATATTGAAGGAGGTATATTCTTCAGAGCAGTGGCCCTCTCTTGGTTTGTAATTGGAAATTCAAAAGTCACATGTTTTGGTGGATCATCCACTGCATCAACCATTGTTTAGAAGGTCCTCTCTATATTATCAGTAGATGTTGATGAGAGGGAAAATTCTTCTTCAGTAATACCCTCACTCTGATCATTGTAGTCACCAATATCTACTCTAGCTTGTTGCCATGTTGATGGGAGAAACCTTCCCAAAGCATTTCTCTACCTCTGCATACAATAGGTATGACTCCTATAGCAATGAATCCTGCATAATGTTAGTAAAATGTTCTGGTATTGGAGGGATGAAACCTAAGTATCCTATTTTATAAAAGAAAAATGTTAAACTAGGAAAGCTTGGAAATAACATGAACTGATCTCTGAAAGTAGCACCATCACCAACAATGGCACCAAAAATGTAGCGTCCTTACTATGTCTAGTAAACTTGGTGATAATCACACAATTCAGAGGAAAAAACTTTATTAAATAGTCCACTTTGACCTTTGGAAAGATCTTCATTGAATTATTGACTAGGGTTAGTAAGCTTGTGATGGCACTGGAATTGTATGTGCTTTCAAACATTGATTGCAAATAATTCTGATAATTTAGAAGTCTTGGTCATTAACATTATTTCTGCTACAATGTCATCAAGTGTATCCTTGTCAATGTTCATATGTTCTTTCAAGTATTTAATATTATCGTCATCCTCATCTTGACCTGTATCATCTTCATCATCATTGAAATTTGACTGTAGACCATCTATATTGTTTTTTTTTTTGCCTGGTAAACTTTTTTCATGTGATCGATGTTGTTGGCACTACACACCCTTCGGTACCATGGGGATGGGGGGAGACTGGATCTCATGACCATCTTTACCACAATGGAATTACTTAGCCAATCAAGCCAGGGCCCCCGCCCAAACCATCTATATTGTTACCAGATGTATTTGGATCATCATTTTCTATACCATCCATATTGTTGTCTTCCATAACATCATCTAACTCTGGATTGTTGCCTTCTTGTGCCTGAACATAACCATCTTCAACATCATCATGGATGCCAGTTTCTTTGATGTTCTCTAATCACTCTCTCTCATTTTGTTGGCCATCATTGTTTTGCTTAGTATCCACTAATGCATCGTCAAATACATGCCTTAATCTTGGATCATAATGTATGACAAATATCCATTTTGGGTCCAAAATATCTTCATAGAAAAATACCTACACATGAATGACATACATATATTAGACATATGGTATAACAATTTAATTGATTAATAAACACATGTATATATTCGCAATAAACTATGAATTAATAGATTAATGATCACTACCACTTCTTGTTTGAGTTAAAGAAATCCCTGCTCACAATGAATTGGTAGAACATAAGGCTCCTTATCCTCTGGTAGGAAACATGAGGAATCTATAGAAAACAATCCACTATGGGTATCATGTCTTCATGTCCTCTCAAATGCTTCATACCATCTACACTTAAAAAACACAACATTTAAAAGAGCGGAAATCCAACTCAATAATTTCTTGTATTTTCCCAACATATTGTAGATTCCCTTCAATTATATTCTTATCTTTTGAGCTTGATTGACTGGATTGCTTGAATTCAACCATGATTCCACAATCAAAGGATCGTCTCTTTACATCTACACTTTCTACACAATAATGTCAACCATATGACCACATTTTTGGATATTTCCTCGCCTATGAAAGACCATTTATTTTAGTGAAAACAAATATAATGACGAATATTAAAATAGTTAATAGTGTCAAAACTGTAAGGAAACAACATTTTGTAAAATTCCAACTATACCTTTATTTCACATCCTCTAGAAATGTTGATTTCATCTTCTATTATGTTTGAATCTATACCTGCATCTTCTAATTGATTTTGAATTTGTTCAGTAACCCATTCTAGTGTGCAATCTTTGCCCCATTCCCCAAGCAGATCAATGGGAAGTGGAGTATTCCTTGGGTTTGATCTCTTAAGCTGTCTCCTTGCTTCTAACACTTCTCTCTTTTTATCATACAAATCTATCCATTTGTTCATAAAGTCCATGTGGTACAGAATGAACTTGTCGAGTATAGCACTTTCGTCTATACCTATTACATGTCAACATATTTATTTCAAACTCCAAATGTCATGCTGTTAATTTGACGAATAAATTACATATTTAATTAATGATTGCAAGAAAAAAAACCACACTGATCATGAATTTACTTACTAATTTCTACTTGAACACCATTAGATTGTGGTTTTTCTCCATCAATAATATATGATGCTCATTCTTCATCCCAGAAGCGTGGCCCATCTTCAAAATCCTTACCAAGGAATTCACACAGGAAGAAAAATGCTTCATTCAATACACACCCTTCAGCCATGGAACCCTCTAGATGTGCCTTTTGTTGGACATATCTTTTTAGAGTTTTCATATACCTCTCTAAGAAAAACATCCACCTCGTTGATACGACACCCGCCAATTCAATGTCATTGACTATGTGTATAAGTAAATGGACTTGTAGGTCCATGAAAATTGTAGGGAGATCCTTCTCAAGTACACATACAATTTCTGCAATTTTCTTCTTCCATTTTAGCACTTCACATTCGTGGATCTCCTTGGAGGTCACCCACCTAATATAAGAATAAAAAATTAGTATGAATCTTTAGTCAAAAATTAAAATGCAATATAATATCTCTATGTCTCTCACACATGAACATTTCATATAACCACATACCTTGTATATGCTAACAATCAATTTATGGCATTCCTTAAGTCAACTGTAAGACAGGAATCCCCCATAATTGCCAATGGCATGATATGCTATCAAACACATTTATGAAAAGGCGATTAGTATTTTTTCCTCACACAACAAAATATCAAAATATATTTAGTACTTAATCAATGTTAGCAATAAATGTTAAATGATGATATATAATACCTTCATAAAATTATGAAAATCATGTGTTTTAAATCCTGTGATATGTCCATCAACTGTAAAAGCTTTAGCCAATGATGACCCATAGCCAGTAGGTGTCATTATTGAATAGATGACATTTTTTAGTTGGTCTAGCTTTGTTTTTTTCAAAATCCATGGAGCTTCTACATATGTTTCATTTTCCCTGTTTGGCCACAAATGTTTTCTATCAATTTTGGTACACAAAAGAGCAATATCTCTCCTTGAAGACAAGGTGTCCTTCTCTTTGCCTGATATATGTCAAAATATAGAATTTGGGACATTTTTGAAGATGTGCATAGGATCTAATAGGTGAGATATTAATAGATTCTTCCAGTAAGGGAGCTCATAAAATATGGATTTTCTTTTCATTCCTTCTGACATATTAACTACAACTTGTTCTAGTTCTTCAATTAAATCACCCTGATCAAAAAAATCCTCCCAAGCTTTCAATTCAGCATCTTCATACTTCTTAAGCCAATCACTTGGACCTATAATCATGAGAGGGCCTCTATTTTCAACTTTTCCATCAAATTGATTCTTTAGGCGATTTCTAAACTTATGATCTAGTGGTAGAAAAACCATGTTGTTTGCGTAAATAAATTTATGTAGATCTTTAGAATATCACCCTTGAAATTGTTCTTCACATCTTGGACATGCAAATATCCCCTTTGTTTGAAGCCCTACAATTCAATAAGTAATGTTAATAATATCAAAAAATAGTATAAAACTAAGTATGAAAGTTGGGATAGAAATCATTTATGAGTTAAATATGTAAATATTTTATGTTACTAGAACAAACACCAAGTCCTAGGAAATCATGAATAGTCCAACATAGCACACCATACAACATGAAGGACCTATTTGATGGGGGACATGACATGTCATACATTCTTATGCATTTCCATAGTAGTTGCATCTCATCAATAAAAGGCACAAGATAAACATCCATGTTTTTAACTTGATGTTTTCCTAGAACAATGAGAGTCAGCATAAGGTGCTCCTTTCTAACACTCATCCATGGGGGAATATTGTATACTATCAATCTGATTGGCCAAACACTATAATTTGAGCTTAGGAAAGAGAATGGGCACACTCCATCAATTGCAATACCAAACATGATACTACGGGGTTCATCTTTGAATTTTCTTGGCCATTTTTCCTCTGTGTTTCATTGCTTTGGAGTCAGCTAGAATTCAGATGAATCCATCTTTACTCCTATTTTTTGCACCCCAGTCCATCAATTGTGCAGTGACTTGCAACGAAACATTCATTGAAGTCTAGGTATAATTGGCATGTGACGTAAAACCTTCTTTAGAACTGTAGAACCTTGTACATCTGTATGATATCTCTTCTCTTGGCATATGGGGCATTCTACCTTGTTTTCATATTCATCTCTGTATAAAATGCAATCATTTTTACATGAATTAATTTGCTTATATTCAATCCCCAACTCAACCAATAATAGACAGGCCTCTCTGCAAGTTGATGTAACACATTTTCTTCAAGGAATATTTTAGTTTTTAGTGCCCTGTAAGATTGCTAGAGATTAAATCAATTGAATTTTTGATTTATGATGAACATGTTTCATATGTCAATCTATACTAGGACTGTTTATATACAATATATGGCTTTAAATTCCCCTTAAAGAAATACAAAATGAAGTTGATGAATGTTTATGAATTATGTACACCAATTGATAATGCAAAGTAAGAAATGGATTTCATATCACTTTAGTAGGGTAGTGAATCATTTGTCTAACCAACCAAATAGTGACTTGATTTCTAATAATATTAATGTGCATGTCAGTTTTGAAGTTCTGCTTGCACCTGATTTGAACATAGGTGTCTTCGCTGCTTGCTTGATGGAGTCTTTCAGGTTGCTATCATCAACATTACATTGGTGGTAATTACCCTTGCTATCATCGTTACTATCAACTATATGATCATTATTGTCATCATTGTTTCCATCCCCAAAGAAACCTGTAAGCATTTGATTCAATCCTTCTTCATGCACTACATTTTCACTATCATGATCATCATCATTAAGGCTAGCTGGCATGTCATCAGTGTATGCAAATCTCATCAGTAGTTCAAATTTCTCAGCTACTAGTATTCTCTTCAATGTTGCTCTTTTTTTCTTGGTATGGTTTAAAGGATGGTTTGGATCATCTTGTCCAAACCTTAATAACCCAGTTGGATCTTGGGTATTAGTATGTGTTTCATCAACATCTTCTACCTATCAACAAACACAAGCATTAATTAATGTTTGGCAACAATTGCACTAAATATGGCTTAAAAAATATATATATAAATTGTATGAACATATATACAACAATTGAATAATGGAACATTATTTTATAGACTACCTTTTTTATACAATAATTTAAATAAAACACAATTTTGACAACATAGGTTATAAAACATCAGTCCACACTCATTTATTATTCTTTGGTTTTCTGCCCTTAAGAACATCCTTAGGGAGACCTTGTTCTTCCCTTTTATTTCACGCAGGAGTGCGTTTTAAGAAGGGGTAATCAATCAATAACTCATCCCCAATGGTAAGGTCCATAAGAGCCTCAACCATTATGAATCTATCAACCTCTCTTTCCATATCTCCATCTTTATCATTTATAACTTCAACAAATTGACAATTCGGTCTTACATTAGGGTCCCTTCCCTTACTACTATTTATAAATCCTACAATATTTTTGTGTGTATGCACATCCATCTATATACATAAGATGACCTCTATTCATTTATTTTCCACTTTCCAATTGGAGACGATGTGTATACATATTCAAATTTAGACCATATGCTGACATGCTAGGCTTATATTCTGCTAGCCTTCTCCATTCACCACTGTAATATGATGGACCATAATATGGCTTTAATCTCCTAGTGGTTTGTTCTGAATTGTTTCTATGTTAAGATCCCACATGTACATTTTGGATGACAAAGAGGCCTAGATTCGCTCCATGAATATTGGAGGGTCATATCATGTAGTTGTATCCCCAAAATTGAAACACCTTGTACACTCTAGGTAGTTGTTGATCACTAGGCCAAGCACAATATAGTTGACGATCAAATGTCTCTTTGTAAATTGATCTCAAGATCAGGGGCAAGTCATCATCTCCATCACATTCATTCTCATAGGGTATGTAGTCCACCTTCCCCTTGTCTTTAAGCAAATTATGCATCTTTAAACTGGTTCTTGTTTTGTTACTTGTTTTCATCAATTCCTCGTCTTCGAAGCGGTATATTGGCACATATTTTTGTTGGATGTATCATCTGATGAATGATCATTGCCCTCTAGGCTAGAAGTCAATGATCTATGAAACTTTAAACCAAGAACTTTACCCTGCAAGTATCCATTAAGAAAAAAATTAGTTATTTAAATAATATAAAACAATGTTTAAACAAAGTATACATGTTATTTATATCAAATTAGAAAATTCCTTACCACAATTCCTATTGGATTTGAATCGATTGTAGGAGGCATACTACCGATTGGAAGCTCATCATTTATGTAATGTCTTTGTACAATCACTCGTTTAAATTGTTTCTTTCCATGACATATAGAACATCCACAAACAATAATTTTTTCAAAGTATTCATCCCATGTACTATAGTCCTGACCAACCTCTTGTTCAGTGCAATCATTTGTTGTGTTTGTAGGATCCACTGTCATATCCTCCTCCACCCACTGTCGACTACATGATTTAATAGTTTTAGGTCCACATCCACGTACATATCTTTTTCTTTTTCTAGTTGAACGCTTAGGCTCTGCATTTGATCCAATCTCCATATAAAATAATCAACAACATGCATTAATTTATGTCAACATTGGATAATACATTATAAATTTCAATAATACTGTGAAAAAAGATGGATGTATCACAAAATGCCATCAGATCATTTTTCCTAAGTTAAGTCAAAATTTGAGTACCTGATGTCCCGCTTCATCCGTTGTGTCCTCATTTGATATGACACGATCTGTTGCCATGGCCTCGTTTGGCCCCTATAATACACAACATAGTAAATAACGTTTAGTACACCAATTATATCATTTCAATGAATATGCTATCCAACACAAAACCTCACTTTAGTCATATATGTGACATATTCATATCATGTTTTGGCCATCCTAATTTTCAAACTTTTCCCTTGATCATAGAATCACATTTAATCACCATTCCTGGGCATTTTCAACCAATAAGTTTGACCTCAGAGGCCTCATGGACAAAAAAATGACTTTATCTCCTCTATGTTGTAGCATTTGTGAATTCATAAACACCTTCCTCCTTTGGTTGAGGTTGCTTTCTCTTCTTACCTCTATTGTATCTACAAATTTTGTTGTCATATCTATTTCCACCCACTTTCCTCTCTGCAATTTAGTAGTTCTACATTGTCCATGTCCTCTCTCCATGGCCTCCTCTGGATCCTGTAATACACAACAATGACAATAGTAACATAACAGCTATGCACCAAGAGGTTAAAAGGAACCAATCAAGATAACCACACATGAACAGCAAATGTGTCCTAACAGACTATATAAATTTCCTATATGTTTGCATTTATCCTCTAACCTTTCTACATCAGCCCTCAATTGTGCAGACCTCCTAGTTGTTATATGCAATTGATTTGTATCCTTGGATTCCTATTGGCAAATACAATGAATTGATTTGAATCCTTGTATAACCAATTTGTAGGTACAGTGAATTGATTTGAGTTTTTGCATTCACTATTAAAAAATCACAGCGAGATGGTTTGAATCCTTGAGTTTTAAGTAAAATGAATGGGTGAGACTAGTGCCTTATTGGGTAAATGGTGTCAAATGAAAATATGAGATAAGTGGCTTATATTTGGTAGTAATTCTAACTATTTGGCACACTAATATTGGTTAATAACTTGTATAACCGTGCAAGGAAATAATTGACCGACTCTTCTTAATAATCCAACTAACACAACTAGGTTACTTGTAATTTATCAAAAGGATATTTAATCCATACTTGAAGGAACCAATTGAATAAATCAAATAAGAACAATATATGATATCAACTTGGAAACAGAATGCCAACCCTAATTATGTGGTTCTTCTTACTGATCCAATTAATACTCCTAGATTACTGTGATCTGAAAATAGTGTTGGTAAGATTTTTGGGATATCTTCAATGGGGCTCTCGGTATCACTAAAAGTAACATAGGGGAGAGGACCCAATTGTTGAGCATGTTCCAATAGTTGTGATAGTGTTTGTGGAATTAAGGCTTAATATTTTTAAAACTTTAGCACTAGTAGTTGTAACTTTAAGGTTATTAGTGTTGACTATAAGTACCTATAATTGAATGAAATGTGCCCTTTAGATTTAAAAACAACCAATTATGTGATGCCACATCAGCACACCAACAAAACATGACTTAATGAACAACTATTGGTCCACCTTTGTTTCGGGAACTATTAGACACCTATTGATGATGATGTTAGTCATAAACAAACATAGAATAAAAGTTACACAGCAACCTTTACTCATCTTGAAAGATACGATGAATTCAGAGAATTCATGATCCCAAGTCTCCGTTGATTAGTTCATAATCTATTGACGTTACTCAGTGGTTGATATATGTTGCTGTTAATCATTTAGGGGTCTTACGTTCTTCAGTAATTTCTACAAAGTTCATCAATATTTCTCCAAATATCCTATTCTTTATATCTGCCCTGCATAAATCTCCAAATTATTTTACCTTTGCACTATGAATTCACTCAAATAATGTGCCTACAGGTTGATATTTGCATGATTTCTACCATTACTTGCAATTCTTTGCATGATATTTTCAACACTACATGCATTTAGCTCAAATATGCTAATGATATTCAGTTATATACGAGATGTCAGCATATTTCATGTTATTTACTTCTGATTATCTGTTATTTGCAACTATGATGGGGAATTACTATGAAATTCAAAGAAAATTAAAAGAATACTTCAAATTTGGTGAATCTTAGCTATTGAACCACATGCATACCAGATATAGTCATGAGGAGAAGAAATCAAACCATATTTTCACCAGGATGTTCCACAGCTAGATACAGATGATGCTAACTTCGAAGGAAAAGGAATGAAGACAACACATACAGACTGATAAGCACTCCAAGGGATGTAGCAAATCAAAGCATGTATCAAGAATTCAAACACTAATTACTTAGGATTTATGATGATTTGTAATCAAACAATCTTCTCTTTCATTAAGTATGCAATGATATGTTTGCTTACAATAACTTTGAAATAGGCCCTGATATTTTAGCAGTCAAATTTCAATTAAGCTTCTGAATAATCCAATTATCACATCCCTGCACCTTTTATAGAATAAGGTGAGGGAATGGTTACAGATGACCTACGGTCAGGATTTATCTATTAAGATCAACAGTCCAGATGAATAGCATGTGTCTGCCAGTTGGCAACTACACAGCTGGCACATAATATTCTAGCATCTTTGACCTAGTCCATCCTCCAGCTAGCAAACAACATATTTGACAATATCCTCCTCAGCTTTGGTTCAAGTTGCCTCCGTGTTAGCAACTCCGTAGTTTTCAGCCATACTCCAAAACACCTTCAACATCCTACAATAAAAAGACAAGAATCAAGCATTAGCTTCATTTAATAACTAGTAGGAAAATAAACATTTATATTTTATCAGGCTGTGAATGTGCAAACCTATACATAACGGGTTATGAATATTGAGCATCTGTGAAAATTCACGTAATTAAATGTCCATAGGTGGTCAAGAGGGTTCGGGTGACTATCGTTGACTGGAAAACATGCTATCAGGCCCTAAAATAGTTTCAATATCTAATCAGGTCTAGGGTCATTTGAGTGATTTTTGATAGAAATACCAAAAATATGATTTTCAGTATTTGGTAAATTGCATTTTCAGAGGCCTTCGGAGCAAAATTAGGGCCTCAAGACTTCGTTGATTACTTGGCGTTAAGCCTAAGTAACCGAGAAACTCAAACTAGATAATTAGTTTATCTTTCCAATGAGTCCAAAAAATTTAAATTCTGACAAAATAGCTAGGAGTTATGACCCTACCAAGGGGAAGATAAAAAATTTCCTAATTTTTTTTATTTTCTCTAAATTTTTGCAAATAGTTTCACCTTGCAGTAGCTCTTTTGTATTCCAAGGGTAATGTGACCCTTCATATGATATGCAAGCCTTACATTTTCAGTTATCGCATGCATAAGATCATGCATATGCAATACATTCGCTTTTGTTCACTAAATTCCATTGAATGAAACTATTAGGTCTAGGTATGCACATTAGTTAATATGAGGGATATTAACTAATATGACTCTCTTCATAGATTGGGGTATGATGATGATGTCATCATCAGGGACAGGCTTCGTTAAAATGTGAAAGGCTAATGTCATGGTCATACTAAAGGAAATCAGGATGTTAAGAAATATGACCTTGATATTGAGGAATATCACCCTTCGAATAAGATGACGTCATGGTCATGTCAAGCCTTTTATATATCGGGTCAGAATGATGTCACCGTCATGTTAGGAAAGATTAGTCATATTAGAAAAGATGACCTTTGGAGTTCAAGCCGATTGATGATGTCATTGTCATATCGGGTCCTTTGTGGAATGGGATCCTTTGTGGAATGGGATAAGTTAACGTCATCATCATGTTAACGAAGATGAGTCATATTAACAAATGTGACCCTGCTATATTAGGAACATGATGATGATGTCATCATGATTGTTGGGCTCACTTTTGAATAGAACATGATAACGTCACAGTCACATTGGGTAAGATCAATCATATTTACAAACGTGACCCCTATTGAATGCGCGAGTACTTTGATAGGTAGATGACCCTTAGGTATAAATTTGACGTGAGCATACAAATACGCAGATAGTGGATTTTCTAAGCAGGGTGATATTTGAAAGATCGGGTGATATTCAAAAGATCGGGTGATATTCGAAATATGACCCGCACAAAATATATGAAGCTGTTTGACGGGTAAATACCACTATCACGTAAGATTGACGTCTGGAGTTTCGGACCAAATGATTATTGGGTGATAAACTGGCATCACGGTGATCTTAGTAAGATCAGGTGATCTTATAATATTAGGTTGATATTTGTAATATCAGGGTGATATTACACAAGGTGACTAATGTTTGGAATATGACCCGCCCTCTCGAATATCAGGTTTGACTAGAACTTTGATTGGCCATAACTTTCTCATTTGGTCAAATTTCAGGGTGATGTAAAAGGCAAACCTACCTAGAATTTTACACTCTTTCACATGGCAGGCTTCTTGAGGAAAGATTCAGACTTTGGAATTTGGGTTCAGACTTCAAGATCACAAATATACCTGACATCAGACACATACATACTGACTGATGCTATTTTACCATTACCGCCCAAAACACAAAAGCAAGGGAGAAAGCCAGCAAAGTTGGGTCCCTATTTTGTCAAGTCAAAATGGGGCGTGTTGTGTAACCACACAACAACTTGCCACCAAAGAAAACAAAATAAATTCCAATGATTCAAGTGATGTGATCACAATTTAACATAGTATTTTAACTCTTTCTAAGTATGAGTACTTATAATCTTTCTGAATGATAAGGTTTTCATCATGGCAACAATGCTAACAAAGGATCAGGTGTGTGCAAATGATTAATTATCCTCATCTTGAAAGCAAGTTGAAAGCATCAGTAATTGATGTTAAGCTACATAGTTTGAGAGCATCCCTCATAGCCAACCTAGATAGAGCCTTGCTGCCAGCAGGCGTCCATAGCCCTGGCAAGGTTATCTATACAATCCCCCCTAAGTAGAGCCCCACTGCCAGCAGGTGTCTATAGCCCCAGTAGAGTTACTTAGATGGCCTATTTTTATTATATTTTTTAGATTTTCAAAATTTATATATATATTTATATGATGTCATCATGTAAGCTTAGTGTGCAAGGTGTGGTCACTTGCTGATTTAGGTTGGAGATTGCATTGGTAGCAAGGGAGTCCCTTTAGATTTTTCACTTAATGCCTATACTTGTGTGTTCAACAAACCCAAGGCTGTTAGATGAGTCATTGTGAAAGAGTCACTTTGGCCAAGAAAGGGCACCCTGATGAAAAGATATCATAGACCTGTTCACCAATACTTCTCAAAATGAGTCATAACCTATATATGAATTTGTTCTCATCACTTGAATCTTAACAATTCAGTTATTTTCTCAGGGTGATGAGCTGCATCATCTTGACTAACCAAAATAGAACTCAACAAGCAAACATACTAAGCAAACTGTACAAACAACTAACTACAAAAAGACACAACAGAAAATAAAACAAGAAAGTAAGGAAAGAAACAAAACAACTACTCTACCAAACTATATACAAACCCTGCAAGGCAAATAAAACCTAAGAAAAGACCCAAAGACACCTGTATTTACATACTTCCTTATATTGTGTAGGAGCATCAGGACACTTGTTATGGTTCTAACCCTTGCAAATTCATCTTTGTATTCTAAAAAATATTCTTGTATTCTAGATTCACTATCTTTAACAGAATAACTCTTAATGATCAGCAACTGAGGAAGCTCATCATGTTCATGATTAATCCATATACATGTCTTATCGCCTAAATTTCCATAATCAAAATAGTATTCAACATCATTTACTGTGGAAAGGAGAAATAAAACCTGATGTATTTTTGGCTCTGTTGGTCATGCTTCTTCATTGACAGCGGGTACTCTATTTAACTTTGCATTCTCATTGCTCAGCTCAGTGTCTAGTCTCACTTCAAATTGAAGAATGTATGACTCTTAAAGTATTAATCCTTCATCTTTATCCATCTTTGTCTCCTCATTCTGGATGTATGTCTGATTCTTGACTTCAGGAAGCACGTCACTGTTTTCATTAAATCCCTGCACAGCAACATCTAAATGAGTATCTTTATTTTCATAACCTGATATACAAAAATTTATCCCTTTTAAATCATTTGACTGTAAATGTGAATTAACATTCAATTGATAGGAATACTCCCCTATTTCATTTTTAAAATGACATTGGATTGGCATCTGATCATGCACAACAACTCCAAAGCTTTCTGCATCTTCAACTCTCATGAATTGTTCATCAAATAACTCACACTTTCCATCTAGTAAGGTATCTAGTTTCATTGTCCTACAACATTCTTGCATTTGATCATTCAATTTGGACAAGTTAGATAGTAGTTCAACATTTATTTTCTTTTCTACAACTCCCTGGGTTACTATCATAGGAACTTCATTCGCAACAGTGCATTTAAATTGTTCCACCTGTCTCCATTCCCTTTTACCATAAAATGACTCAAGGAAGGATGTTTCACTATCTTCATCTTCTAGAACTGACTCAGTTATTGTATTTTCTAAACAACTCATCATGAGGGGTGTTGCTTCTCTTTGCTGTTCCAGAATTTGAGTCTTCTCCAACATGACCAAGCAAGCGTCACAATCCCTTTCTGAATGCTCTTCGTCATGTAATCTACACCAACTTTCAATCAAGACATCATCAGTGGATAAACCTAATATTTGACTACATTGTATGTTTCTAGACGAATATAATTTAAAATCTTCAGAGCGGTCCACTTCAGTGTCTGGACTACTAATAATTTATGGTGCTGTATCTACTTGTTGCTCCAGAATTTCTTCATTTTCATGCCAGACTTTAGCCCTGAACACATCTATAAAAAATATTAGTCCTTTCAAATATAAATCCAACCTTGTAAGAAAAGTTAGACAATTAATTTCACTGTGCTCCACAGTCTAGTGTATCCTGCAACAACTGGATAAACCAAAGTTAGATAAACTTTGAGGATAAAGCTACCTATTCAAAGTTTCCTGAAATAAAGGAATGTTAACCTAACAATTATTTTCATATGCATCCATCAAAATGAGACTCTATTTTTAATTTTTAGGATTTTGAAATTTTATGAGATCTATCATATCTTAGAATAAAACTTGAAAGCTCAAAAAATCAAACTAATCTTTGAAGCTTTGAACTAGATCTTTGCAAAGATACAATCAAAACCCCTCAGATAAGAGATATTTGCAAACATTAAGCTCAAATGATGAAATATTTATGAAATATTTGCAGAAAATCCATAGATTCTTTGTTCAGGCCCTCCTTCTAGCGCCAATTTATGTTGATGATGATGTTAGTCATAAACAAACATAGAATAAAAGTTACACATCAACCTTTACTCATCTTGAAAGATACGATGAATTCAGAGAATTCATGATCCCAAGTCTCCATTGATTAGTTCATAATCTACTGATGTTACTTAGTGGTTGATGTATGTTGCTATTAATCATTCAGGGGCCTTACGTTCTTTAGTAATTTCTGCAAAGTTCATCAATATTTCTCCAAATATCCTATTCTTTCTATCTACCCTGCATAAATCTCCAAATTATTTTACCTCTGCACTATGAATTCACTCAAATAATGTGCCTATAGGTTGATATTTGCATGATTTCTACCATTACTTGCAATTCTTTGCATGATATTTTCAACACTACATGCATTTAGCTCAAATATGCTAATGATATTTAGTTATCTACGAGATGTCAGCATATTTCATGTTATTTACTTTTGATTATCTGTTATTTGCAATTATGATGGGGAATTACTCTGAAATTCAAAGAAAATTAAAAGAATACTTCAAATTTGGTGAATCTTAGCTATTGAACCACATACATACCAGATACAATCATAAGGAGAAAAAATCAAACCATATTTTTACCAGGATGTTCCACAACTAGATACAGATCATGCTAACTTTGAAGGAAAAGGAATGAAGACAACACATACAGACTGATAAGCACTCTAAGGGACGCAACAAATCAAAGCATGTATCAAGAATTCAAACATTGATTACTCAGGATTTATGATGATTTGTAATCAAACGGTCTTCTCTTTCATTAAGTATGCAATGATATGTATGCTTACAATAACTTTGAAATAGGCCCTGATATTTCAGCAGTCAAATTTCAATTAAGCTTCTGAATAATCCAATTATCACATCCCTGCACCTTTTATAGAATAAGGTGAGGGAATGGTTATAGATGACCTACGGTTAGTATTTATCTATTAAGATCAACAGTCTAGATGAATAGCACATGTCTGCCAGTTGGCAACTACACAGCTGGCATAGAATATTCCAACATCTTTGACCTAGTCCATCCTCCAGCTAGCAAATAGCATATTTGACAATATCCTCCTCAGCTCTGGTTTAGGTTGCCTTCGTGTCAGCAACTCCGCAGTTTTCAGCCGTACTCCAAAAAAACTTCAACATCCTGCAATAAAAAGACAAGAATCAATCATCAGCTTCATTTAATAACTAGCAGGAAAATAAACATTTATATTTTATCAGGCTATGAATGTGCAAACCTATACATATCAAGTTATGACTATTGAGCATCTGTGAAAATTCACGTAATTAAATGTTCATAGGTGGTCAAGAGGGTTCAGGTGACTATCGTTGACTGGAAAACATGCTATCAGGCCCTAAAATAGTTTCAATATTTGATCAGGTCTAGGGTCATTTGAGTAATTTTTGATAAAAATACCGAAAATATGATTTTTGGTATTTTCTACATCTTGGTAAATTGCATTTTCGGAGGCCTTCGAAGCAAAATTAGGGCCTCAAAACTTCATTGTTTACTTGGCATTAAGCCTAAGTAACTGAGAAACTCAAACTAGATAATTAGTTTATCTTTCCAATGAGTCCAAAAAGTTTAAATTCTGACAAAATAGCTAGGAGTTATGACCCTGCCAAGGGGAAGATAAAAATTTCCTAATTTTTTTTAATTTTCTCTAAATTTTTGCAAATAGTTTCACCTTGCAGTAGCTCTTTTGTATTCCAAGGGTAATGTGACCCTTCATATAATATGCAAGCCTTACATTTTCAGTTATCGCATGCATAAGATCATGCATATGCAATACATGCGCTTTCGTTCACTAAATTCCATTGAATGAAACTATCGGGTCCGGGTATGCACATTAGTTAATATGAGAGATATTAACTAATATGACTCTCTTCATAGATCAGGATATGATGATGATGTCATCATCAGGGACGGGCTTCATTAAAATGTGAAAGGCTGATGTCATGGTCATATTGAAGGAAATCAGGATGTTAAGAAATATGACCTTGATATTGAGGAATATCACCCTCCGAATAAGATGATGTCATGGTCATGTTGAGCCTTTTATATATCAGGTCAGAATGATGTCACCATCATGTTAGGAAAGATCAGTCATATTAGAAAAGATGACCTTCGGAGGTCAAGCCAATTGATGATGTCATTGTCATATCAGGTCCTTTGTGGAATGGGATAAGCTAACATCATCATCATGTTAACAAAGATGAGTCATATTAACGAATGTGACCCTGCTATATTAGGAACATGATGATGATGTCATCATGATTGTCCAGCTCACTTTTGAATAGAACATGATGACGTCACAGTCACATTGGGTAAGATCAGTCATATTTATGAATGTGACCCCCATTGAATGCGCGAGTACTTTGACAGGTAGATGATCCTCAGGTATAAATTTGACATGAGCATACAAATACGCAGATAGTGGATTTTCTAAGTAGGGTGATATTTGAAAGATCGGGTGATATTCAAAAGATTAGGTGATATTCAAAATATGACCCACGTAAAATATATGAAGTTGTCTAATGGGTAAATACCACTATCACGTAAGATTGACGTCCGGAGTTTCGGACCAAATGATTATCGGGTGATAAATTGGTATCAGGGTGATCTTAGTAAGATCGGGTGATCTTATAATATCAGGGTGATATTACACAAGGTGACTGATGTTTGGAATATGACCCCCCTCTTGAACATCAGGTTTGACTAGAACTTTGACTGGCCATAACTTTCTCATTTGGCCGAATTTTAGGGTGATGTAAAAGGCAACCCTGCCTAGAATTTTACGCTCTTTCACATGGTAGGCTTCTTGAGGAAAGATTCAGACTTTGGAATTTGGGTTCAGACTTCAAGATCACAAATATTCCTGACATTAAGCACATACATATTGACTGATGTTGTTTTACCATTACCGCCCATAACACAAAAGCAAGGGAGCAAGCCAGCAAAGTTGGGTCCCTATTTTGTCAAGTCAAAATGGGGCGTGTTGTGTAACCACAGAACAACACCTTAACAAAAAGCATGTTGAGCAAATATTGGTCCACCTTTAGTCAAGAGCATTGCCCTTAGACCTCACTCTAGTTTTAAAAATAAAAAAATAAAAAATATTTTGAACCATGCTAGATGGAAAAACAACATTTTTTTTTAATTTTTGACTTTTTTCCAATTAAATCCCAAATATTTGAATTACATTTATTCTTCTATTTTGCTAAGTCAATCTTTATCCTAAGTAATTCTCATATGGCCCTAGCAAAGATATAAACACATGGCTCCACAAAGAGATAGCAATTTTGGACTAAATGATACAAACTTCTTTCTACCATAATTCATGATTCCATATTATAATTTTTGTTTTTGATGCCACGGATATCATAATTGATAAGTTTTATATTCCTAAAACACTTTGACAATATTTATATATCTAAAAATGATACAAACTTCTTTCTACCATAATTCATGATTCCATATTATAATTTAGGGTTTAGAGTTTAAGGTATAGTGTTTAGGGTCAAGGGTTTAGGGATAGGGTTGGGAGTTTAAGGTTTAAGGGTTGAGGCTTCAAGATTTAGGGATAGCGTTTATGGTTAGGGATTAATGTTTAGGGTGGAGGGGTTAGGGTTTAAGGTATAGTTTTTAGGGTTGAGGGTTGAAGGTTGCATTACGCTGCAATGAAAGGTTATAGTCCCATTAGAGAACGATGTCCTCACGTATGGACCATTTCAAGTGCCCTCATTGATGTTTAGCTTTAAGATGTTTGGCTTTATCAATAGAGACATCCAATTTTGTATTTCTGGATCCCTTGAGGATGGTGGAATGAGTGGAAGCTTTAAGTTTATCTTTAAGATTAGGGTTGAGAGTTGAGGGTTGAGGGATTAGGGTTTAAGGTATAGTGTTGAGGATTGAGTGTTTAGGGTTTATTAGGTCTCAAAAATGCAGGTTGCAAATCCTAAGAGGATACCAAGCTCTATGCTCAGATTTGCAACATTTTTGAACTAACACAACAGAGTTAACTTGTAGGGTTGATGACTCCCTGCACTTTAGGTTCTACTAGACCTAGGCGGGTGCACCTCACTAATGAAGCAGATTGAATGGATGTGTGATCTTGGCTGAGTGATGGATCTATCCACAGTGGCAAATGGTGTGGAATAGATAATTATTTGATGCCTACTTTTACTTCTAATGTTTGAACAGTAATTGAAAATGGTATGGTTCTAATTTGGTATAAATTGTATAAGCAATATCAAGGCAAAACTAATGAATATGTTCAACTAATGAAATGTGTAAGACCAGTGCCTCGTTGGGTAAATGGAGTCAAGTGAGAACCTAAGATCAGTGGTGTATATCTGGAAATAATTCTAACCATTTGGCACAATATTTTGGTTTATAACTCATATAAACATGCAGGGATGTGGCTGACAGACTCTTCTTATTGATCCAATCAAGATCTATTAAATTGTTGTGATCTATCTAAGAGGATTTTAATCCTTCCTTGAAGGAACCAGTTAAAAGGGATCACATGGTGACAGCAAATGTGCACTGACAAAATGAAAAATATACTTGATATATTCAATTTTGAATAATTTAATAACATTGTCTGAAGATAGTATGATAGCCTTCAGTTATAGACTCTTCTTATCTATCTAATTGATTTTTCCCAATTACTGTAATCTGTTTAAAAGGATTTTAATTCCTACTTGAAGAAACCAATTAAGCAAATTACACAGGAACATCAAATGTGTTTGATGAATTTAATGTTTTGCTTTGAATAAATTCAAATAATAAGGAACACCAACTTGGAGACAGTCAAATAATTGCTTAATTTAACAAACAATTGATACCAATATAGAACCATTGAATGAGAGATTTTCAATTAATTTATTCAAAATATTGTTTGCAACATGGTCTTTAAATGAAATTTCTTCTGCTATCTACTTATATCTCCTCTTCTAATATCTGATCTCCTCATGATAATAAAATGGCATTGGGTTCCCTTATATATATGGGAAGCAAACAAGCTTCAGGCCAGTTACAATGGGTTATGTCTTTTCGTAATTAACAATATTAAGAAAACAAACAAATTTCTAATTTTAGAAAACACCAATTTGTTAATCTGTGAATAGAAGCTCATGACCATTCAAGGCCTGAGAAAGGCTTTCTATTTTTCCATAAGGTGCTTCAGTTGTCTACTAGCTAATTTACTCCTTCTGAAGATTTGATGGCAGTGTCAATTGTATCAATTGCTCTGCACAGGAACATATTAATTTTAGATAAATGTTCAATATACTCCTGTTTTGCATATGTGTCAACATTAAGGGCTATCCCTTTCATGTCATGCTCCATGTTCATCATTTTATCAATATACTTGTGAATATTTTGCATGATCATATCTTCATTATTGATTTCTTGTAAAGCAGTATTTAGAACTATGGATACATCTTCCTTCCACTTCATATTTTTGTGGTTCTCTAGTATCATCATGAATTGAGAGAGCGATATCAAAAGAATTCAACTCCTTATTTAATTTATTATGATACTTTTCATGCATCTTGACCAACTTATCATACATCTGCAATCCTTGTTCTGTTAAATGTTTTTTGTCTGAAAGTTCCTCTTTCCTTTCCATCATCCTCTCTTGTAATCTTTTGTTTTCTATAATGGCTGAATATGTTTGTTGGAATGATTTCCAATAGGTATCTACATATTCCCACATCTTTTTAAACCTTTGTTTTATTATTTCAGAGGTCATGGTGTATTTGAGGGTCTTTACTTCCCTTTCTAGCTTCTCACATTTTTTCTGGGATTTAGCATGGCATTCTTTCCAATAGATTACATTTGTTAATGCCTCTATCACTTTGTCTTTTTTGATCCGGGGGGAATGTACCTTAGATGCAGAAGAAGAAGCTCTTTCCTTGTGGTATATTAATTCTTTCTTCAGCTTGTCATTTTCCTTGATTAATTTCTCAATCTGGGCCTTACTAAACTTTTCTACATTAACATTTAGTTTAGTAGTTTCCAAGGGATCTATGTCTCCTATCCTTTTGACCAAGAGGTGACCAAACATTTGATTTGGGTCACTAGTTATTATTGGTCTCTTATCTTGGGGATAAAAAGACCAAATCAATAAAGTGGCTTCATCTGCATTATACCTCGACCATGAGTATACTTTGTCACTTGCTTCCTCTGTCAAACTTAGTGTTTTATCTTCCCTCCTCCTGAACGTGTCAAATACAATGGAAGAGCTCATGTCCCAACTTGGCACAAGCAATACCTTGGCTTCTTGGAGTAGTTGTCTTCCTCTTTCTGGAGTAATAGACTCCATTTCTCTATCAATCTCTTTTTTCAATTCCTCCAAGGCAGTAGTTTCTTGCTAAAGGGTAGTATATTTCATTTTTTGCCTCATTTTATTTCCTTGATATTCATATACAAATGATTTAAATTCATGAGTCTTAATAAATTCATCATTAGAGACAAACTTCTGAGCAACCATAACTCTGATGTCATTAGACAGATCCATAGAAGTCTCAAATTTTACATGGTTCAATTCTGCAGGAGGCTCATAATGTTGAACAATAGGAGCACTTATTGGTTGCATTTGTTCAATCTCATCATCACTTACTTCTTCATCTATATCTGTATCTACAAAAAATGATACTTTAGGGGTTGGCTGTGAAGGTATGTGAGTTAGAGGCTGCACCTCTTAAGCTTGTGTCCCAGAGTATTGTATGTAAGTTGTATCAAAAGTAATTAAAGGCATACCCTCAATTATCTCATCTGCATGAGCAATAAGCTTCTCAACTCTTGATAGTGGGTCTTCAATTTTAGAAAATGATCTTGAGTATGAAGGAATATTCTTGTATTTCCAATCCTCTGCAAGTAGAATTTTACTAAATATAGCCATTCTATCTTCAGTAGAGGCTTCGTCTCAATTTCTAATTAGATCTACTTCTAAAAAAGGATGTTCATAACTAGACAGACCCTATGAGACCCTAGATCTATGAATAAAACCCTCTGTATCAAAACCTTTTCTTTCATCTTCTATTGGGAGACCATATTGTGCTAGTTTGGCATTGACTTCTTCATAACCCTCATTCATGACTATTGTGAATTGCTTAAAGTAGAAAGTGTTGGGCATGAATGATTGTTTGTTGTTCCTCTTTAGATGAATAGCATTAGATTTAGCCAATTATCTCACAATTTCTAAGTATGTAATTATGTCTGGGACAACCCTAGGCAATAGATAAGGGGAACCCTCAAATCCATAGACTCATATCATGGTGCAGTCTGAAAAGGCATACCAATCTCCCCAGTTATGACCCACCTTAGTCTTTGGATCATTTTCCTTTGGCCTAAGAAACCTTTGTATCCTGGAAGAGAGGATATAGTCATTGGAATGTCCCAATAGTTGCATTAGAGGCTTCACAAAATATTCTTCAAAGAAAAAATAATGAGATCTGTCAAAATGACAATCCCACAGTGAAGTCCACATTTGCACTGGTTTTGGGTCCCCATTGTCAAACGAGTCCCAAATTTTCATCTCTGAACTCCACCATCCTCTACCATGCCCTTCGTGCAAAAGCAAATGCATTAACAAAGAGTAGTGTTTGAAATTAATCTTATCACTACTATGTTTGATTTTCTCCAATCCATGGTTCAAAGCATTAGCTATGTAACTTGCATAATCAAAAGGCCTTGCTCCCTTTGTTTGAATATTTGCAGCTAACACCATAGGTGCAATTGACATTTGTGGGGGAACCTCGAGACCTAAGACTTGACCAATAGCATAATAAGTGTAATGAAAGTACTCCTCAAATAATTCTTCAGAAAATGGAGGGTTGTCAGCATTGTAAAATTTCCTCATCTGACCCTTGTCATCTTTTAGCCTATGTAAAGCTAACTTGCCTCTCTTATAACTGGTGTCCATATGCCTATACTCCAGCAATAGGTCTCTGACTGTAATGGGCGTGTCAAAGCCACATTCCAAGTGAAAAACATTCATAATGAAATCCTCTAAACCACCAGTATATTGTCACCAATGTGTGATCTAATAGTTCTTGTTTTTAGGTCATATTTGCTAACTAAGGCTTTAATCAAATCCATGTTGATAAAGACATTAGACACTATTAGCCTTGCTAAATTTAACCTCCAAGGGTTGTAGACAGGATCATACCTATATTGTTTCTTGAAATGATACAAAAACAATTGATACCCTCGAAGAGGGGTCCAAACATCTCCTAACTCCTTATAGTCGTCTATCAATTTATCTATGGAGGGATTAGTCTGGGCACTTCTTTTTGGTCTTGGCCCAGACCCTAGGCATTGGTCAATTAAATCTTGATTCGGTGCTCTTTTCTCAACCTTCTATTTTTTAGGTTTATGTTTCTCTAGATTATTTTTCATAACGCAGACTCCAAAGCTTCTACACAGTATAAATTTATAGTTAGGACTGATATACTTGAAATATATTTTTGGTTGGCCTTTTTTTGCTCCTTGCTCTACGAGAGGTCAAAATTCCTTTCTCCTTCTTTCTTCAACCAAATCTTACAGGAGTGGAATAACTTATTTCAATCTCATCTCATAAATGTACCTTGAGATGTGTATCTTGCCATCGAGCTAGTTTATTAATTACAAATATTTGACCGATGTCTTGGAATGTCACATCAATCTTGTCTAACAATCATCGATGTATTGCTGAGAATTTGTTTTATATTCCATCGAAGTCCATCCCTTCCATCGATAAATTTCTTTTTCTCAGTCCATTGGCAAGGGTCCATATGAAGTTGCCCTAATGTGCCCTAGTCCAACCAATGTTCTTCATATCCTTAATGTTTTATAGTTATTTGAGGCTATCGGTGGAACTTCATCCTTAGTTCCACCGATCCTTACATGCTACAATGATGCTTTTGTCTTTGTTAGTTTTATCGGCATGTTGGAGGAACTCATATATAAGTTCTACCGACGTTGACATGTTTCGGCAATATAACCTTCTTCAGCCAAATCTTACAGGAGTGGAATAACTTATTTCAATCTTAGCTCATAAATGCACCATCGATGTGTATCTTACCATTTTATTAATTACAAATATTTGAGTGATGTCTTGGAATGTTATATCAATCTTGTCTAACAATGATCGCCATATCACTAAGGCTTTGTTTTATATTCCACCGAAGTCCATCCCTTCCATCGATAAATTTCCCTTTCTCAGTCCATTGGTGAGGTTCCATATGAAGTTTCCCCAATGTGCCCTAGTTTGGTCGATGTTCTTCATATCCTCAATGTTTTATAGTTATTTTGGGCTATCAGTGGAACTTCATCCTTAGTTCCACTGATCCTTACATGCTACAATTATGATTTTGTCTTTGTTGGTTTTATCGGCATGTCGGGGGAATTCGTATATAAGTTCTGCCGAAGTTGACATGTTCTGGCGATATAACCTTCTTCAGCCAAATCTTATAGGAGTGGAATAACTTATTTCAATCTCAGCTCATAAATTCACCATCGATGTGTATCTTGCTGGTTTATTAATTGCAAATATTCAAGTGATGTCTTGGAATGTCATATCAATCTTGTCTAACAATCATTGCCGTATCACCGAGGCTTTGTTTTATATTCCATCCAAAAAGTTATCCAAGCCCATACCTCCACAAGGAAAGTCCAAAACCAAATGGTATGGGTACCTAAGCAACAAGAAATCAAGTTAAATGAGGCATCTACCTCTAAAAAATCCCAACCATCTACTCCCATCTCAAATTCCCATTCAGCTCAAAAGTGTCAAAACATTCCATCCCACAAGTAAAACAAAAGTAATAAAACACCTAAGTCTATGTGGGTTCCTAAAGCCCTTCATCATCCATCTCCTAAGCAAACATCTCCATTGCACCCTACACCACCTTCACATCACAAGCTTCAACGTTTATGGGGATGTGTACAACCATTGGTTATGGTTCCCTTCCATTCTGTAATAAATCTACCATCATTCATCCACTATCCTACATACCCTCCACATACCATCCCTATGGTCAATGCTTTGGCATAAGTCCGACATAATCCACATCAAGCTTCAACCCTCAACCCTATAAACTATACCTTAAACCCTAATCCCCTTTTCAACCAAGATTAGAACATTATACCCTTAATCTCATAATAGTAATCAATTGTGTTACAAAATCCATAATTAACCTAAGTCTTGCATATCCTTTCCACAAATTGTACCCTTTACCTTTCCTAAGAACATATCGGCCTAATGTGACCCCATCATTGGAACCTTTCACTTTTCTATACCGATGGCCCGATAAAGATATAGTATCACTATATCGGCAAAACAATGATCTATTGGGGTAACCTTTGAGGTCATCCCATGGTCAATGCTTTGGCATCAGTAGAGGCATCTAATTTTGCATTTTTAGATCCCTTGAGGATGGTGGAATGAGTGGAAGCTTTAAGTTTTGCTTTAAGATTAGGGTTGAGGGTTGAGGGATTAGGGTTTAAGGTATAGTGTTGAGGGTTGAGGGTTGAGGATTTAGGGTTGAGGGTTTAGGGCTTACGGTTTAGAGTTGAGGGATTAGGGTTTAAGGCATAGTACTATTTAGGGTTGAGGGTTTAGGGATAGGGTTTAGGATTTAAGATTCAAGTGTTGAGGGTTGAGGCTTTAGGGATAGGGTTTAAGGTCTAGCGATAAGGGATTAGGGTTGAGGGTTGAGGGATTAGGGTTTAGTGTTGAGGGATTAGAGTTTAAGGTATAGTGTTTAGGGTTGAGGGTTTAGGGTTTAGTGTTGAGGGATTAGAGTTTAAGGTATAGTGTTTAGGGTTGAGGGTTTAGGGATAGGATTTAGGGTTAAGGTTTAAGGGTTGAGGCTTCAGGCTTTAGGGATAGCATTTATGGTTGAGGGATTAGGGTTTAGGGTGGAGGGATTAGGGTTTAAGGTATAGTTTTTAGGGTTAAGGGTTGAAGGTTATGCTATGCTACAATGAAAGGTTATAGTCCCATTATAGAATGATGTCCTCGCGCATGGACCATGTCAAGTGCCCTCATCGATGTTGGTAAGGGATGCATGAAAGGAAAATGGATTAGGCAGACAGTGGATTATGATGAGGAATCTAGAGGGGAGAAAAATGGATTATGATGTGGATTATGTAGGGAAAATAGTAGATTATGATGTGGATTATGTCAGACTTATGCCAAAGCATGGACCATAGGGATGGTATGTGGAGGGTATGTAGGATAGTGGATGAATGATTGTAGATTTATTGCGGAATGGAAGGGAACCATAACCAATGGTTGCACACATCCCCATAAATGTTAAAACTTGTGATGCGGAGGTGGTGTAGGGTGCAATGGAGATGTTTGCTTAGGAGATGGATGATGAAGGGCTTTAGGAACCCACATAGACTTAGGCATTTTATTACTTTTGTTTTGCTTGTGGGATGGAATGTTTTGACACTTTTGAGATGAATGGGAATTTGAGATGGGAGTAAATGGTTGGGATTTTTTAGAGGGAGATGCCTCATTTAACTTTATTTCTTGTTTCTTACATACCCATACCATTTTGGTTATGGACTTTGTTTATGGAGGTATGGGCTTGGATAACTTTTTGGATTGATTTTTCTTTGACTCTTTATTTTTATGTCCTGAGGCATGAGGACCCTTAGGATGTTTGGTTTTATCAATAGAGGCATCTAATTTTGCATTTTTGGATCCCTCGAGGATGGTGGAATGAGTGGAAGCTTTAATTTTATCTTTAAGATTAGGGTTGAGGGTTGAGGGTTGAGGGATTAGGGTTTAAGGTATAGTGTTGAGGGTTTAGGGTTTAGGGTTTAGGGTTGAGGGTTTAGGGATTATGGTTTAGAGTTGAAGGATTAGGGTTTAAGGTATAGTATTGTTTAGGGTCGAAGGTTTAGGGATAGGGTTTAGGATTTAAGGTTCAAGTGTTGAGGCTTTAGGGATAGGGTTTAAGGTTTAGCGATAAGGGATTAGGGTTTAGAGTTGAGGGATTAGGGTTTAGTGCTAAGCGATTAGAGTTTAAGGTATAGTGTTTAGGGTTGAGGGTTTAGGGTTTAGTGTTGAGGGATTAGAGTTTAAGGTATAGTGTTTAGGGTTGAGGGTTTAGGGATAGGGTTTAGGGTTTAAGGTTTAAGGGTTGAGGCTTTAGGCTTTAGGGATAGTATTTACAGTTGAGGGATTAGGGTTTAGGGTGGAGGGATTAGGGTTCAAGGTATAGTTTTTAGGATTGAGGGTTGAAGGTTGGGTTATGTTGCAATGAAAGATTATAGTCCCATTACAGAATGATGTCTTCGCGCATGGGCCATGTCGAGTGCCCTCATCGATGTTGGTAAGGGATACATGGAAGGAAAATGGATTAGGCAGATAGTGGATATGACGTGGATTCTAGAGGGGAGAAAAGTGGATTATGACATGGATTATGTAGGGAAAATAGTAGATTATGATATGGATTATGTTAGACTTATGCCAAAGCATAGACCATAGGGATGGTATGTGGAGGGTATGTAGGATAGTGGATGAATGATTGTAGATTTATTGCGGAATGGAAGGGAACCATAACCAATGGTTGCACACATCTCCATAAACATTGAAGCTTGTGATGCGGAGGTGGTGTAGGGTGCAATGGAGATGTTTTCTTAGGAGATGGAAGATGAAGGGCTTTAGGAACCCACATAGACTGAGGCATTTTATTACTATTATTTTACTTGTGGGATGGAATGTTTTGACACTTTTGAGCTGAATGGGAATTTGAGATGGGAGTAGATGGTTGGGATTTTTTAGAGGTAGATGCCTCATTTAACTTGATTTCTTGTTGCTTAGGTACCCATACCATTTTGGTTTTGGACTTTTCTTGTGGAGGTATGGGCTTGGATAACTTTTTGGATTGATTTTTCTTTGACTCTTTGTTTTTATGTCCTAAGGCATGAGGACCCTTAGGATGTTTAACTTTATCAGTAGAGGCATCTGATTTTGCATTTCTAGATCCCTTAAGGATGGTGGAATGAGTGGAATCTTTAAGTTTAAATTTAAGATTAGGGTTGAGGGTTGAGGGTTGAGGGATTATGGTTTAAGGTATAGTGTTGAAGGTTGAGGGTTTAGGGTTTAGGGTTTAGGGTTGAGGGTTTAGGGATTACGGTTTAGAGTTGAGGGATTAGGGTTTAAGGGTTTAGGGATAGGGTTTAGGATTTAAGGTTCAAGTGTTGAGGGTTGAGGCTTTAGGGATAGGGTTTAAGGTTTAGCGATAAGGGATTAGGGTTTAGGGTTGAGGGATTAGGGTTTAGTGTTGAGGGATTAGAATTTAAGGTATACTATTTAGGGTTGAGGGCTTAGGGTTTAGTGTTGAGGGATTAGATTTTAAGCTATAGTGTTTAAGGTTGAGGGTTTATGGATAGGGTTTAAGGTTTAGGGTTAAAGGGTTGAGGCTTCAGGCTTTAAGGATAGTGTTTACGGTTGAGGGATTAGGGTGGAGGGTGGAGGGATTAGGGTTTAAGGTATAGTTTTTAAGGTTGAGGGTTGAAGGTTGCATTACGCTGCAATGAAAGGTTATAGTCCCATTATAGAATGATGTCCTCGCGCATGGATCATGTCGAGTTCCCTCATCGATGTTGGTAAGGGATACATGGAAGGCAAATGGATTAGGTAGATAGTGGATTATGATGTGGATTCTAGAGGGGAGAAAAGTGGATTATGACGTGGATTATGATGTGGATTATGTCAAACTTATGCCAAAGCATGGACCATAGGGATGGTATGTAGGATAGTGGATGAATGATGGTAGATTTATTGCGGAATGGAAGGGAAACATAACCAATGGTTACACACATCCCCATAAATGTTGAAGCTTGTGATGCGGAGGTGGTGTAGGGTGCAATGGAGATGTTTTCTTAGGAGATGGATGATGAAGGGCTTTAGGAACCCACATAGACTTAGGTGTTTTATTACTTTTGTTTTTCTTGTGGAATGGAATGTTTTGACACTTTTGAGCCGAATGGGACTTTGAGATGGGAGTAGATGGCTGGGATTTTTAGAGGTAGATGCCTCATTTAACTTGATTTCTTGTTGCTAAGGTACCCATACCATTTTGGTTATGGACTTTGTTTATGGAGGTATGGGCTTGGATAACATTTTGGATTGATTTTTCTTTGACTCATTTTTTTATGTCCTGAGGCATGATGACCGTTAGGATGTTTGGCTTTATCAGTAGATGCATCAAATTTTGCATTTTTTGATCCCTTGAGGATGGTGGAATGAGTGGAAGCTTTAAGTTTAGCTTTAAGATTAGGGTCGAGGGTTGAAGGTTAAGGGATTAGGGTTTAAGGTATAGTGTTGAGGGTTGAGGATTTAGGGTTTAGGGATTAGGGTTTAGGGATTATGGTTTAGAGTTGAGGGATTAGGGTTTAAGGCATAATACTATTTAGGTTTGAGGGTTTAGGGATAAGGTTTAAGATTTAAGGTTCAAGTGTTGAGGGTTGAGGCTTTAGGGATAGGGTTTAAGGTTTAACGATAAGGGATTAGGGTTTAGGGTTGAGGGATTAGTGTTTAGTGTTGAGGGATTAGAGTTTAAGGTATAGTGTTTAGGGTTGAGGGTTTAGGGTTTAGTGTTGAGGGACTAGAGTTTAAGGTATAGTGTTTAGGGTTGAGGGTTTAGGGATAGGGTTTAGGGTTTAAGGTTAAGGGTTGAGGCTTTAGGCTTTAGGGATAGCATTTATGGTTGAGGGATTAGGGTTTAGGGTGGAGGGATTAGGGTTTAAGGTATAGTTTTTTAGGGTTGAGGGTTGAAGGTTGCATTATGCTACAATTAAAGGTTATAGTCCCATTACAGAATGATGTCCTTGCGCATGGACCATGTCAAGTGCCCTCATCGATGTTAGTAAGGGATACATGGAAGGAAAATGGATTAGGGAGATAGTGGATTATGACGTAGATTCTAGAGGGGAGAAAAGTGGATTATGATGTGGATTATGTCAAACTTATGCCAAAGCATGGACCATAGGGATGGTATGTGGAGGGTATGTAGGATAGTGGATGAATGATGGTAGATTTATTATAGAATGGAAGGGAACCATAACCAATGGTTGCACACATCCCCATAAATGTTGAAGCTTGTGATGCAGAGGTGGTGTAGAATGCAATTGAGATGTTTTCTTAGGAGATGGATGATGATGGCGCTAAATTAGGTGCACTTTGCACCAGTTTTGGCATCCCAAAGAGATTACATTTAGGGCTAAAAGTTGGTGCAAAAGTCAGCATTAGAGACGCTGACTTTAGCGCTGACTAATGAATCCAAAAAAAATTAAAATTCTCACCAGCGTTAAAACATACCAGACAAAAAATCACAGATAAGTTAATACATTTAAGCCCACAACACAGTGTACTCTGCCTCTATTTTAGGTTTCCTGTGAAGCGACGACTTTATAATGTCGAAAATGAAAGTTACTGAAAAGTTTCTACAATGGATCCATGAAATTGTATTTTATTTATTTTTAGTTCTAGACATCTAGAAGATAAAAAATTGCTTTAGCTAGCTACTAAATTTAGGGTTTCTAGGTACCTTAGCCATTCAATCAAGTTTGTTGGTCTGCCTTTTAGCAAGTAAGTTAACTCTTGACCTAGGTTTTTATCGATTTTGATATAATTTTGAGCTCAAAGAAAGTTTTTCTAAGATATACTCATGCTTTAGGGTAAATTTGAGTAGTAATGTTGTTAATTATCCTTACTTGTAGTATAACTTGCATTTACCATTTTTAGAAGGCCTGTCGAATAAGGTCTCTTTGTACATCGTACCCAAAATACAAGCTGTTAAGGTTTATTTTTGGCTACATATTTGTTTTTGGCTACGATTGGTCAAGCACGCTGTTAATTCATACCTTGCTATTATTGCCTCCATAGACTCAATGAAAATAGTTTGCCCTAGATCACCTCAAAATGTCAAGCAATAGAGGGAAGGGAGCAAACTCTGGCCACAATCATGTAATTCACTGCCAATTTATAGATTTGTAATGTTTCCATTGTTTCTTTGATTTTTAGTATTTAGTTTTCTATTTCTAAATTTAAAAGAAGAATTTTATTATATATATAGGGACATGATACTGACAAAGATAAAGAGGCATTGGCTTCCATAGTGGGGGTAGAGGCAGTGAACAAATTGGATGGTGTTGACTTGACAATGCTTGCCAAATACATAGAAAAATGATCTAGGAAAGCCCCTGAAACATTGCAACCAAATCAACAGTGTCAAAGGGAATCAATTGATTCCCCAACCAGTCATGGATTGGGAAAAAGATCTAGGAGGAAATCAATAACAATAACCTCTAAGAATGTGAAATAGGGAGTAGAGGCTTCCAATTTCCCAGCCACTCCTGGGACACAGACTTCTTCGAGTACCATGCCATGTTTTGCATCTTGCATTGGTAGCTAGATACCAAGATAGAATACAATATGGTTGCAGGAGAAGTTCAAATGACAGATGCTAGAAAAATGTTTGTGAATAGGTTGAAGGAATCATGCCTTCAATAGTTCAAAGACCATCTATACTTGCCATTCTCAAAGATACCCATGCACCTGCAAAAACCAGTTATCCAAGACATGGAGACTGAATTTGGCACAGGTTGGTCTGTAAAGAAAATAAAGCTACGAATGTCTCAAAACTGCAAGAGATTTTGGTGCAACCAAACAAAAAAGATAAAAAAATCCCTTCTGAGCAAAGGCTCAAAAAAAGGCCAATTGATGTAAGTCTCAAAGTATGGAAAGAACTTGTAAAAGCATATGAGAAGTCCGATGCACGGAGGAAGTCTGCTGAGGAGAGTACGCAGGTATTTGAATTTTCTCATAAGATTATATCAAATTTATTAAACAATTTTTAAATTTTATTTGTGCATAATTAAATTGAATTAGTATATGTTTCAGGACAAGGCCTCCAAGGCTAGGCTTGACAAACTTCGTTCCACTCATCATAGTGGCCAGAAAGGTTTACAGGCATTGACCTATACATTTGTAAGTATATTTAATATGTTAAATGACATTTTTTTTATTTCCTAGGAAAAAGTAAATGATTGCATATTAATTAGTTTAACTAGTCCACGTGCCATGTTTTGACAGGAGGAGAAATATGGCCGGCAACCAACAATTTTTGAAAAGGAAATGTTACAAAGAACAAAGTGGACCGATTTTGTAATCTAGATGGAGAACAAGGTATCAATAGTTGATTTTCAATAACTTAGTTGGATATTGTTGTGTTAATATGTCAATTTAGATTTCTTGTGTTGAGTTTCAATAATCTTTGAAGACGTTATAGAGTGATACTTGAGACAAACATTTACAATTGTACTCTATTTGTTGTGTTTGGTTTCTATTGGTCTTCTTGTCTTTTTGACTCAAGTGGATTGTTATTCATAGGTTGCTTGTCATTCTTGTTGATCATGTGGATGTAGTTATCATTGAGTTTTCAGGTGGTCTCCTAAGTGAACAGACCAAAGGGTTTATCTCAAGTCTTTGTTTCCACACCTTTTTATTATAAGACTTAAAGGGGGGCATGCATTACAGTTATGTTGTTGGTTATATTTCAAACCTTTGAAATATAATATTGGACATTGAAATTTTAATATGCACATTTTTTTTGTTGAGAAGGAGCCATCATTAGCAGTAGGCATTAACTCTCCTCTACCATAACAGCTTTGGGAAGTACTAGTCTTTAATGTGCTTGGTTTTGGGGTATGTGAGGGAGAAAAGGAAAGTGTGGGGAACCATTTTGGGGAGGAATTCTTCTTTTTGCCTTGGGGTCAAGGAAGGAAGGTTGATGGTTGGACTATAAGTGATTTAGAGGAAGGGAGACTTTGGGTGTGCTCATCATGTTGGTTGAGTGTCTTGTTGTTTGGGTTGGAGACTAAGATTCAAATCGCCAATTGGTCTTCTTCAATTAAGCTAACCTTTCTTTGAAGTAAAGCTCCTTGTCATCCATTATTGTAAAATTACATTGACCATTTTGGTGAAACATTTCCTTTAACTTGTGTAATTGTATGTGGTCTTGTGAAAGCCTATGTTAAAGGTTTTGGATGAGGAAAATATTGTTAACTATGAGAGTTTAGACTTAAGATCATGGGACTTACGAACTGTGGAAAACTGTTGGTTATTGTGTTTTGGATTTCTATCATGAAGGAAGCTACATTAATTTGGTCACAGTTTGAGGTGGAGTTTCAAACCCTGGCTAGAATTGCTAGAATGCTATCATTGCAACATACCATGAGTCTTGAGGAAACCTGGCCTGGTTCATGGCTATCTTTTTTGACATGGTTGTAAACCTTAATGGTGTTGGTATTTCACCTATAAATGTCCACTCTCTCAATTGTGGATGCAAGGTCTTCTTGGGATTAATAATGCCACTCCTAGGTGGGCTTTTGGGATGGTTTTGGATCCTTGGTTTAGGTCAACTTGCCCCCCAACACTCCCTCCAAGGTTATGAGGTTTACATTACTGAAGTCATAATCGAATACAATGTTGAAATAACACTACATGATTGTATTTGATTACCAATTGACTCTTAGAAAGAATGGGTTTTGTCAATTACATATAGTTGTGTAACATTGCAATAGTTGTATTGTACTTGTAACTAGAACAGTCTATTGTGAAGGCATTTGTTTGATGAGAATGACCTTTGAGTTAATTGTATTGACTTGCACTAACTTAGAAATGTGATTTCAAACTAGTATTTATTAAATTGGAGACTGTTTGTGAACAAATTTATCTTAGTGTGGACTTCCCTATGTTTGAATGTCTGAGAACTATCCATAGAATAGTAGATATTATGTACTTGTGATCACTGCATCATTTGGATAGAGGACTCATAAATGGAATATAGGACCTTTTGTTTCATTGTCCATAAAATACTAAGGGTTGATTAAGTTATTGTGCATGGATGTAAATGGAAACTTTAAGCTCTCCGAAGGCTTGCTTATTGTTTGCAAAGAGTATTAATTTATTTTTTTAACTGTGGAAACATCTTGTGAACACTAGTATGGTGTTGACTAAGGAATTATCTTGTAAACACTAGAAAGGTCTATGCATGTTAATCATAGACTGTAACCCTACATTTGGAAGGAAATTGTTACTGTAGATGTGATATATACTGTACAGTGGTATCTGGTCTATGGCATGACATCTTTAGTAGGAGGTACCTTCAGATTTCTGAAGCATCATGTCTAGGCTAAGGTACCGTAAAGTTAAGTGTGCATTGTATGGTGTTATTGTATTGGAGGTTGTTGTATGCAAATCTACGGTGATATAAGGAGACTCGACTCTTGTCATTTCATTGCACAAAGTGAGTGACAAAACAATTACCTAGTTTAAAATTGGCCCTTCTTTAAGCAACATATGTAGAAATAAGACTTAGGATTCTTGAAAATGAGAAGCATCCTTCTCCCCATATAGCTTGCTAACTAGGGCCTCTCTATTTATGTGCATGGTTGACCTCCTTGTCGTTGCTGGCTATCTTGAAGACACCCTAAACTTTATCATTGAGATACCTGTTAAATCTGTGCTAGTTGTATGCATGTGTTTTCTTGGTGCCTGTAGATCACATATGAATATAGGCTTAGGAGTATTTATAGCAACACTTCTTTTTGATTTGGATTCTAAAAATGCTACACAACTTATGTTCTTCTCTCAAACATCTATCCACAAGTGGGCAGGTGTGGTGAGGTAAGGAGATTGATGAAAGATAGAGAAATTAAAAAAAATGCCTGGATGCAGTTGGATTGAAGGGCATAAAATGGTACATGTTTTTTTGTCTAGGAGACATATCACATCCATAGACAAAGGAGACCCATGCAAAGTTGGAGAAATTGGCTTGGAAGATGAAGGCGGCAAGGTATTTTCCAGATTTAAGAATTTACTTAATGTTGTGGAAGGATAGGAAAAAGAATTATTTCTCTGCCACCATGGTGAAAAGTTGGAAATTACATTTGGTTTGTTAAACATGCCCCATGGAACAACTATTAGACCTTTATCTTAAGGTTCTTCATGAACCGTAAGATAAATAATTATTGAAAAAAAATTATGCATTCATTAATGACATGTAAGAGAATTTAATCAACTGCTACTTAAAAACTCTTTAATGTTTTTGTCTAATGTAGGTTATTAGATTAATAGTGAAAAAAGAACATGCATTGACCACACAATTTGTGGAACTTAAGGTTATGCAATAGACTTTACAGTTGATAGTTAAATTGTATAACAAATTTTTTTATGATCTTTAGTAACATTTATTAGAATTGTTGCATATTTTACATCATTGGAATGACATATTAGCTGTAACTTTTTTGAAATTTTATTATGGTATGTGCACTTTGATATGATTTAATATGATTATGGTTTCATTTCATATGTTGGAATATTAGATATATAATAGAAAAATAAATTATTACATGAAATAAATAATAACTTTTCATTTTAAATATTTTTTTTGCAGAACACAGGTCTTCCAGAAGATGAAGATGATCCTGATGATATAGATCCAAATTATATTGGTTCTGGTACAAATCACATGGCAGAGGATAATGATGATATAGATACAAAAGACAACGAGTCCAATGACGACGACGACGACGACGACGACGATGATGATGATGATGATGATGATGATGATGATCACGATGGTGGTGATGATGAGGCAGTTGTTGGTAGTAGCCAGTGACATTCATTATCATATAGATTGCATCATGGATCATTATTGATATATCGTTATAATGCCTCTTTTCATGGTTACTATCATATGTATCATTTTCATAGCCTGTAGTACCATATTATTGAGTTGTATCATTTTCACATGTATCAATTTGACTTTTATCATTTGGACATGTATCATCTTGACTTGTATCATTTTGAGTTACATAATTTATCAATTTTACTTATATCATTTGTACATGTATCATTTTGACTTATGTCAACTGTTGGACATGTATCATTTTGACATGTTATTGATCTACTGGCATATTTGACTTTCACTTGTTTTAGTTATATATGATGATGATCTTATCAGTATTGACTTGTCAATTTATATATATTGAAAGTGGTTGATAATTTTTGGATGGATATTTATTACGTATGATGATTTTAATTTATTGTAGGATGGATGTTGTAAAATTCAATTAAATTATATATATTTGACTCACTTGTTTTAATTAGAGATGATGATCATGTTATAATAATTATCTTGTTAAATTGGAAGCAAAACTCAAAGCAGCAAACGAGGTCATAATGGAAGTAAAACTTGGCATTAATTAGGAAGCCAAAAAAGAAGCTATTTTAGATGCCATACAAGAAGCAAAATATGAAGCATGACTAAGAGCAAAAATAGAAGCAAAAATGGGAGCAGACATGGAAGCAGAATTGGAAGCAAACTTGGAGGCAAAAATGGAAGCAAATCTAGAAGCAAAACCTAAAGCAAAACTGGAAACAAAATCGGAAGCAAAATCGGAAGCAACATTGGAAGCAAACTTGGAAGCAAAAATGGAAGCAACACAGGAAGCCAAACCAGAAGCAAAATCAGAAGCCAAAGTGGAAGCCAAATCTGGCCCTAAATTGGAAGTAAATCTAGAAGGAAAATGAGAAGCAAAACTGGAAGCAAAAATTGAAGCAAAACTAGAAGCAACAAAAGAAGCAAAATCAGAAACCAAACTGGAAGCAAATTGGGTGCCAAATCCGGCGCTAAATTGGAAGCAAAACTAGAAGCAAACCTAGAGGCAAAACCCAAAGCAAAACCAGAAGCAAAACTAGAACCTAGAAGCAACACAAGAAGCAAAACCAGAAGAAAAATTGAAAGCCAAATTGGAAGCCAAATTCGGCACTAAATTAGAAGCAAATCTGGGAGCAAAATCAAAAGCAACACTGGAAGCAAAACAAGAAGCAAACCTAGAATCCAAACTAGAAGCAAAATTGAAAGCCAAATTGGGTGTCAAATCTGGTACTGAATCTGGCACTAAAGTTGGTGCTAAATACGGTGCTAAATCTAGCACAAAAGTCGATGCTAAATCTGGTGCCGAAGTAAGAATGCAAAGTTGCACCAAGTTTTACGCCTGGAAAAGTGTCCAATTTCTAAGCTCAATTACAATAAAATTTGGTACTATTTTAGGCGCTAATGGCCTATTCTGTTGTAGTGAGATAACACCAAATAGTGGGATCTCATGTTGGCTAGGAAAAAATTGCCTACATAACTTTGTCAACAGGAACATTGGTAAAATACCTTTCCAAGTGACATAGTCATGGATGAAGGGTCCTATGAAAGACTATCCAACCATGAATCCTAACACAAAACACACCTTAAACATGCATAGTATTCAAATATGATAACAATAATATGACAATGAATTGAAATCTCTCTATTATTACTCCACAATTTGAATTACATCAATAGTTCTTATTGGAAGGGATTATAATTTGATCAAGACTTCAGTCATATATTACAACACAATATATGCACTAAATAAGAGTGTGATTTCAAACATTAGCTTCCTTAGGTTGATTGATCTTCAATAGTTCTTCTCTCAACTATTAGACACTCTTGTTCCACTTGCCCACTACCACTCTAATGATTATATTGAAGATTGATGTGGTAGGTTTGTACCAACTAAAAATATTGTACAATCCCCATGCACTTATGTGTAATATAAAATTTTAATCTTCTTTAAACTTATATTACATTAATGAGAAAATAGGAAATATCGGAATAACTGGAAATAAATAAACAAAAAAATAAACAAATCACAAAATAGTAAGTATGAAATCACAGATAACTTGGAGGACAAATTTGGAGGTAGTTTAGTATGGACAAGAGTGCACCTATGTTATCATCTACTATGCATGCTATAGTCTAGATTTTATACTGTTATTTGGAAACAACAAAAGGTTATAGTTTTTGTACAGAATTGGTATTGTTTGCACACTAGGAAGCAAAGCCACACAACATAGAAAAATAGAAATATATAGAAAGGAACAAAATGAGAATAAAATGATCTAATTGTTCAAATTCAAATAAAACAACAAATAACAAGGAGAAAGGATAGAAATACAAACCATCCATGTAATAATGAAGCTACAACAAACCTGTTCTAGGATAGAAAATAAGGTTGACTACTTGGTAGTTTTCCAATAGTGGTCAAGCCCCTATTTTGGTCTTTCGACCTCCACAAGAAGTTAATGGAATGAGGAAGTTGGATTTGTGTGTGCTCTGTATGTAGAAAAATGGATCAAAGATAATAAGAAGATAAATGACAAATATCCAATACCTTCACCTTCAAATGAAGTCCTCACACTTCGATAGAATAGAGTAGATGCACCCTAATCTACTAGCTATGTTCTCTAGGATATGATGGATATAATGAGATTTTAATTGCTCGTGATTTTTGCAGCATAACACTAGTATGAGGATGATAGATAAGAGGATCTAGAATGATTTCAATAGCATGATAAAACTTCAAGTGTGGATCCCAAATGGCTTGGGTGAGGCTTGATTTATAGGAGATGAGGGATAGGAATGGATGGCTAGGATTAAGTGAGACATGGATCAAGGCTTGGAGTTGTAGTCATGTGACAAGTGTCACATGAGGGTTGAATGAGAGGAATTAGGTCAAGAGGCTTCCTTGTAATGAGGATTTCTAGAAGCTTCTAGTCATATGAGGGGAATTAAATAATAAAATTATTTAATTTTTGGAGAGGGATGATGTGGGAAACATTAATTAAATAAATTTTTAATTTATTTAATCAATTTATATAGAAGGGATTAAAAAGGTGATTAATTAAATAAATATAATTTATTTAATTAATTTGGATGTGGATGATGGAGAAAAAAGATAAATTAATTAAATAAATATTAAATTTATTTAATTAATTGGCTATGAGAGGACAAATGGAATTAAAATGGGATTAAAAGGGATTAATTAAATAAATATGATTTATTTAACTAATTAGGTGATGAAAAGGGTTATGAAAGGGTCCTAGGACAAAATGTGTCATAAGGTGTCTCAAGAGGTGATGTCATAAAACATGGTCAATTTTAGGTGTCTATATTTTGCCTCTCTTTGAGATGATGTTGTGACTAAGAGAAGCAATATCATTTCAAAGAAGATAAGGTATAGATAAAGTGACAAGAAGGAATGGATGTAAGGATATGATGATGATGTAAGGATAGGATGATGTCCCCTCAAGAGGATATGCGGGTTAGAAGAACATGAGTATGCCCTCGAAATGAATGAAAGTGATTGGTCAAAGGATAGAGGAAGAAACATAAGGGGTTGATGAAAGAGATGAATGATACTTTATGCTGCAATGAGGTGAGCAACCATATAGTTTGATATAGCACTAGACATTATGCACCAAGGTATAAAGACCAAGATGACGATGTGTTTTGTGTACCCAATGTAATACAACCTTGTCTAGACCTATGAGGAAGGAAACTTAGAGCATTAAAGTCCTAATGCACAAAAGGTATGATATGACTTTAGATGCAAAGGATAATGCAAAAAGATATTCCAACATACACACGATATGAATATTAGCTAGAATAATAAGGACTTGATACAAATGCAAGATAAAATGATAACACACACAAGCAAGAAAGCAAGTATGCACAAATGATACAAAAACAAACAAGTTATTTCCCCTATCAAGTTGTAAACCAATGATTAATTGATTTATTGATGATGATGATGCTAATGATGATGAGGATGATGATACTAGTGTTGTTGGCCATGTGAATCAACACTAGGATTTAATTGATAAGGATAGTGTTGACATTGTGGGGAATGATATATCCCTAGATCAACACAAGGATGTGGGAACAATATATCTCATTGATGATTGATTGATGTGGGAATGATATATCCCATTGATGATTGATTGATAATGTTTGATTGACTGATTTGATTTGATTTGATTGATTGATTGATTTTGATGTGGTTTATAACAATGCTAGGATCAAGACCAAAGGATGTGGTTGGATAATTTCACAAGATTGTTTAGCTAGATTGGTATGGATTAAGGATTGACTTGCATTTGGATTTTATTTCTTGGATTTTGAATATTTGATTTTTTTGTATTTTTGAATCATTTTTTTTTAAAATTTTGAATGTTTTTGGATGGAATTGGATTACATTTGGATAGCCTTTGTGCTAGCTACCAATGACAAGGGAAAACCAAGTCTAGATGCAAGGATGAAGGTGGGATTAGATGGATGAATAATAGGATAAACGATAGGAACGGGGATGAAAGAATCATGATAGAGGGATGGATAAGAGGATAGGCAATAGTGGATGGACTGGATGAGTGAATCATAAGGGAGATAGGATGTGATCTCCAAAGACTATGTCACATAGGAATACCATGCCCCATTCTAGGTGTAATATTTAGGAATTTACATGAAAAAAATCATGATAAGAGGATGATGATAGGATTGGTTTGGAAAGGATGAGGTATACCAATAGATGTCCAAAGCATTTGTCAATATTTTGCCCCTATGTCTTTATCAAGATCAAAAGGAGGAAGGGAAGATGGATGGACTAAATAGGATAGATATGTAGGTATAATGGATAAGTATGGTAGGAGAGGATATTATAGGATGGGAAATGATAGTTTAAAACTAATAGGTTGGATATGATAGTTTGGATGAGACAATGTGTGGTGCAGTCATGGCTAGGAGGGTCCACAAAGTGAACAGTCCAAACTGTGCAGAAAGAGTAAACACAATGGAAAAAAATCAAAGATAGAAAGAAAATGCATATTCAGTCATTTAGTATATCATTGATTCAAAATACAAACTAGTCGGCATCATGCGGGCTTACAATTAGGGCTCATTGGCCTGATTCCTTAGTTATAAAATATACACAAGATATAGCTTTGAAGCACCTTACACAAGAAATGCAAATTATCCAAATTGTAGATTGTGCTAACTATCAATGGTTACTTTCCTATGCATCTATTACATGATTATATATAATCTCTGGAACACAAGATTCCTCCACGTCGGCCAAAGATGATTAAAAAGTCTAATGAAAGAGATGTAACATGTGTACATGGATAGGTCAGACCTAAACAATTGGGAATCCTTCGCAAGTGAATGAAATAGCATATGGATCTCAAGGAAGGTCAGCCATGATCCAAAATTCCTTGAATTATGTGTCATTTATCTCCACAAGTCGTGAATTGCTCCGTAGGTCTTCTCCTTTAGTTGATTATCTGAGACTGTTAGGATGCTCTGCTCTGAGAAAACAATCGATCTTTTGATAGCGATATCTTTTCAGAATATGATCCAAATGATTTAAACTTTGGATATGATGCACATGAATGTGTCTAGATGCTAAGTCCAGCACCACAAGGTCTAAAATGAAACTACGGCAGGATGCAGACCAAAATACAGAAACTGCTACTAACTGAAATGAACTGGAAAATGAAAAGAAAACAAATTGAAATGCAAATGTTTTTGGTTGATGCAAGATTGCTCTTGAACTAGGGATGCTCCTGCATCAGACATCCAAGGTTGTTGAAAAAGTGAGTCCCTCACTTTGCTTGGGCTAGGGGAAAACCAATACGGTCCACCTTAGCCTGAGAAATCCATGATGAATCTTCTTCCGGTCTACCTTTCCACTTCACAAGATATTCTTTGTATTGTGTAAAGCACTCAAACCATCACAAAAGTAAAATGAAGTAAATAATCCATTTAAATCACAACATCACAAATAAAGAAGTAAGATGAGGTAATTAATTCACTTAATTACAACTTCATAAGTAAAAGATAAATCCCAGAAATACGAATCAATAAAAGTCATTAAATCTTACAAAGTCTCATGTTCAATCCAGGTGACAGTACTATAAAATAATATACAAAGTCCATTGGCATTCATGCCATAAATACATCCAATTGAAAGTTACAATAATCATGTACAACAAGTTTAATAAATCAATACACTCTCCAGTCGCCATGAACCCAAATGGTTCTCCTACGAGCCAAGAGATGGGAACATGGCTCACACACTTTTCCACCCAACCATGAAGCAATTACACTTCCCCGGATCCCTTCATGATACAAAGGAAACCTAGCCCTACACAAAATGTCTAGCTACCTGGAAACAACTAGCAGGAGGGAACACCTGATGTAACCTGATGTCTAATGTGTAATTCTAAATAATGAAATGCAAATTGTATCACAACAGGATGTGGCAGAGATATATATCAATAAAATTTGCTAGACATAATATTCATCCTTTTCAATGACAACTCATTTAGATCTAAACCTTTATAGTAACTAGTTCAATTTCCCGAAAAAAGGAAAAGCCATCTCTGATAATCCACATTCGGCATCCTAGCCCAAAAGTAACCCAATAACATTCCTAGATAAAAATCTACTTTCTTTCCCTAATAAACAGGTAAAATAATTAATAAAATAAAATAATCAATGTTCTCCTATAGTCCATCCCTAATTCCCTTTCCCAAAACATCCATCATGAAAACAATCTTTTCAAGCAAGAATTCATCATTCATCCACACAAATTGCATCTATAAAAATATTAAATTTATTTAATTACCAAGTCCATATTTCATTCATAATTTGCAATGTAGTAAGCATTCTATGTTATTTAACAATCTTATTGTCATATCTATGATAGGAACTAATTCATTCTATATACATAACATAATAAGTTTTCTTAAATCATTTTAAAAACCTTACTGTTGCAATTGCGACAAGAAGCTAAAGAAACAAGAAATAGTCTTACTGCCACAACTGCGATATAAACTATAATAGAGTTAAAAATAAGAATAACAGAATTCATAAACATGTTTAAATAGGTCTTTGAACAACATTTAAAAATAAAGGAAAAAGATAGCTACATGAATCCCATACGATCGTTTAAGTTTAAGAGTTTATTTTCACATTGTTTGATCAATAAGTAGAGGTCAACTTCTGGCAAAAGACTATTTTCTAATAGCAAACAAGAAAATAATAGCTATAAGAATTTATGCTCACCAGAAAGTAATTTTTCTAGTGTTTGGTGTACTAGTGACTACAGTTTTAGCAGTTAAGACAACGACCATAAAGAGGGGGTGATCTACTTAGCATACAATCTAGAAAGCAAGAAAATTAGAGTCAATGAAATAAAATAGCAGGTCGAACCACTATCAATGTTGTAGTTTAAAGAAGATTGGTGACATGAATGAGATGGAAGACAGGTCGATCAAAGCAAAGAGGCCAAACACCCATAATTAGCAGGTCAATTTACCCTATGGCTAGATGGAAAACACACAGGCATTCAATGGAAAGGTTGACTCTAATTAGATCGCAGATATATGATAACTAACAGAAGGGAGTTTAATTTTAAAAACAAGGAACCTAAATTGATGGCCGCCTATGGTGTAACATTGACCAAAAAGAACAAAAACATAGGTCTAATTTACTATGTTTAAAATAATCATAACTAGCCACTAATTATTGTACTCCAAACAAGAAAAATACTTGGAAATTCACTTGCCAAAGGGGTTGAATTCCTGCTACTGATGCTGCCCTCTCACTGTTGCCTCATGTTGTTGCTCCAGAGTCAACGAACTTCTTCTTTGCTATTGAAAAATCATGGTGTCTAATCTTCTGCCCTTTTTTCTTTTTTATTAAAATGAAACCCCTTTAATTTTGGCATTTATTATTTTTAGTTTTCTGATTTTGCATGCGAATTGCATTTAGAAAAGCTCTCAAATTTCTATTTAATTAGAATAAAATAACTTATTTTCCTTTCTGTCACTTGCATGAAAGTAAATTAATTTAATCTTTTTAATTAGATTTTAAACATATTATTAATATAATCTATTCATATTTAATAAAACACAATTACTAAAACCACTCAAGAAGTAGTTTGTAATAATAATAATATTATATCTATCTATTTAAACATATTTTTAAAAAATCTTAAATAGATATTATTTTTCAAACAAAATAAGAAAACACTTATTATTAAATATCATAAAATAAACCATTTAAATTTAATCGAAAGAACTTTAATATTTATAATTAAATCAAACATTCAAAAAGGACTTTATTATGGCAATTGAAACTCATTATTTTTCTAAGTAGTAACATAAACCACATTCATTATCCATTCAACAATACATATTTTTAAGCCATGAAATGCCATATGATATGAGACTATGTGAGTGTGTGAGTACATCAGGGTTATCCATCTCAAATAGTTCTTGCCAATTTGATGAGTACTTGCATTCAGTCGTACTCAACTCGACGTCAATAGGTTAGTTCCCCAAAACATAGCCGAAGCAAAACATTATAATCACATCGATAATATTTAATATTTAAATCACTTTCCAATTTACGCAAATATACTTCATGATAATTACCTTCACACATGTGGAATTTGCTCAAAGTAAAATAATCATAGTAAATGTTTGCTAATCTAGAATAATTATATAGTCCATAAAAATGAGACGTCACATATTGTCTTCCTCTGGTACTGCATCCAACTTTGTTTTCCAAGATGTCTTCAATTTGCTCCAGTGCTTGTTGTGGTAACTGCTTCTTTAAATCTTCTTCCATACTGTCACTGAACTCTACTTCATGATACTGATATATGTCAGCAATGTTGAAAATAGGAGATATACCTAATGTCTCTGATAGCTCTACTTCATATGCATTTCTTGAATCAAACTTTTTGAGTATTCTACATGGTCTAAACTTCTTCATCTTCAACTTGTTATATGTCCCAATTGGAAATCTTTATTTTCTCAAATACACCATCACTTCATATCCAACTACAAATTCTTTGTGTCTTCTCTTCCCATCTACTTGCTCTTTATACTTACTATTCATCTCCTCCAAATGCTTCTTAACCTGATTATACATTATCTCCATGTGTCTTGCAAATTCTTTTGCTTCTGCACTCCTCTTCCCTTCCATAATGATGTCTCTCAATTCTGCTACTCCTCTAGGGTTATTTCCTATCACAATCTCAAATGGTGTCCTTCCGGTACTCCTATACACTGAATTATTATATGCAAACTGTGCTTGTGATAGAATTAAATCCCAATTTCCTGCCTTCTCTCCAACCAAACATCTCAACAAGTTTCAAACTCCTATTTACTACCTCTGTTTGTCCATCGGTATGTGGATGAAATGTTGAACTGAACTTCAAATCTGTCTTCATCTTCTTCCAAAGTGTCTTCCAAAAGTATCCAAGAAATCTTGTATCTCTGTCTGAAATTATGCTCTTAGGTAATCCATGTAATCTCACAATCTCCTTCAAAAATAGGTTAGCCACATGCATTGCATCAGTTGTCTTCTTACAAGGTATGAAATGTGTCATCTTTGAAAATTTGTCCACCAATACAAATATTGAATCATGTCCTCTCTGTGTCTTTGGCAATCCCATTATGAAATCCATACCTATTTCTTCCCAAGGTCTCTCCGGTACTGTCAAATATTTGTACAATCCAGTATTCTGACTGCTCTCTTTTGCAACTTGACAAACTCTACAACTCTGCACAAATTTCTTAACATCCTTATGTATCTAAGGCCAAAAGTAATTTCCACTTACCAAAGCCACTATCTTATCAATGCCAAAATGTCCTGCCAATCCACCACTATGCTTCTCTTTGATCAAATTATCTCTCGTTGAACTCCTAGGTATGCATAACTGGTTTCCTTTGAACAACATATCTTCTTGAATGAAATAGTCCAACCACTTACTTCTATTTATCACAACAGGTTTCTTACATGCTTTCCAAGGTTCTACAAAAGGAAGATCGTATTCATATATGTTCTTCAATTCTTCAAATCCTAACACTTCAAACCTCATCTCTGCCAACAAGCTCCTTCTCCTACTCAGGGCATCTACAACTTTGTTTGATTTTTGACTCATATGCTTCAACACAAAAGTATAACTCTACATGAACTCTACCCATCTCATATGTCTTTGATTCAACTTTCCTTGACTGTTCAAATATTGCAAAGCTTGATGATATGTATACAACACAAACTCCTTAGGCAACAAGTAATGTCTCCACTTCTTCAAGGCTTAAATTATGGCATAGAACTCCTAATCATAAACTGAATATCTCCTTCTTGTATCATTCAACTTATCACTGAAATATGCTATAGGTCTACCTTCTTGACTCAACACTGCTCTTATTGCATTTCCACTTGCATCACTATCTACTTGAAATACCTTATTGAAATCCAGTAATGCCAACATAGGTTGTTCTATCACTTTCTGCTTCAACAATTCAAAACTTCTATCTACTTCTAATGTCCACTTAAAGTCTTTTCTATCACCTCTCATTGTCTCTATCATAGGGTTACATACTGAACTAAAATTTCTGATGAACTTCTGGTAGAAACTAGCTAATCCATGAAATGATCTGACTTCTCTAATGCTCTCATGTGTAGGCCACTCAACAATTTCTCTAACTTTCTTAGGCCATCTTCAATCCTTCTGTAGAAATCACAAAACCGAAGTATACCAATTCTTCCTTCATGAAACTGTACTTCTTAATGTTTATCAACAATTTCTCTTGTCTCAGTCTTTGTAATACTTGTCTCAAGTGCCACAAATGTTTTTCTTTTGTCTTACTAAAAATTAGAATATCATCCAAATATACAATAACAAACTTACCCAAGAATTTCTTCAAAACTTCATTCATCAATCTCATGAAAGTACCTGGTGCATTTGTCAATCCAAAAAGCATCACTAACCACTCATACAATCCTTCATTTGTCTTAAAAGTAGTCTTCCATTCATCTCCCTCTCTGATTCTAATTTGATGGTATCCACTCTTCAAATCTATCTTTTTAAAATACTTGGCTCCACTCAAACAATCCATAATGTCATCCATCCTAGGTAAAGGAAATCTATACTTAACTATGATCTTGTTTATTGCTCTAGAGTCTGTACACATTCTCCATTCTCCATCCTTCTTTAGTGCTAGCACTATAGGTACTACACAAGGAATCAAACTTTCTCTGATCAAACCTTTCCTCAATAGTTCATGTATTTGTCTATTTAATTCTTCATTCTATGTTGGTGTCATTCTGTGTGCTGCTTTGTTAGGCAAACTGGCTCTAGGTATAAGATCCATGTGATGACTGATACTCCTGATTGGTGGAAATCCTTCAGGTACATTATTTGATATGATGTCTTCATACTCTGTCAGCAACTCAGTTATCTCCTCCAGTTGTGATTCTTCAGTCTTTAGGTTTTTAGGCTTCTTAAGAATCAAAACATAACACATATTTTCATGTCTCAAACCATCCAAAAAATTTATTCCATCTACCAAATAGATTATAGCATTCCCACATGCGTACTTCACTCTTAGGATCATCTTCCAAAGGAATCAAAGTAATTCTCTTTCCATTTGATGTTATAGTATATGTATTCTTTCTTCCATCATGTATAGCTTTCCTATCATATTGCCATGGTCTACCCAAAAAAATATGACAAACATCCATAGGCATAATATCACACAATACTTCATCATGATAAGATCTAATATGAAATTTCACCAAACATTATTCACTCACCAATACCTTATGATCATTCTAAATCCATGCTATCTAGTATGGCTTAGGGTGTTTCAATCTTTCCAACTTTATCTTAGTCACCATCTCCTCTAAAACCAAATTATCAGAACTACCACTATCAATTATAACTTTACAACATTTACCTCCTGATTTGCATATGGTTCTGAACAAACTTTTCCTCTGCGGTGGTTCCTTATTTGTCTCTACCTAAAGTAGTGCTCTCCTCATGACAAGTGATTCTCCTTTCTTAGGTTTACCAACTGAATTGGGTGATCTAATTGGTTCTTCTTCTACATAGGTTGCTCTTCCACTATTCTTTGTTCTCTTTCTTGTACTCCCTCGATTGCATTCAAATGCTGTATGTCCTTCACCTCCACATTTAAAACAAGTTCCTTTGAATGTTCTCCTATCAGGTCCTCTTCCTTCTCTTTTGTATCCTTCACTACAGTATGGACTAGGGCTTCCTCTGCGGTAGAAAGTTCTATCATCTCTCTGATATACATTATTATCTCTGTCTTCCTTCTTGAATGTGCTATCTTGTCTGTTCTGCTCTGCATATGATCTTTCTCCTTCGAAAAATGTTCCACCTCTCTAGAATTTACCTCCTCTACCTCTTTGTCTTTGCTCATGCTTCTTGTTCAACTTTTCTTCAACTTTTAGGGCAAACTGATATGCTTCTTCCAATGTTGTCATCCTCACCAAACTCAGTTCTTCTTGAATGTTTAATCTTAGTCCATTGATGTATCTAGCTATTTTATCTTTGCTTGCTTCACTATGTCTTGTCCTAATAATCATCTTATGGAACTCTTTAGTGTACTCCACAGATTTCTCCTTTTTTCTCAGGTTCTGCAATCTCTCCAACAGTTCCAACTCATAGTCAGCAAGTATAAATTGATTCTTCAATTTTGTCACCATTCTGTCCCACTTTGTAATCTTCTATCCAATTGAACTTCTCTCTAGACCATATAACAGCATGTTCTTTCAACTTTATCTTTGCAAATTTTACCTTCTCTGGGTCATTAATTTCTTCATATTCAAAGTATTCTTCTAGGTCATTCATCCAATCAATTAGCTCTTCAGGATTCAAATTGCTAGTATAGTTTAGTACATCAACTCTAGGTCTTTTCCCAATCTTTGAAATAACTCATAACATCTTGACTTGATCTGATTCTTCCTCTTCATCTCCTAGGGTTTCTCCATTTTGATCAATGGATTGAAATTCTTCATCATCATCACTTTCAACATTAGGTTGAGGTGTCAATCCTCTTCTTTGATCTTCTTCGACAGCATCCAATCAAACTCACATCATTGTCATCATTTATGTCATCTCATCCATTCATCCAACCATAGTACCCACAATAGGTACTCTCCTTGATGCCATCTCTTCCTTGGATCAAGTGTAACTGCCTCAAATTCGGCGATCGGGCTACAAGGTGACAACTGCCTCACAATCGATGATTGGTTAACAACACAAGTAGTCTGCCTTAGATTCGGTGATCTATTCATAGCAAGATCTTATGGAATACCTTCACAAGCTTCACTCAATTCACTCACTTCGCTCCCAAAAGGCTTGAACTTCGCTCCCAAAAGGCTTGAACTTCGCTCTAATACCACTTGGTGCAGTCACGGATAAGAGGGTACACAAAGTCAATAGTCCAGATCGTGCAACAAGAGTAAACACAACAGAAATAACTCAAAGATAGAAAGAAAATGTAGATTCAGTCATTCAGTACATCATTGATTCAAAATACAAACTGGTCGGCATCATGTGGGCTTACAATTACACTGGCTCGATTCCTCAGTTACAGAATATGCACAAGATATAGCTTTGAAGTGCCTTACACAAGAAATACAAATTATCCAACTTGTAGATTGTGCTAACTATTAATAGATACTTTCCTATGCATCTATTTCATGATTATATATCATCTCTGGAACACAACATTCCTCTACGTCAGCCAAGGATGATTACAAACTTCAATGAAAGAGATGTAACATGCGTACATGGATAGGTCAGACCTAAACAGATGGGAATCCAAGTCGCAAGTGAATGGAATAGCATGCGGATCTCAAGGAAGGTCGGCCATGATCAAAAGTTCCTTGAATGATATGTCATTTAGCTCTGCAAGTCATGAAATGATCTGTAGGTCTTCTCCTTTAGCTCACTATCTGAGACTGTCAGGATGCTCTGCTTTGAGAAAATAATTGATCTTGTGATAGAGATATCTTTCCAGAATATGATCTAAAGAATTTTGGATATGATGTGCATGAATGTGTCTAGATGCTAAGTCCAGCACCGCAAGGTCTAAAATGAAACTATGGTAGAATGCGGATGAAAATACTGAAACTGCTACTGACTGAACTGGATTGGAAAATGAAAAGAAAACAAACTAAAATGCAAATGTTTTTGGTTGATGCAAGATTGCTCTTCAACAAGAGATGCTCCTTCATCAATGTGCCCCCAAGTGTAAGACACATAGATAAGCAACCTACACATGATGTCTATTTTCTAGGTTTTCATCATGGTACTTATCCAAGGTGCCATGAAGGTGGTTTTCACCATTGGACGAATGGATTTATCTTTACTATTTTTATTTTTCTTCTTCTTTTTGTCTTTTTTATTTAAGTTTTTTTCTCTGTTTATTTTTTATTTTCTTCTCTTTTTTTTAAAATTTATTTATGGGATATTTGGATGGGATGGGTGGATATGGACAAGAAGGATTTGGAAGAGGATAGGGACTCAAGTGTCTAGTTCCATGAAGGGTGATAGTCCCATTAGAGATGGATGTCACACACAGACCATGTCAAATGTCATTATGCTCATAGATGTTGTTAGGGGATTGCAAGAGAGGGAGATGGAGTAGGTAGATAATGGATTGTCATGTGGATTATGAAAGGTTTAAGGAAGGATGGATGGTAGGGTAATGGATTATGATGTGGATTATGGATGGAAGGATAGTGGATTATGATGTGGATTATGGATTGAAGGATAGTGGTTTATGATGTGGATTATGGATGAAATGATTATGCAAAAGCATGGACCATAGGGATAGGATGGGTGAAATATGTAGGATAGTGGATGAAGGATGGGGAAATGGAGGTATGTGGGAATGTTGTGGAATGGAAAGGAACCAAGACCAATGGTTGCACACACCGAATTTGATTTTGAAGATTTTGATTTGGAGGAGGTGTAGGAAGCAATGGACATGTTTTCTTAAGGGATGGTCAATGTAGGAATTTAGGTACCCACACAGACTTAGGATTTTTATGATATTTGCATTGGGATTTGTGGATGGAATGGGATTTTTTAGATTTTTTTGATGTGGATGCTTCATTTGATTTGATTTCTTTTTTCTTAGGGACCCAAACAATTTTGTTTTTGGAATTTTCTTTTGAAGGTATGGGCTTGTGTAGCCTTTTAGATGTATTTTGCTTTAATTATTTTCATTGGTGCCCTAAAGCATTAGGATCTTTAGGATTTTTTTCTTTATAAAAGGAGGCATCCAAATTTTTATTTTTAAATTCCATGGACATGGTGGAAGCTTCATGTTTGGTTGATGTGTGCATTTGTTGATCATGATCAGGAATTTTAGGGGATTTATGGATGGAGGGATTAAAAGTGGAATTGTAGATAAATGGATAAGGGGATTGGATGATAGGGATATTAGGCATTGGGAGAAGTGGAGGTAGAGTGGATGGAGGGATATTAGGAGTTGGAAGTATTGGAGGTAAAGTGGATGGTGGAAGGTGTATGGTCACATGATTTTGGGATTCATAAGATAATGGAGGAGGGATGGCAACATATGTTTTCAGGGTATGATGTGGTTTATGATGGAAAGGAATGGCTTTATAAGTCATGGAGGTGGTACCAACATCTTGAGAGTGTGGAGGGACTTTGACATGGATGGGCTCTAAAACACCTTGTTCATGAAGGCCTAAGCCTTTACCTTGATAATTCATGTTTTGGAGTATGTGATGTACAATGGGATTATGGGTGTTGTGAACACTAGATGTGAGTTCATTATTTGTTGGAGAGGGTGAGGTGGTAGATAGTGGTTGTTTCTTTCCTAAGGAAGAACATTCATGAATGAAGGTGGTAAGACTAAGGGGATATGATGATGGATTTGAAAAGGGGTCGATAGTGGATGACGAAGGATCATTAGGATCTTGATTATCATTATTATCATTAAGATAAAAGCTATTTGTTTGATCATCTATGTTTACTTGGGAACCAAGTGTCTCATGAAGGGATGTGGATGTTTGTAGAGCATGGATAGGACTAGATGGAGGGTAGATAAGAGTAATTTAGATATCTTGGTCATGGATGGTTATGGGATTATGGATAGGATCAATTTTCTCATGTATAGGCTCTTCATCATAGATAATATCTTGATCATAAAGAAGATATAGGTTATGGATAGGTTGAACTTGGATTGCTTGCTCATGGTTAGGAACTTCATCATGGATAATATCTTGATCATAGAAAATATATAGGTTATGGATGGGTTGAATGGAGGTACTTTGATCTTGATTTGGATAAAGGGTTGTTGTTTCCACATACTTTAGATTATACTCTTGACATAGCTCTTGATTTTCTTGAATGGGAGTGGAAGACTCTTGGATAGACTTGATAGGCTCTTGATGGTCATCAACATAAGTGTATAATGGGTCTTGACTTGGACTTATGGTAGGAGACTCTTCAATATACTTGATGGATTATGGACTACATGATGTATTTGGAGGACTAGACATTGTGTTTGAAGGCTCTTTGATGGTTTCAAGGATAGGTGTTTGATGCAATGGAGATAGTTGATTCCTTGCTAATAGCCATTGGATCACATCCTTCATAAGTGTATGGGCGGATGGAAAATATAATAGATGGATAATAATGGTGGATGGTGTTGTAGGCTTAGGATTAGGGTTTGGTGGATGGATAATAGGGGTGGATGTTGTAGGCTTATGATTAGATGGAGGGATAATGGGATTGGATGGAGTGGATTTATGATTAGGATTTGATGGAGGAGTAATGGAATTGGACATATTAGGATTTGGAATAATATGAGGGGATGTTGTAGGCACCACTTTACCAAAATTTATGAGGTTTTGGATCAATCTCCTAAGTTTCCCACAATTGAATGTCTTATGGACCTTATCCCTATGGTATTTTTAATATTCATTTTCATTATGCCAAGGACTTTTAAGGCGGTATGCTCTTATCAGTGGTAGCTCAATCAAATTTGCTTGGACCAATTATCATAAGGTTATCTCCATGGGATCCTTTGGTGGAGAGTCATAGGAACATGTTAATGAAGGGATTGATGGATTAGAAGGTTTATGGACCAATGGATGAGGATTAGGATTAGATGGTCATATTGGTAAAGGGCTAGTAGGCTCTTGGATTGGCATATGATTGGATGATGATGGAGAATACCCATAGGATGCATAAGCTAGATTAGTGTTCCCCTTGTCAAAGGTAGCGTGAGGACTTAAGGACACTTGATCTTGGTGGGAAGAGTAACTTGGACTTGCATGTTCTTATTGTGAAGGAACTTTATAGTCTTGTAAATGGAGTTTGGGTTGAGGTGAAATGGTGGGATAAGTAGTTGGAGGATCTTGGGGTATGTAGTGATAAGGATATTGGTTAATATTGGAAGAAGTGGGGTAGGTTGATGTAAAATTGAGATGATATGTAGATGGATTGGGTTGGTATGATTATTAAGGTGACACATAGGATTGAGGTGTAACTTTTTGATGTTGTGATTGTGTGTGTGTTTGTTGGGTGGCTAGAAGTTATTTTATGGCTTATTGTTGATGTTGGACAATGGCTTGTAGTTGTTTGATTTGTTGGTCTAGGACTTGTTATTGGAATTGTTGTTGTGGTGGTGAGGTAGTGAATTGTTCTTTTTTATATAGCATCCTAAGTTCAAACATTTTTTGAACACCATAATGATCTTTCTCTAGATTCTTGTTTTCTAGAGTTGGGATGGTTTTACGCATATAATTAAGTCTTTGTATTTCATCTTGTTCCTCAAAATATGCATCATGATCTACAAGGTGCTCATCATCATTAGGATGAAATCAAGGACCTCCCAGGATTGAGATTTTGGGTTTTGGATTTGTCCTAGGCTTGTTAATGATCACAACCATTTTGACGAATGATGGATTAGATGGGGCTCAAGAATGAGATTATGATTAGGAATAATGAAGAATAAAGTGTGATGAAGATTATGTGGATGAAGTTAGATTAAGACAATGGTATAAGATGATATGGGGTTATGATTAGGATGATGAAATGAATGAAATTGGTGGGACTATGAACTAGAATGATGATGTGGAGTAATTAGGATATGATTAGGATGATGAGATGGATGAAATTGGTGGGATTATGAACTAGAATGATGATGTGGAGTGATTAGGATATGATTAGGATGATGAGATGGATGAAAGTGATTAGATTATGGATAGATTGGGATTGATTAAATTATGACAAAAGCTTAGAATTATTAGGGATGAGATGTATAAGAAGGGTGATTAGGATGACTAGGATGGAGTAATTGGATACTTAAGGTGATAAGGATGGATAAGGAGGATGACTTGGATGGTTAGGAATGATGGGATTGGATGATTAGGTAGATGACTAGGATAATGGGGATGGATGATTTGGAATGATTGGGAGTGGATGAATAGGTGGATGACTAGGATAATTAGGGATGGGGTAATTGGATGAGGATTAGAAGGACTTGGATTATATTGGATAATAATTATGATCATGTGGATACAAGAAGTAGGATGTTAGGTATAATGATATGGATAACAAGGATGATTAATATCACTAGGATGGATGATTAGGATGATTATGGTTTGGATTATGACAAAGGTGACTTGGATTAGGATGGAAGTGATGACAAGGATAATTAGGATGATGTGGAATGTATTTGTTGATAGCTTGACTTAGGCAATATGAAAACACAATATTCCACATGTACATGCATAGATCACACACACAAGACACAATGACAAGTTTGAATTTTAAAATTGATTGTTTGAATTTATGGAGACACTTGAAGACACATCAACAAGCCTAATATTAGTCAAATGGGTGTGGCCAAGAGGTCTTAAGCTAGGATGAACAAGTGATCTAAGAATGTCCCCAATATACACAAGGTACATGGGGCCAATTCCATGAAATGAAAATGAAATAATGCAACACAGCCAGGAGAAAGGAGTAACCCACCCTTCACCTTAACTACCCCAAGGTATAAAGTTCTTGGGGGTTTATCCTGAATGACAAGATTCCAACTTCCAAGAGGTGTGTCTTTCGATTCACTCCTCACTTTTTATACTTCATTGGAACACTAGAGTTGAGGTTGTCCCTTAGAGTGGTGTGTCTCCAAGCAAGCCTCCTAAAAGGATTATAAAAGAGAATCAAATGGTGTTTTTGGTCTCCAAGATCACCTTGTAGTGTGAGGAGAGAGCATACACACACACTTGACTCACACTCACAATGTTGATTTACCCTTAGAAATGGAAATGTGTGTGTGAAGATGAATGGATTAAAGGATGTTTTTGATTCCCAAGATCACGTGAAGTGTGCAAGGGAAGGGCACACACACCCTAATCAAACTTAAATCCATCAAACAAAACAAGCACAAGTTCATTTTGTATCTAAGCTCAAATGTGATGATGAAAACACATGTTTATTTTAATCCCAAAATCAAGTATGATGATGCAAACAAGTGTTCATTTTAAGCCTAAATCAAAGTGAGAGATTGCAAACAAGTTCTTTGATCAATTAGCAATGTAAAAGTTGGATTGTGTGCACTTGGAATGTTTGTATTCAAATCTGATGTTGATGTAGCGCCTTATGTCTTCCCCTATTCCACCAAACAAAAAAAGAACAAAATACTTGCAAACCCACTTGTTAGCATGAAAAAGAGTAAATCTGGAAAATTATGATAAAGATGGATAGTGATAACAAATTTGATGTTATGATCAGGTTGTACATGAAATTCAATGTTATTTCAAAAAACATTCATCAAAATTGACTAAGTTTTGCAAAAGTTATAGCAATTTAAAGATTACAAACAAAGGTTGTGTTGGATTGAATATACCTGACAAACCTGATAAAAAGGACTAATAAGACCTACACCATAATGAATCCATGTGAATCATATTTCCAACACTGCTGGTTTCATGAAAATCTGATTTAGTACGCAAAAGTTATGTGAAAAAGAAAAAAAGGCCCTCTTTAGGGCACTTGGAGTGCAAGGGGCAGTCTGCATGGTTAACTAACTGCTAATAGTCAGCACTTATGTTAGTCACATGTGGCGGTTTAAGATCTAGTGGTTAAGTTTGTAATGGTTAGGGGTTGAATTGGGCCCCTGGTCACCCATGTGACTAGGGGCTAAGGAAAACAAAAAAATAAAAATAAAAATAGAAAAGAGCATAGGGAGCTAGCCCCCCTTGGTCACAAATGTGACCGCAGGTTACAGAGGTGGAAGTCAGGGTTTCAAGGATGGTGACCAGGGATCGACACTGATGAAGTGGTGGAGATGTTGATAGGAGCAAGAAGGTAGAAATCAGGGATCAAGGTGGTGGAAGGTGTCGACAAGGATGAATGAGGAGCGGGGTGAAGGATGTCGTTGAATGGGATATCTGAGTGGATCAAAGGTGATAAGGTAGAGGAACAGTGAGGTGGATGGAGGCAGGGAGCGACTAGGCAGTTGGTAGGTTTGGAGATATTGATCGAAGTATGGATGATAACGATGGAGTTGGGAGTCAGAGGTGACAGAGATGTGGAAGAGTGTCAACAAGAGTTTGGGGAGGTAACAATAGGTAGAGACAATGTTAAATAGAGGCAATAGTGGTCCATGGAAGCATTGACTAGGGGTTTACAAATGACAGCAGGTGGCAGTTTGGAATCAACGGTTTGGAAGAGAGTTACAGGCATTGACAGAAATTAAAATAGATAGAAGGTGGGTGACAAGTCTACACAGAGTGGATCTGTATGGTACAGATCCATACAGATCTGTACTGTAATTCAAAATTTCTTTAGTGAGCAAAATATAAGGTATTTTATTTCAAAAATTGCCTATGAGGCCTCCCAAACTCAATGGTGAGGTCATATCTGGTGTAGGAGATGACCTACAAAACTTGAGTACCAAATCTTGACACAAAATAGGTTAGATTTGTAAATGAAAATGCATAAACCTGCAACAAGTGGGCTTAGACCAGTGGGGCGTGCCAAAAATGTATGCAGAAAAATGGGTCAAAGGTAATAAGAAGATAAATGACAAATACCCAATACCTTCACCTTCAAACCAAGTCCTCACACTTTGATAGAATGAAGTAGATGGACCCTAATCTACTAGTTATGTTCTCTATGATATGATGGTTATAATGAGATGTTGATTGCTCATGATTTCTGTAGCATAACACTAGCATGAGGATGATAGATAAGAGGATTTAGAATGATTTCAATAGCATGACAATACTTCAAGCGTGGATCCCAAATGGCTTGGGTGAGGTTTGATTTATAGGAGATGATGTATAGGAATGGATGGCTAGGATTAAGTGAGACATGGATCAAGGCTTGGAGTTGTAGTCATGTGACAAGTGTCACATGAGGGTTGAATGGGATGAATTAGGTCAAGAGGCTTCCTTGTAATAAGGATTTCTAGAAGCTTCTAGTCATGTGAGGGGAATTAAATAATAAAATTATTTAATTTTTGGAAAGGGATGATGTGGGAAACATTAATTAAATAAATCTTTAATTTATTTAATTAATTTTGATAGAAGGGATTAAAAAGGTGATTAATTAAATAAATATAATTTAATTAATTAATTGGATGTGGATGATGGAGAAAAATGATAAATTAATTAAATAAATATTAAAGTTATTTAATTAATTGGCTATGAGAGGACAAATGGAATTAAAATCATGGGATTAATTAAATAAATATGAATTATTTAACTAATTAGGTGATGAAAGGGGTTATGAAAGGGTCCTAGGACAAAATGTGTCATAAGGTGTCTCAAGAGGTGATGTCACAAGACATGGTTAATTTTAGGTGTCTACATGCTCTTACCTTATGTGCATCTAGGAATAAGAGCAATAATATAAATGATAAAGGAACAATAATATGTGTGCTTGCTATTATCACTATGTGTATGAAGGAGAGTTAGGAGATGTAGAATCTAGAGATGCCATAGAAGTAGTACAATACAAAAATAATGAAGAAAAGAACAACAAACCATCCCAAGACAGTGGAGTCCAATATTTCATAGAAAGCTTCACAATAACAAAGCAAAGTTCTCAAAAAACCAAAGTGTTTTTGTTAAATGTTGGAATGATGTAAGGTGTTTTAGAATGCTATAGAAAATTAGAAGAGCTAAAGACTTAGCAACTAAAAACTAGTTTTTTAAAACCTCAAGAGGGAAGAAGAATTTCAATTCAAAATCACCACCATCCAAGGGACTATCTTTGGAAAAGGAATCAAGGAAGCAAAAAAAACACTTATATTTAGTGTCAAATGGATCCCATACAATTGTATAGTTTCATTATCATTTCTCCTCCACATATAACTATATGTACCTAAGAAAGACTTATCTTTTAGTTTCACTACTCCGACTCTATCATCAATTTTTCCTTCTACCACTATCAATTTCAATTCCTTCACCTTAAATTGTTTGCATTTCCTTTTCTACTTAACTAAATTAACTTCAATTACCTCAACATGCAATTTTTCTTTAGTCCACTCACATTTCACATTTGAGTCTACTTAAATTACAATCAACTGTACAAAAAATATGAACTCCTAATCTAGTAACCCATGTTTCCAACATTTATTCTTATCTTATGTCTTCATCTCCTATAATATTTCTTTACTTTTTGTCATATGTACCTTTTTCATTATCCACCTTTTCATATCTTCTTGATTCTCACTCTGAATATAACTTAACAAATTGATCTCAACTGCCACTTCTCCTTTTGGAACAAACTACATTACTACACTACCATTCTACATCATTCACCTTATATTTATTGATAATCTTCCTTCCAATTGTGGTTCCTGTATTATCTTCTATCATTCTAATCTTATCTTCTTGTGAATACATTAGGATCCAACATTCTCTTATCTTGCATCTAAAATTTGATTCATAGAAACTCATTCTTCCTTGACCTTCATATCTATCATTTTCATTACTATAGTATGAACTATCATATGTTTTCACTTCCAAATCACTTCTACCTTGCCTTATATATCACTTATTCCTTGGTTTTTTTTTATATTTTGGAATATATTGTCTTTATTTCTTTTCTTGCTAAAATTTTCTATGCAAATTCTTTTCTTCCTTAGATTGATGTATTCTTTTTGTCATTATCTACAAGTTCTTCATATCCATTTCTCTTTAGATCCTCCTTCACGTATTCTTCATATAATCATCTCCCATTGCTATTTTCAACCGACAACTATTCTTCACTATCTCCTTATGTCATCCTTCAACAACTTTGAATTCACCACATGCCAATATTTCTAGCTCAAATCTTCTTTTCTCTTCTCCAATACATTCTTCAATTCTATACAATAATTTCAAGTCATTATCCACTTCACTATCATTTAATTGTGTTACCAAAAACTTCCTTACCAACATTTCTCTTATATTTTCAGCTTACAATCAACTTCCCTTCAAATTTTTTCTTTGCCTACTCACCTAGATCTTTTAGTTTATTTTCTTTGACTTCTAACTTCTTCCATCATCTAGCTTCTTTATAAGAAACTATACTCCCCCCACACTCAACATCCCCGTATGAAAGACCTTCGGTTCATCCCTATTAATTATAACCTTAATTATATCTTTCCTTCTATCTTTATTTGAATAGTTCTTTCATTAACATAAATTTCTTCTTCTCCAATAATCTCACTAAACATGGGTTATTTCCAAACAAGATTTTTACCTTTCACAAATTATTCCAAACTTTTGTGACACTGTTCCATACTTAGATTCCTAATTGTCAATAGATTAAGATTCAATTTTCCCACTATTACACTACACTCATCTTTCCAATCCTTCTTCATGTCCTTCTTTGGGTAAACATATACTACATTATTCAGATCTAACATTTCCTTTTTTTCATCTTTATTTTCACACATTCTAACCATCTCTTATTTGCAAGTATTTTCTTCTTAATTCTCTTCATTTTCTTATCAACCAACTGTGTTGTTTGACTCATCTTTTTTCATTATTTCACTTACAATATTTATTTCTTCTACTTCAAGATTCATTTGTCTCACCGCAACATCATATTTATCTCTCGCATTATCGTAATCACATCTAACTTCGATTAACTTGGCTTCAACATCTTCATTAACAACTTTTGTGTTATCACCCTTTCCCAATCTCACTTATCATTGCTTTCACACCTTTTTCAAGTCTTTTATTTGTATTTTCATCTTTCTTTTCACTCTTATCAATCCTTAAGTCTTTTGATCTAACTTCTATTAGACAAATATCATTAGAAACATCACTTATTTTCTTACAAATCATACCTTCATTCGTCATACCTCCTAGATCTTCTTCTATCACTGTTATTCATTTCAAAGAAACATCTTGAATATCCCAATCATCTAATCATTCACCTTCTTTTGAGATGTTTACAATAACCTTTATTCCTTCATCTTCTTCACTTTCTAAACTAGACATATGGTTTTCTTTTTCATCTTCTTCTACAATACTCAATATGCTTTGAAATTTCTTCATCACATAAAACAATCCTTCTATTTAACTTTCGACATCAATAACTTTTACATTGCCTTGACTTTTATTCATATTTTTTGCAATCTTCTAATCGTTCATCTATTTCTTTCAAGACAACTTGTCTTCAACTGTTCCAAATGTCAATTGTCATACTATACATTCTCTACAACTCTTTGTGCTATTGTGCATTGCATCACTTTATTTTAAGACATTGATCTTATCATCCATGAGGTTTATCTTTTCTTTGGCATTCATCTTTTGGTCCATATCTACTTTTCTTTCTTTTCCTCTTGCTTGCTTCTGCTGCACATTATCTAATCTATCTACCAAATTCTTCATCATTAATTCTAACTTTTCCCATTTTGTTTCTAGGGATATTTCGAAACTAGCAACCCTAACTCTAAAACTCATATTCATTTGTAGAATCTTCATGACAATAATAAATTACTTAAACACATACTTGTAGATTCCACCAACCTTCATAGCTTGATCTTCTTACCTTTCACACAAATTATTCTTCATTAGAATCTTGCCAATCTTCACACTTGGACATGGCCTCACAAATCGATGATATATCCATCCTCTTATTTCACAATAATTTTTAGATCGTACTCCCACACTTGATTTTATATGTGAGGCCTACTCTTTACAAAACTGTTCATGAGACTAATTGCTGTGCTATTTCTATCATGTTTATGATTGAGAGATTATTGATCTTGTATCTTGTTATTAAACCTAACTAAATTTTAAGGAATTAATTGTGCAATGATATGTTATATGTGCTTCGGCTATGATACCTTGATAAATTATTAACTTTGAGTTTGAGTGTGCAGGTATTACTAACGAAACCACATATACAGGAGACCTTCTCATACCTATGTTGTATCCCTTGTGAGCCGGTCTAGTTCAATGAGGAACTAAGATCAACCTCGTGTTTGGAAAATGTTGTAATGTTATAATATGTTGTATGAGTTCAGGGGAAAAGGGGTTATCTTCTGATTTACTTTTATTATGATAAGTGTTGTAAGAAAAGTTGTTTTAATCTTGTTGAAATTTTATTTCTATTTGACCCTTTATCTTGTGTTTTATTTGACTCTGGGAGTCTTAACTAGGTTTAAAAACAACCCTAGGTTGTACCCTATGGGTCTAGGGACGTTTTTGACTAGGTTAACCTTGGGTTAACTTCCATAGGGTCACTTCAACTTCAGGGTGAAGTAAAGTGACGAAATTGGAAGCATGGGGGACATAGGATGAGTGGAATCCACACTCATGCCCACTTCCAAGTCATAGAGCCACTCCATGATTCCCTAATAATGGAGTGTTGTCTCCATGTGCCTCTCTTTTGGTGGGGTTTCCCTTATTTGAGGTAGTGTGTCATCCACTCCTTTTGTGTTTTATTTTACTTAATGAATTTTAAATTAACCATGTGTTATTAAAAGGACTATAGTGGGGAACCTAGTGAATGGGGGTTATTTGTTTTATGGCCACTAGAATAGTGGATGAGTTGTGAATTAATGGTTTATTACCACCTGGGAAATTAGAATAATGGAGGGATTTAGTTTAAAAGAGAATGAAGGAGGAAAGGGAGGTGGGATGATGGTGGAAAAGAATGAGGCTTTGGAGAAAGAGGCTAGAGTGGAGCTCTTCATCAAAATTCTTCCATATTTGGGCTTTGGAAGGTTGGTGAACAAGTCTACCCTCTTGTTGATCTTTTGCTTGTTAAGTGTGTGTTGCCTCTTGTTTGATGCTTGTGTTGTAAATGTCTTCTTGTGTTTTCTATTATTGTTTTGGGGTTTGAATTGGTTGTGGAAACAACTCCTTCTAGTAGGAAGGCAACGCTCATCTTGTATGGGGAAGGGGAGGTGTGACCCTCCTCGGGTCATCTTGTTTTCTTGTTAAGAGAAATGCCTTGAAGGCATGTTGGTATGTTAGCCAAGAGATGACACCTAGGGATAGAGATTGTCTACTCCCCTACCCTCCTTGAACTCACCTAAGCTGAGTCAAAGTACTGTGAGTAAGCCATGGGGATTGTGTGTTAATTGCTTGTTGTTGTTGATCTATGATTGAGAAGTGTTGGGTTGTCTACTTACCCTGGTATGAGGATGGTCTCCCTAGCTCGGGGGTGTCCCTCTTGCTGGACAATGGTAGGGAGGAGAGCTAGATGGTCCTTGTTGTCTTCCTTGTTGTCTTGCAGGATAAAGTTGAAGCTTGTAGAAAGGATTGAAGAAGTTTTACCATGTTAAAGAAAATGTCCTGTTATCTTATTTACAATAAGAGCTTGGTCATTGTAGTTCCTTTATATATAAAAGGTAGAGAGAACTTCTCTCTTGAATTTGTAGAAAAATTTGTTAACTTGGTAGTGAAGGGATATTCCACCCTTACTATGTCATCAGTTGTGATTTTAATTTGGTTATTACATTATTCCTATTGTGTGAGCTGGGAGAGGAAAGTGAATGCCTCCCTCTTGAATGTATGAGAGTTGTAGGGATTCTCTCAATTGAAAGTGCTTGGTTACCAAATTTGTAAATTGTAAGATTGTTGTTTTGAATTCGGTTGTTAAAATTTATTCTTATGTATCTTTTAGTGAGATAGATACTTTTACAGAATTTAAGGAATATTGTGAATTTGTCTTCAAAATCAATCCAAGTAAACAATGGGAAAGTAATCTAAAACGAATTTTACTTGACTATTGTGTGTATTTGAAATAAAAGGATACATAGATCATGTATTCACTTCTGAGTTTTAAAATGTTTTAGAAAAGGAAAAGTAACTTGATAGATTTCATTTGGCAATTATAGAATTGAATGATTTATGTTTCTTTCTTATTTGAAAATTTGTACAAAGAATTGAAAGGGTTGAATATAGTATGTTATGAATATTACTTTGTAAACTCGTTATATAAATATATTTATATAGAAGTTCATATATCTATTTGTATAGAATTGTTTTTACTTTTAAAACTCAGTTGTGAAAATTGGATATAGTTGAATTTATATATTTTATTATCAATTGATAATTGTGGAACTAAAATATATATTTATATTTAATAGTTAAATTAAAAGTAAATTGTGAGAATTTTGTATATTTGTAATATTCATATATATTCACATATATATGATCAAATAATTTCTATTTTAAATGTAAATGTGAAAATTATATATATATATATATATATATATATATATATATATATATATATATATATATATATATATATATATCATTAATTATTATTAATGAAATAAAAATAAAAAAATAAAAAAAATAAAAATAAAAATAAAAATAAAAATAAAAATAATTTCGGAGCTTGCTGTGGCCGAATGGCACACAGTCATTAGTTACAAAGGGATTAGTGGTGGGGGGTTAAACCCCCACCGAACCATAGTAAAAGAAGGGGGTGTGGGGAGGGGTGGAGCCACTCCCCACAGGTCTTCCCCTCCACAGGCCCCGCAGAGTTCGCCACACCACCTGCCGCGGCCCACCGGATCTCCCTCCACCGCCCTCCACCTGTCTCCGCTCACCACCCTTCGGCCCTCCGCCGAATCTACAGTACACCGCCAACATCGCCCCTCCATGGCCGCCGCCATTTCCTTCTTCCTGCAATACACTTGGAACCTAAGGAAAAAAAGGGGGTTAGGGTTTATAACATATATTTTGGGTGGAGCATCATAAAATAATATTGCAAATCAGGTGGTATATTTGAATATAGGCTTTAGTCTATATATGAAAGTAAAGGAATATATATATATAAAATGTGAGTGGAGCACAACCTAATTGTGTAGCATATACATAAGTACTATTTGATTAAGTTAAAATTGGGTGATGCATTCCACTTAAGAAAGAGATAATTTAAGTATAATGCATGTATAACTATAATTGAATTTAATCTATATTTCCATATAGATAAATATTATGTATACTTTTATGCAAGAGTGGTTAGGATCATACAATAATGTATTAGATGTGGAAATTTCAATTAATTAAGAAGATTTATTCCGGTGTGATATATAAATATATACATTAATAAGAAGTAAAATATGTTTTCATTGTGAGAGGTGGAATACAAAATTATATATATATAATTTCATATATATATATATATATATATAATAAAATAGCTAAATATTTAAATACCTACAATTTAAGGCGATTAGAAATATAAATATATACACATATATATACATCTATAAATTTAGGTGGAAATCCCATCTGTATGTTCAAATATAAAATGATCTGGTATTTTTAAATTTAGTTATATATACATAATAATTGTGAATGTATTAGATTGTTAAAAGAGTAAAATGAATCTAAACATTCATCTCCTAAAATTGGGAAGGGAAACTTGGAGTATATTGAAATATATATATATATATATATATATATATATATATATATATATATATATATATATATATATATATATATATATATATATATATATATAGATGAGAATTAATATTAGACGGTTGTAATGGGCAATAAACATAATAGATGTCATTAGTCGCAAAATTTACTCTCTAAAGCAAAGAATTAGATTTGATATATTATTTTTATTAGTTATATTTTTGGAAATGTTAAAGGGAGTTATAAGCCATGACCTATATAAATAAATGTATTTGAATATATATATATAATCATATGTAATGAAATCCTGGTTGTATGAGTGGGGTGACCACTAACTTAGTTATTTAATTAACACATGGCATACACGAATTATGCACTCCTGACCCTTATATAAATGTATATAAATATATCAAAATGTATTTAATTGCTTAAATGTATAAATAAGTATATATGTCTTGATTTCTCTAGGATGGTGAGAGGAGTATACAATGACTTAATAAATTTAAACAACGATGGATGTATAGTGGCTTAAGTTTATATGCTTATCTATAATAACATATTTATACATTAATAATTAAATCTCTCCTTGTAATAGGAATCACAACTGTTACCACTATCTCTTTTAAGTTAGTTATGGATTAAAAGGAATAACATCTGTAGATATATAAGCAAGTAATTTATATACGAACTTAAGAAATAATCATAGGAAAGTTTTACACACATTAAGATATATAGGTTAGTTTCTACTTTTAACAGTTGTGTTGTCGCTTTGGGATTACGCCACCGAGCATGCCTACGTGTGCGAGGTGGTTTTTCGAGTAGGAGGGAAATTTTTTTGTTAATCCGTATCATGTCTACATGACATGTGTGGACAAAACACACATGTTTGCGTGTTGTGACTGCACGTGAAATGTGGGCATGACATTATACACCACTAAAAGATTGCCTCATTGTTGTCATTTCTATCTATAGGATGATCTACACAACCTTTACTTTTTCTTACTTACTCTTGCAAATTGCCTCTTAGTCAGTGGTCTTTTTGTTAAAGCTTCTCACATTTTCTTCTTCATAAAGTTGATTCTAACATCCTCGCACTTGTCATTTTCTATCAACAACATTAAATACCTCATAGATCTTCTACCTAACAACTATGTAGTGGAATATTCGTTCAATTTCTTCTTTCCTCAACTTATTCTTTTATATCTAATGCAACCTCTATCCAACTTGCATAGTTGGAGGAAGCTCACACAAAGATTAACTTATAGTGGTCTTCAAAATTTTGAATTCACTTAGATCCCACTTACAAGATTCATAATACTCTTCACTTTCCTTCAAGGATTCATACCCTTGCTCTCAAACTATTCTTCAAGACTCATAATTCACTTTGATTTGCTTCCTCTTTTCTCCTCAATTTAGGATTCAAACTTGCTTTGATACCATATGACATAATCATAAATAGAAGGTCTAATGAAAGACTATCCAACCATGCAACCTAACACAAAATAGACCTTAAACATGCAAAATAAAATCAAATATCACTACAACAATATGACAATGAACTAAAACCATTCTATTATTACTCTACAATTTGAACTACATAAATAGTTTCTACCACTAGGGCATACAATATGATCTAGACCCTAGTCATAGATTACAATACAAAATATGTGGTAAACAAGATTACAACTTCAAACACTAGTTTCCTTGGGATTATTGATCTTCAATAGCTCTTCTTTCAACTATTGGATGCTCTTGTCCCACTTGCCCACTATCACTCTTAATGATTCCACAAAATTTTGACAATGAAGGTTGATGTAGTAGGTTTGTGCCAACAAAAGATGTAGTAGAATCTCTAATACACTTTGGATAAATATCGTGGGAGAAATATTAAATTATTTCTCCATGAAGTTTGCCTTGGAATTAGATGCACATCTTTAAAATGTGTAAATGGTCTCCTTCTCTTATCTGAAAAAATATATGACTTTAAACATAATGTGGCTCTAAACATGAGCCACCTTGGGACCAATAATGCCATTAATTACATTAGCCATTGATAAAAATCCCCAAATCATGACACACACCTTATAGACTTCCTTAAGTTGATTTGACAAGCCATCTCATACAATTAGCATGCAATACAAAATTGACACATGGACATGCTTTGAATGTTTTATTGATGCTCTAGATACAATGCCATGATTATATATATATATATATATATATATATATATATATATATATATATATATATATATATATATATATATATATATATATATATATATATATATATATATATATATATATATGCATTACCAAATATTTGATTATATCTCACTTTCCTGAATTCCTTATCTAATAACCATGGTTAAAATACCCAATTGTGGTAAACCAAAATGACTACAAAAGAACTAAGAATAGTAAAAAATAAACAAATAATAAAGAAAATATTTTTGGTTGATACGAGATTGCTTTTACGTCTCAAATGATCCTTCATCACCAAGTAGTGTATGTGCCTTAGAGGTGTAGCTGAGTTGAAGGGTACTAGGGACAATCCAATTTAGAGTGTTGAAGTGATAGAGTTTGTTGCACATATAAACTATTCATTGGAAGGTCATAGATTTTTTGTCTTAAAAGTTGTTAGAGGTATGCAGAGCATGCAAATTTAAAATAGAGAGAAAAAAATGTGGGAGATTTGGTTTTGGCACATCTTAGAAAGGAAAGAATCCCAAGGGGGACATAGAACAAGTTGTGTTGGAAGAAGACATGGCCATATAGAGTGTTAAGAAGATATCATCCAATGCATATGAGATAGAGTTGCCATAGATTTTGAATATCTCACCAATCTTCAATATAGATTATCTATATAGTTACCTTGTAGATGTAAATACAATAGTTGTGAAAGAAGGCAAAAGAGAAGACTCCTCAAACTAGAAGAGTAGGATTCAAGAAAGGAAGGGGAAAGAGAAAGAAAAGATCTTATGGAAGAGGGTCACCAACAGAACTAGAGGTAGAGAGTATGAGGAGTATTTGGTGAAGTGTAAGAATATAAGTATAGAGGATGTCACATGGTTGTCACTAGTAGAAGTTAGTTACTATGGGTACAAATTATAAGATTTTTTCACAAGTTTTGTGAACAAGACCACTCTTTTCTTACATGGGGTGCCTGATGTAGGAGCATCCCTAGTGAACAAACTATCATGTATCAACCAAAAAGAGTTGTTTTTATTTGTTTGTTTCCTTTGTGTTGCTAGTTATTTTTTTGCATTTTGAGTTAGAGTTTGCATGTTTTTTAAGGTTTCAATATTCTATTGTAGTAACATAGAAGGTTTGTCTTATGACATTCTTGTCACACTTACTCTCAAAGGGTTCACCATGTTCCTACATCTTGCTAAACAATTTGAGTTGCACGGTAATGATCCAATCATGCTATTAGTTCATAACTTGTTTTAGACTTTGTCTATCATGGATCTACATGTTTTATCTTTCATAAGTTACTTTTTCTAAGTATTCTTCAAGTATTTCAAGTTTTCATCCAAGGAAGGCATACTTGTTTACCTCTAGCTTTTGAATTTAAATTTATGTTATTTCATATTGAGAATTTGTGCCATTAAATCATGCATCAAGAAGTGACTAGACAACTGGATCCTTGCAATTTTGGCAAATGTTTGGGACTCTATAATATTCACTAGCCTAGTTGGACCAATTATAAGACAAAACACCAACCAAAAACTTATCACCCATTTTGAAACATGGAGTGTCTCAAAAATACCACCCATGTTTTTATCCAAATTGAATGGATAAACAATTTTAATTAGGTTCCAACATTAGAAGGTTATCCCACTTCATGTGGAATGTAATAGATTCTATTGTGAACCAAGATGTGTATAAATATTCATACCCTTTGGCATTGTAAAGCACCTATCAATTGATCTAAGTTTACAAGTTCACAAATTCAAAGAGATAAGTTTGTATTTGTTCAACTCTACATTGTATATAATGATTAAATTATGTAATTTAATATCCAATCTTGTGTTCCATCTAATTCTTTGTGTCATTTCATTGTCTATTTTTATGGTTGTGTCACTCCGTTTGATAGTCCTTGATTGGAATCTTTGACCTTGACTTGCATCAATACATATGAATATGCATATACATATCCATACATACATACATACATATGTATGTATGTACATGTATTTTTGTCATCCTAGTATTCTTCTCTCATTTTAAAAAAATGTTGTTACTTACTAACTGTCCCCGTCTCTTGCACCAATACTACTAGTTGTCTCCTAGTGACTATGACACATACATATGTGTATATTTATGTATGTATATATGTGTGTGTATTTGTGTATGCATGTATGTATATATGTGTGTGTATGCATACATATACATATATTTATAAGTATAAATGCATGTGTATATGTATGCATGTGTATGTACATATGTATGTATGTGATGAGGAGCGCACAGCGGGAATGGACAATGGATCATAAATTGAACATTTGAACTCTCAAACCTTTGAATCATTTCTAGTCTCGACAAATAGATCTTTGAACCTTTGAACTCTTGAACCTTTTGAACTCTTGAACCTTTGAACCTTTGAACCTTTTGTTTTCAGCAACACTTTGTCCGTTGGCCACTTTACAACTTATCTCTCTGAAGTCTTGGTCACCCAGATGTGAGGTTCAACACTCTTTGCCTATCGGCAAGAAAATCACCATTAGTCGTCTTCAAACTTGTCACTCCGACATCGCAACTCTTCTCGATGGGTGACTCTACATTTCTTGCTTGTCAGAAAGATAATTACTATCGGCCATGTTAGAATTTGCTTCGCTGATACGCCGATGGACCAATCACTCTTCAGTGTGACTTCAACCTTTGGCGAACTTGATTTGAGTCCTAGCGATACGCCGATGCACAGTTTACTTTCTCCCTCTTCAACTGAAACCCTAGCACATGGAGATGCTAGGTTAACCTACTGTGCAAAACACTCTATCTGGATCCTCTGCACCATTGAACATAAAAACAAAACAAGAAACAAAAACAAATACTTGTACAACGAAGCCATTCCACTAATTTTGATAGAAATTGTACCGGTGGAATGCTTCACATCGACATACTGCAACAATGGAAAGCACAGAAAGAATATAAATCTACAGTTATGTTGATAACTAAGAGGGGGGGTGAATCAGTTATCCTAATTATTTTTGCTTTCTAAACTTTCTTAAGAATCAATGCAGCATTAATTCAAACAAGTAAACATAACCATGAAATGGAAATACATATGACACAATATTTTTGATGTGGAAACCTGTTAAGAGAGAAAACCACGGGGTGATTAACCCAAGGATTATTCTCTGTTAGAAGAATAAGGAAAAACAAAATGGCACTTGCCAATTAGGGCTCACTGCCTGAGCACACTGCTCACAAGAGGCACACTGCCTACAAGAGACTCACTATCTACAAAAGAGTGTTATACAATACTTGAACTGATTGGGAGCATCTACATATGCTGGAGTTTAGTTCTAGTTAGGCTCAGTATACTGATCTGCTGCACTTCATCTTTCCTCTTCTTTAATGTTGCTTTCCTTTCACATACCAGACCTTCCTTACTGCTTCTGCTCTGCTCTTCTACTTTTATTTGCACATCATAAACAACCACGACACCTCTCACAACTAAATCCATCTTGTATATATATTCGCACAAGTGATTTCATCACCTTTCAAGTTAGCACCCGGAATAGTCAATCTTTTCACAAACTTTGATCTGTCGGCTGAATCCTTGCACACCAAGTAATGCGGATCAAGTATATACTTGTTGGAGTCATCAATCATGTCGGCCAATTGTAACTTATGCCTTAAGAACCTTTTCCATCATCAGTAACACATCCAGAAAATAGTCTGATGTTTTGTCAGTCAGTTCTTCCTCTGTTCACACTGTCACTCAGGAACCCGGTACTCAAGTATTCATATCTTTTTCCTCATCTAGCACCGGAGGCTAAATCCTTGGAATCTATCACTCAAGGTAGTCCTCTTGACTTCCCCAAATCCGTACTTCACCAGATACTTCCTTTGAGAGATCCGGACCTGTCTGTCGGACCTCGCCACATGCTCTGTTCTTGTTTACTGGACCACAACATTCTTCATTTTGACTTCTGGTAGAGACACACCATGTCCTGCGGATATGTGGGGTGAACTTTGTTGCCATCAATGACAACAATAATAAATCCATATAGTGTCTCTTGCCAACAATCTCCCCCTTTGGCATTGATGGCAACACTTAGTGAAAAATGGCTAAGTGTTTACACTATGCTCCCCCTTGGTTGATGCTCTGTCTTTATATACATTTTCTAGAGCTCCCCCTTAGTTGGATTCCTCATTTTTCACTACTCCTCACTCCCCCTTTGACATCAATGGCAAAGGGTAGGGTCCATATACCAGAATTTTCAAAAAAATTTACTATACTTAGCCACATAAGTATATACATATGGAATACTTACATATACTGTAGTATGTCTGCAAAAGTTGTTTTCAGTTGAATGAATTCTGTAGCCCAACTTTGCTTCATTCTGTCCAAAATTGATATATGACCGCTCAATAGAAATACAAATGCATCTGCCCTTTTTAGATCTGTTGGATCATTTGTCTGGGCTGTGATTTGAGCTTCTTTTATGGCCTCATGCATGGCCTCTAACTTAGGGGCAATTATCCCTCTGAGCTCACTCAACTTGCTTATTCTATTTTTCTTCTCTTTTTCAAGCTTCTTAATCTCATTCAAAACTGCAACCGTTTGACATTCTTGATTTATTATTGATGTAGTAAGTGGATCAAAATTTTGAGAAAGTTTTATTAGTTTATCCTCCTGTTCTTTCATTTTCTTCTCAATCTCCACTGTTGCTTTAGACCAGGAAATACAAAATTTGTATACTTCATCGCCATCTTTAAGAGCATTTTCTAAGCTCTTTATCCCAATATTCATATTTCTTCTATCATTAATGATCAACCCTTGTACCTCTGAGAATTTCTTATCCAAAAACTCCTTCCGGACCTTTTCTTCAGCTAACTTCTCTAGAGAATCAAAATGTGTGCTAACACTATTGACTAGAGTTTTGAGATTACCAGATGAGGAGGCTATGGGATCCTTCTGAAATGATGGCATAATCTTTTCTAGCACTCTAGAAGCAACTTCTATCAACTCACAGTCTTCCATGTGAGACTTTAGGAGTTTTTCTTTAGCCTTTGCATTAGCAAATGAGGCTATCTTCATTGTCTTTACTGGAGAAAGTGAATCAAAATTAAATGGTCCTTGTAGAAGCTCTGGTTCATCAATCTCCATTATTTCTTTGTTCAGGAATTCTTGGATAGTTTTTGCAGCGTCTCTTGCTGGAGATAGATGTTTCTTCTCTTCTACATTCTTAGAGTTGTCCCTTGGAGCTTTCTCTCCTTCTACATTCTTACCACTAACAGTTGTGGTCTTTTCTGTTGAGGTCTTCTCTCCCTCTGCAACCTTGGTACTGTCAACTTCTTTTTCCTTCACTCTTGCTTCTTTCTCTTGTATTTTGTCTTCTCCTTTAGATCTGGAAGCTGTAGGGTAAACTGAAGGAGAGATATTTTATTCTTCATGAGCCACCTCTTCCAGAATAGTGGATTCTGAGCCCTTGTCTTTACCAGAGTCCTCAGTGATGGGAATGTTGAACTTTTTAAGAGCATTTCAGAGGATCTCTTTAGTCTCTTTTGCCACTTTGTCAGTTTCACCAAGCATGAGCTGATTCATCCTAGCTTTGCTCTGAAACTCATCCTTGCACTCTTTAAAGATCATATTCATTTGCTGTGGAGTGATTGAAGGGAAGAGCTAAATGGCGACCTGTTCCTAGATCTCGAGATCTTTTGCTCGAGCATTGTTCTTCCTCATTTCAAGCCTTTTCTCTAAGCTTTTGGGAATTAAAGAGATAATTTCAATAAAAGCTTTGTTGTAAGTGTTCAAAAACTGAACTGTGGCTTCCTCCAGAATCTTTTTATCTGCTTCATTATTTTCATCATAAAATTCTATTAAGGGTTGCAGGTTCCCATCCACAGTGATTGCTTTCACTACAACATCTAAGGATAGAGTGGGTTTCAGCAAATTCCTCTTCCTTCTCTTCTTCTCCTTGACCGGTAGAGTGTTCACTGGATGATTTCTTCTTCTTCTTCAGTTTCTTTATCTCCTCATCTAATTCGGTTTCCTCTTCATCTCTTTGACTGGCATAAGCCCTTGTGGCTTTTGTCTTTGACTTTTTCTCTCCTTTGTCGGATGCCTGGACTTCTAGTTTTGATACTCTTGAGCTTTTGGCTATGACAGGTGCAGATCTCTTTGATGATCTAGTCTGGGTTGAAGTTTCTACCAGAGCACTTTCCTTGCTTTCCTTTTCTACCTCTTTCTTCTCTTCCTCAGCCTTTGCCTCTTTTCCCTGTTGGCATCAAGTGCCTCCTTTGAGATGCCTAAGCCTTTTGCAATTTCTTCAACTTCTTTTCTTACTTTCCTCTTCATTTCTAGTTGTCTGAGTACCACATGAACTTTTATACTCAGCTCTTCAAAGGTTCCAAACCTCTCTGCCTTTGGATCCTTTGGCTAACTTAGCATGTGTTGAACATGCAGCTCCACAATTTGTTCATCAACTTCATACCCCATGGGCATGATCCATATAGTTCTTGGTTCTACTACCTCCATTAGGCACTGATCAGTCTCTACCATAAAATAGACCATGTCTTTGTATTTCTCAACAAGAGATTGGGGAATCATTTCTCTTGTTTGCATCATGTTCTAAAAATTCTTGAAATATCCCCACAGAGCTGTATTTTGTGCTTTGTCATCACTGAGTCCATGCAAATAATCTCTGATTTGGATAGCTACTGGTCTATCATTCTCCCACACCCAGCCACTAGATCTAGGAAGCTCATTCATAAAGTAGAAGAATAAGCACATTATTAATCCACCATACTTGAATGAATTCTTTTTATCTTTCTTTATTTTCTGCAGATTCTCCAAGAGTTGGTTCAAGAGAAGCTGACAAAGATCATAGTCTGCATCCTTTCTTAGCATTTCATAAGTGGTGTAGATGGTAGTTCTAGGTACAAAATTTTCCCTGCTAGAATGATATATTTTATATCTAATGATCATGGAGGCAAACTTGACATCCGGATCAGAGATGTCATCTACTGTCATTGCTCTTTTGTCAAACTTGGATCCGGTAGCCTCACTCACAGTTTGATTCTTCACAGATTTAAGAACAGGAATCCCACCGGATGAGTGTAATTTGGTAACTGCCCTGATGGCATCCTTTGTGATTTTGAATGGTCCATTTAACCACATGAAGTTGTCATGTATTCTACTCAAAATGTACCTGACCCATTCATCCTCAGTAAAACAGGGGAAATGTATGTATTGTGCAAAGTGCTTATTCCAGAGGCCCTTGTATTGGGGTTTGAGCTCAAACGAATCATCTAACAGTTGTTTGTGATAGATATCTCTTAGTTTGAATTCCCCAAACTCTTCAACATTTGCGTGTATGTAAACCCTAATATCTTCTATATGCAATATGCCATGCAGAACATTGGAAAATGCTCCTAGGGGATCTACCTCCAAGGATTTGTATGGATGTTTCTTAAATGTGGGGCGAGGTCCATCAGAAATATTCACTATATTCGGAGTAGCCATCATCAAAGAATCTTACTAAAGGATATCAAGAACGAAGAATACCTTTTACGTAGTTTAGGGCACATGATGAAATCTAGATTGAGTTGTATGAAGAATCATCTTGATCTTTTGGGAGAAGTTGTTTGCAGAGCTCCTTTTCTTTTCTTCTTGAATGTAGAATGAACAAATGCTCAATGAGAAAACCCTTATATTGCTCCACAAACCCTAATGTTAGGTTGTAATAAATGCTCGACCTAAGTTATTCTGGTTTGCCTTATTCAGGTGACTTGAAGAACCGGATCAATCCTGATCTTTAAACATCTTACGGATCTGCCAAATCTTAACCCTTATGAACCCTTCAATCCGCAACTCTTCTTGTGCCAGTTCCAGTACCAATTGACTGGCTGGGGGAACAAGGTTTTCTTTGTGTCTCCCCTTGAGCCAGAGCTCACCTTTTAATTTTTGGAAGGAATATCAGCACCAGAGTCTAGTGCAGATCCATCCTCTACATTCTCTGTACTTTTCTTCACCCAAATCTTGTTCATCTCACTTTTAACTTCATCCGCATTCACTTTTTGTTTACCCTTATATTGATTCTGATTATGATATACCGGACCTCTTTTGTCATGATTCTTGCTTCTACAGAATTTTGCACTATGACCGGATCTATTGTAGATTTGGCAAACAACATTTCTTTGCATATTTGACTGATATCCTCTTGATCTACATTGATTAGCCATATGACCTATTCTATTACATGCAAAGCATCTACCATTGAATGATTTGTTCATTTGCATATTTTTGCATTCATGAGATTTGTGACCATACCTTTTGCAGTTAAAACACTGTCCGGAGAAGGATGAATTAGTCTGATTCATTCTCTTTCTGTAGTGATTAGCTTTATGACCAAAGTTATTGCAGTTGTGGCAGTATCCATTGAAGGATGGATATCTTTGAGCATTAGGTTGTCTTACCGGAGGTCTTCTAGGCCTGTTCCTTGGATTTTCTGATCCAAAATTCTTCTGACCGGATCTGGAGCTTTCTCCTTTCTCATATCCCAAGCCACACTTGTCATCTACCTTCTTTTAACTTCCAAGAAGAACTTCAAGTTGAGCAGAACTTATCTTGAATTTTTCTTTATATTCATTTGCTGTTTGAAGATCCCTTTTGAGAGAGATAATTTGATCCTCAAGTTTTTCTTCATTATCTTTAGCATCTTCAAGATCAGATTCAAGATGTCTGATAATTCTATCCATCTGGTGGCAATCTTCTGATTTCTCCTTGAGAGATTGTCTTAGATTATCTTCAGTTTTTCTTTTCTCTTCAACTTCTTGGGTAAACTTCATAACTCCTGATTCCATTTCATGTCTTACCATAATGATTTCTTTTGATAACTTTTCACATAACTTGGTTTTCTCATTCAGCTCTTCATTTGCATCATTTGCTTCACCTTGTCTTGCCAATTGCTGAAGCAACTCCTTTCTCTTTTTCATAGAGAGACTTAATTTGTCTTTTAGTTCTCTCATGAAAACATCAGCTTGTTTGAGTCTTTCCTTTAATTCATTGACTTCAGAGTTTGACTGTTTAAGATCTTCAAGGGCAGTCTTGAGTTGCTCCCTTAAACCATATGCATCCATTTAGATTCCCAGATCTTCCTCGAGTTGTTAGACTCTGTTAAGAGGAAATTAGCTCTGATACCAATTGTTGATAACTAAGAGGGGGGGTGAATCAGTTATCCTAATTATTTCTGCTTTTTGAACTTTCTTAAGAATCAATGCAGCATTAATTCAAACAAGCAAACATAACCATGAAATGGAAATACACATGACACAATATTTTTGACGTGGAAACCCTGTTAAGGGAGAAAACCATAGGGTGATTAACCCAAGGATTATTCTTTGTTAGAAGAATAAGGAAAAACAAAATGGCACTTGCCAATTAGGGCTCACTGCCTGAGCACACTGCTCACAAGAGGCACACTACCTACAAGAGACTCACTATCTACAAAAGAGTGTTATACAATACTTGAATTGATTGGGAGCATCTACATATGCTGGAGTTCAGTTCTGGTTAGGCTCAGTATACTGATCTGCTGCACTTCATCTTTCCTCTTCTTTAATGTTACTTTCCTTTCACATACCGGACCTTCCTTACTGCTTCTGCTCTGCTCTTCTACTTTTATTCGCACATCATAAACAACCACGATGCCTCTCATAACTAAATCCATCTTGTATATATATCCGCACAAGTGATTTCATCACCTTTCAAGTCGGCACCTGGAATAGTCAATCTTTTCACAAACTTTGATTTGTCAGCTGAATCCTTGCACACCAAGTAATGCGGATCAAGCATATACTTGTAGGAGTCATCAATCATGTCATCCAAACGTAACTTATGCCTTAAGAACCTTTTCCATCATTAGTAACACATCCAGAAAATAGTCTGATGTTCTGTTAGTCGGTTCTTCCTCTGTTCACACTATCACTCAAGAACCTGGTACTGAAGTATTCATATCTTTTTCCTCATCTATCACTGGAGGCTAAATCCTTTTAATCTATCACTCAAGGTAGTCCTCTTGACTTCCCTAAATCCACACTTCACCAGATACTTCCTCTGAGAGATCCGGACCTGTCTGTCAGACCTCGCCACATGCTCTGTTCTTGTTTACCAGACCACAACATTCTTCATTCTGACTTCTGGTAGAGACACACCATGTCCTGCGGATGTGTGGGATGAACTTTGTTGCCATCAATGATAACAATAATGAATCCATATAGTGTCTCTTGCCAACAAGTTATACTAATTGTAGTTACAGGGAATGGAAATCAAATTGATGGAACATAATAGTTTTATTTCTCCTTAGAACAATACACACTCACACACTTCTCTTCCCCTTTTGGTGGTTCCTTCCTTTGATTTTTTTATCAACTCAACCTGCCAGCAGTTGGAAAACTGACCGATGCAAACAGTTGGGAGACCAACCGATCCAACTGCCTCAAACTGACCTACTACCCTGTTTTGGCACTATGTGATTACAATATGACAAAAGTGTGTTTTAAGTCACTTTGGACTTACAAAATGGGTTCTAGGTCCTGAAGGACCTAGAGACAAACTAAAAATGAAAATGCATTGGTCAAATAGACCTTATTACAAAAGAAAATAGGATTTCCTAGGTGCTCCTACACCATACTCCCAGGGTAGAAAAGAACTCATGTCACATGAGTTGGTTCTTTGTTTTCCTCCACCTTTATCCTTTGCTACCTCATGCCTTCCCCATGATCTCTGGACTGCTACTTTCTTCCATGGAAGCAAAAACTCATGCCTAGCATTGTAGGCCCTACTCACACCTTGTCATGAGTGAGTGCTTGCAATCAAACTTGGATGTTGCATGCCATGATTACTTACTGTCATATCTGCCTAAACACCTTCATTCAAAATCTTGGTTGATGCTTCTTGTACTACTACTATGGTAGAATATGTTTGCCTTTCAACTCTTGTTGGCTCTAGAGGACAAACAATGGTCCCTACGATGATAACATCTTCTTCTTTCCAACCACCTTGTGGCTGCTTGTAGACCTACTCTTTGACCTTCTTTCGATCCATCTCAGACATTACCATCTGATCTCCATCGTTCAAAACTGAAACCACCTTCAGACTTTGGTCTTTGACAACCCCACTCCTTGAGGTATCATCAACTTTCCTTGTCTCTTCTTCATTGATCTTTACAAACTCTTTCTTACCTACCAAAATGACCTTGGCTGCCTTCTTTGCTTCAGCATCCTCTTGTAATGGTGTCATCAAAAAAGTCTTCCCATCCTTCTTTGGGGCTAAAATAGTAGGGACTGCACACGGGCTAAGGCTCTTTCTTATCAATCCTTTGTTTAGGAGTTCTTGAACCTGGTTTGCTATCTCTTCATTCTGTTGAGGGGTCATTTTATATGCTGCCTTATTAGGGAGTACTGCTTCGGGTATGAGGTCTATCTGATGGCTAATGTCTCTGACAGGTGGTAGGGAATCAAGCATATCTTTTGCAATCACTCCTTTGTAACTTTCAAGCAAATCTCTAACCTCCTTAGGTCCTACTTCTCTCACATTTTCCTTCTTTTCCCACTTAGGATTCACAATCAAAGAAAAACCTACTCCACCACGTTCCTTTAGTGTATCCATGAATTCTTTTTCTCCTACCAGTATTACACTAGACCCTACATGTTGTGGATCCTCTTCCATCAATGACTATATCATATAAGTCATACCATCCTTTTAGAATGAGTAAGCATTCTTTTCTCCTTCATGATAAGCCTTTTTGTCAAACTGCCATGGTCTACCCAGCAGAAGATGGAAAGCATCCATTGGAAGGATGTCACACAAAATCTTGTCTCTATACCCCCCAATACTGAATTCTACCCATGCCTGTTCATTTATGACTATATGATGTCCCTTGTTTAACCAACTGACCCTATATGGACAGTTATGGGGTATCTTTTCTAATTTCAATTTATCTACTGCTTCCAAAGATAAAATATTGTCAATAGAACCAAAGTCAATAATAACTTTACAAACCTTACCTTGGATCTTGTAGTTGACTCTAAACAAAGCTCTTCTTTGTGATGGTACAGTCTGCACTGGTTCTTTGAGCAGCGTCCTCTTGAACATGAGATTTTCTCCCATCTCTGATGTCAAATTCACTTCAGGAGATGTCACACTCCCTGCATCCTCTTGAGTCAATGTGGTTCTTCTCTCATTACCATGAGAAGTTGAGGCCTTCTCTGGACACTTATAAGTTGGGTGCCCTATCTGATTATAGTTATAACATCTCATATTGGATAACTTGGATCCTCTACCTAATCCATCTGTCCCACCTCTTCCATTAGGCCTTCTTCCTCGGTAGCCTCCTTTGCTACTTGAGTCCCCAACTTGCTCTTCTTGGCTAGACTCACCATTAGGCCTTTGGTTAGGACTTCTTCCTCCAAAACTGCCTCTGCCTCTAAAATTGTTGCCACCACTTCCTCTACCTTGCTACTCACCTTTCCTCTTCAGCTTCTCTTCAGCTCTTAATGCTACTTGAAAGCATTTTTCCATGGTTTTAGGGGTCAATAAATTGATTTCATCTTGGATATTGAACCTCAAACCATTTAGATACATTGCCACCTTGGCTTTTTCATCCTCTGTGTACCCACAATGAAGAGTGTATTTGTGAAACTCCTCGGTGTAAGTAGCCACATCCAAATCTCTTTGCTTGAGATTTTGCATCCTCTTGTAGATCTGCACCTCATAGTCTGATGGAAGAAATTGGGACTTCATCCTCTCCAACATTCTACTCCATGAAGAGATCATACTCTTCCCATTCTTTACCCTCTCTCCTTAGGTGTAATTCCACCACGTAAAGGCAGCACCTTTGAGTTTAGTTTTTGCAAACTTAACCCTCTTACTTTCAAGAACTTCTTTGTATTCAAAGTAGTTGTTTAGAGCCTCAATCCACTCCATGACTTCCTCAGCATTCATCTTTCCACTGAACATTGGGATCTCCATCTTGGCCTCTAAAGAGTCTATCCCAATTGCCTTGATGGCTTCAAGAAAGTATTTTTGATCTACAGGTATCTCTGCCTCCTTCCCTTAGGGTTCTTCTCCTTCCCCTTATTCTTCTTCTCCATCAGATTCATCATCTGATTTATTTCCTATCTTTAATGCCTTCAACTCAGCCTGGAGTGCTTCCTTGATTCCAATCTTGATCATATCTTCCATCTCCTTAAATTTCTTAACCACTTCGGTGGTCATCCCCTTTGGAGGCATATTGCTAGTCTCTCCTTCACTCTCCTCTGCTGACATATACTAGAGTAACCACATAACCTTTTATGGCTCTAATACTAATATGATGAGGAGCACACAGTGGGAATGGACAATGGATCATAAATTGAACTTTTGAATTCTTGAACCTTTGAATCGTTTCTAGTCTTAGCGAACAGATCTTTGAACCTTTGAACTCTTGAACCTTTTGAACTCTTGAACCTTTGAACCTTTGAACCTTTTGTTTTCAGCAACACTTTGTCCGTCGGCCACTTTACAACTTATCTCTCCAAAGTCTTGGTCACTCTGATGTGAGGTTCAACACTCTTTGCCTATCGGCAAGAAAATCACCATTAGTCGTCTTCGAACTTGTCACTCCGACATTGCAACTCTTCTCGATGGGTGACTCTACATTTCTTGCATGTCGGCAAGACAATTACTATCAGCCATGTTAGCATTTGCTTTGTTGATACGCCGATGGACCAATCACTCTTTGACGTGACTTCAACCTTTGGTGAACTTGATTTGAGTCCCAGCGATACGCCGATGCACAATTTACTTTCTCCCTCTTCAACCGAAACCCTAGCACATGGATATGCTAGGTTAACCTATTGTGCAAAACACTCTGTCTGGATCCTCTGCACCGTCGAACACAAAAACAAAACAAGAAACAAAAACAAATACTTGTACAATGAAGCCATTCCACTGATTTTGACAGAAATCATACCAGTGGAATGCTTCACATCAACATACTGCAACAATAGAAAGCACAGAAAGAATAGAAATCTATAGTTATACTAATTGTAGTTACAGGGAACAGAAATCAAATTAACTGAACATAATAATTTTATTTCTCTTAGAAAAATACACACTTAGACACTTCTCTTCCCCTTTCGGTGGTTCCTTTGGTGTTTTTATCAACTCAACCTGCAAGCAGTTAGAAAACCAACCAATGCAAATAGTTGGGAGACCAACTGATCCAACTGCCTCAAATTGTCCTACTACCTCAAACTATCCTACTACCCTATTTTGGCACTATGTGATTACAATATGACAAAAGTGTGTTTTAAGTCACTTTGGACTTACAAAATGGGTTCTAGGTCCTGAAGGGCCTAGAGACAAACTGAAAATGAAAATGCATTGGTCAAATAGACCTTATTACAAAAGAAAACATGATTTTCTAGGTGCTCCTGCACTAGTATGTATATGTATATACATATGTATGTATACATATATGTATTGTACATATACATATACATACATACACACATATATGTATGTAGGTATGTATTTGTATATCTATATATGTAGGTCAAACATACATACATGATATATAAATGTCTTTATGTATATACAGATACATATAAACACAAATATATATAATATATGTGTATATATGCATATATATGTATGCACATATATACACACTATATAAACACATACATACATACATATGCACTCATATATGTCTGTGTGAGTGAGAGAGAGAGAGATAGAACTAGGAGACAACTAGCAATATTGGTGCAAGAAGCAGGGCAATCACCAATACGCCACATTTTTGAAAACTGGCAAAAGAATATCAAGATAACAAAAATATAAATAAATAAATGATTAAATTTAGAAAAAAATTAAACACATAATAACTATGCAACTTTAAAAATTAAAATAGATACATTTAAAATTACAAATACCATATTTGATAATCACATTGAAATGATGAGGATTATAAGCTTAAATAGACAATGTAGATTCCAAATGTCAAAACAAAACATAAATGATTTATCAGAATCATTTCTCATTATTCATACAATAGAATATCAACAAACTTCAAAGTACTACTCTCTAGATACTCTTTACTCTCAATTTTTGGCTCCTTTATAGATAATAGATTTGTGGATAAATCATTGAGATTATTTGCCTCAATAACCTCATCTTCCAAGCCCTCGATTGCTGACCATTAGATGGCATCCGGTCCCATTTTGCTAAAGGACCCTCCTTGTGCTTTGGGTGTATACTAGAGAGGAGATGAAGTATGCTATGAATGTATAACGAATTCTTTTCCTTCTTTGACCCTAGTCGACTCCTCTTAAATGAATGAATGAAATCATAAGTACTTTAATTCCTCTCACAAGATGAAGAACTAGCTATTTGTGAGAGTAATCAAAGGGATAATGATTGTAATTCAAGTGATTAATCTCCATGGTTTCACCACCACTAATGTAATTCCTAGTCCTCTTCTCCACCATATATGTTTTCACTCCAATTCAAAATCCCTTCATTACTTATCTATCATTGTGGATTTCTCTTCTTGGTGACTTGTGTGTCGAATGACTTTGGATTTATAGCATAGGATTGCTAGCATGAACCATCTCTTCATAGTACAATGACAAACAACATTGGAAGCTATCCCATTTAGATTAAAAATTGTGTGATGGATACATTAACCACATATCTACCATGCAAATGCAACAAGTTTTCAATGAGATTTTTGCTCCAAATGTGTGGCTTTTTGTGAAAGACCTTGCATCTTGTAATTCATGTGTCACATCCCTAGAAGACATATCAACATTGATTCTTTAGTTTCTCTTCTAGGCCAACTTGAATTCACACCAATTTTTGAAGAATGAAAGCTCACATTAGGCATTATCCCTTCAACTCTTTCTAATTCCCTAATTACCTCTTGTTGTTCCTTATCATTTGGGCAATCCTCAACACTTTCCACCTTTGTGTGAAAAGAAAAGAGTCATCCTCTCATATATGTGTCTTAAAAGGACTTTCCACAGTCTATGTGTGATGGTGGTTGTTAAACCACACCCTTTATTACTGAAACACGATCAAAATAATGACAACATACTCTCCTTTGTCTTGATATTGTAAACACAAAAATTAAAAAATTAAAAAAAAAATCAACTAAAATCTAAATTTAAAATTTAACAAATTAAATTTACAAGTACAACTAAAATTAAAATTTTAAAATAAACATTAAATTAATTTTATTAATAATAACTATTAAAAAAATTATTATTTTTAAATCCAATTATTTTGATAAATTTTTTTTAAGTATTTTTAAATTTGTTTAAGTAGGTTGAAAATAAAACAGAATGGAGAAAAAAAATATAAAATTAACTAGATAAAAAAAAATTAGAGCAAATATTTAAAATTTTTGTCTTACATCTAAGTTTTTGATTGGTATTGGAGTTGCCATAGGTCACTACAAGGACTTCAACCAACTATTCTCCCTCTGTCCTTGGTATGGCATAAACACTAAGCCAATATGTATTAAGACTCTAGTGTTTTCTTTTTTAACCATACACTAAAAGGTCAATGTTGAATAGATAAGATGCTTTAATCATAGAAATGGATGTCATAGTTTGCTAGCAGATTGTTGTTTACTTCATAATTTAACAATGGAAAAATGTAAAATTCTAAGCAACAAAAAAAAATTGAGCAACATTTTAAAAATTTAGAGCTTAAATTTTTTGATGACTTCAATGTCTTTTATTAGGAGATGATGCAGTCACTGGATCAGGTTGCCCAAAATGGACAAATAAATCCTTGCAGCCCCAATACACAAATTTGGATATAGTGCAACAACACCCTACATCAATGACAACAAAAATTACATAAACAGATAAGCACCAACATTACAGTGATGAAATTCAGAACTTCAATTTTGACTCAACCCTTAAATAATGATTGGAGATGACAGTCCTAAAAAACATGACAATAACTGGCCTTCTAGCCTTCCTTCAATACCAAGCCAGCAAAGAAGGGAAGATTCCTGATAGATTTAGTGACCGTTTACTGCATCCAGCTACGCCCAATTAGTAATAAAGACCGTTACAACAGCTGCCCTCCATTTGTAGTAGCCGCTGGGAATGATGGAAAGGTATTTCATCATTGAGTGTGCTACGTATGCAGATATTCGAAGTCAATATGTGAATAGCTGGACTGTGGACATCCTTAGTGAGTTATTCGAGGAGGCAAGGATTCACAATACAGTTGGTTTATTGATCAAGAGTCATAGCAGAAAAATTTGACCTCGAAAAGAGTTTGGAAATACATTGAGACGTTGTTTTCTGGATCCTTTAGATTGCATGGTCTTGTGTACGTTATTAAAATATTTTTTTCTTTCATTCATTGATTCATTCATAATCAAAGAGATCATGGCCTAGCAAGGGAAATGCCACCTTGTATAAAACAGTCGCCTGCTAGGTAAGAGTTATGCTACTAGTCATAACAACAAAATGTCAAATAATTGTCATCTGCTGCCTGAATTGTAATTGTTGTCGGGGTCAAATATAGACCATGTTTATGTGGTTGTTAGTTCCAAGACTCCACTTTTCACATCCAAATGAAATATAGTCTTAAAGGACAGACATTAGGATGAGTCACTCACCCACCAACAGCCCAACTGTCCTCACATCCAGCAAAGATTATGACCAACAGAAAGCCAAAATAAATCTACAGCACAAAGTAAAATGGAAAAAAAAAGAGTTTGTGGGTGAGTAGGATTATGTGTGGGCTTGGATGCTCCTGTATCAAACATGTTAGGTAAGTGAAACGCTTCATGAGTTTGAGGCTTATGAATATTTCATGAACTTCAGAATGGAGATTCTATGTTAATTTCAAATCTATAGTGTATCCTTGTTAACTTGTTAGACACTATCCATTTGTCTTCTTTCTCCATTGAGAATTTACCACCATTTCTGTCTCCTTCCACTCTAAATCTACATTCTCTATCATACTTGATTGTCCTTGGTGTATAGAAACACTATGTAATCCTCTTTGACAAACTTAATTGAATTTGTGTCTTGTTGAATAGAAACCTATTAGGGTTTTTGACACACATGAGATTCAAATGAATATATTATGTAGAGAAAAACAAGTAAAACCATGGTGAGGACAATGTTGGTAGGGGAGCAGGGGAGGTAGACTATTGTGCCCAGATAAACAAATGCTACAGCTATAGAAGGACAACAAATAAAACAAACACACACACACACAGAGACAAGGCACAAGGACAACAAACATATATTTATATTTTCCTCTCTTTAGATTACATTCAAAAACTCTTACAAAACTATTGCAGAGCTGCCACTCTATTTTCCTATTTTACCCCAATCTCTGGAGCTGCACACTAAATCAAATTTGGAGCTGATGTCCAGAGACTCTGTAGCTACCTGTAGATTACTGTTGCTACTACAACATTCCTTTCTGCTATCTTCTCTCTGCTATTCTCCTCCTTCACATACCTTCTGCTGCTGTAGGCTTCTCTCTTACTTGATTCTTCATTCTACGCTGTCAACTATTTTGTTCCCTCCTATTTTTCTCATACCAAAAACTGGCACTCAACTCATTTCAAATTCAAACTCACCTACTGAATTCAATGTTGGCAAGTGCAAATGGTTGCATGAGCAGATTTGAGGAGATCCCAAGTCTAACATGGGGACAGGGTGCATTTAATTATCTGACGGAAGATTAAATTCTTCCAACAGACAACACTAACATGACCATGTTGAAAAAATGTAGGTACAAATGTTATTATTGTAGTTCCAAAAATTGGACTTGGCAACTTGAAATTTTGACTCAGACTTGGGACTTGGCATGGACTTGGTAAAACTCAGCAAAAAAAGCCCTCATAATTAAACACACAAAAAAGAAATTAATGCATTTAGAAAACACAAAAGTCTAATTTGACTATTATTTTTTCATAATTCAAGCATTACACGTCATATGACCCTCAAACTCTCAAAATTTGAAATTTTATGGTTTCATAGTAGAACAATTCATTGTAATACAACAAAATTATAAATAATAAATGTATAACAACATTATGACTATTTACATATGATGATATGTTAAAATGAAAAAACAACCAAATACAATCTACATCTTCCTCTTTCCCCTCCTAGTGTAACTTAATATTTTAGACCTTGAACTAGAAGGTAAGTAAATATCAAAACGATGGTAGATTGTTTCCTCAAAAGTGTCTTCATTTTCCTCTAGTGCACCCAATTATGTTGCTTCTGCTGCTCATCTCTCTGATTCTGCAAGATCTTGATCCGTAGGCAAGACATCATTTTGTTCATCGACAGTCCATTCACCATAAGGATCAATCTCATCCAAGTTGATGGAATCATAAGCAATGCCCTCCACCTTTATGGTTCGAAGGCAAAGGTTGTATTGAATGAAGACAAGGTCATTGAGGTGTTCCCAGGTCAACTTGTTTCTCTTCTTTGTGTGAATGCTCTCAAATAGGCTCCAATTGTGTTCACACCCAAAAACACTACAAGGTTGGGACAAAATATGGATAGCTAGCCTCTGAAGATTTGGTGTGTCAACATCATAATTCTCCCACCATAAATCTACAAAAAAATCATTTAAAAAATATAAGAATTAAGTAAAAAATTTAGAGCTTGTTCAAAGTTCAAACTTCCAACTTTCAAGTTTCTAATTTCTACTTCTAATATTGAGCTAAAAATTAAAAGATTATTTTTTTACCTGGCTGTTGTTTTTCCCTCCTTTGAATTGCTTGAACTAAAGAAAAGAGCCTCCCCTTTGCACCCTTATAGACCTTGAATAAATAGATGAAATGCAACAAGTTAATTATTATGTATGTAAAATGGATGTTTCTAGGGAGTTGACACTACCAAATTCATAAATAAGATAAACTAAATGTAACCTCCAACTCATCAAGAACTTTGTCTCGTATCTCATTGTTTGGTAGCATCTTATCAATGCATGAAACAACACCTAGCATGACTTCCTCATCAACCTTAAATGTATCAAAGAAGTAGAACTTTGGGTCTAGGTAGTAGGCCAGGGCATATATCGGTTGGTGGAGTTGGTTCATCCATCTATAATTAATGATGCGTCAAATGATTTCATATTTTTTGTTTCCACCATAGTAATGCAAAATGGCCTCTTTGGTCTTATCCATGGCCTGATAGAGGAAACCCATTGGCATTCCATCCCCATCCACCATACGAAGAACCTTGACCAAAGGTTTTGTTACCTAAAAAATTGAAAATAAATTTGAAATTATTACAAAATTAACCCCACCCCTGCCGCCCTCCATAAAAAAACAACAAATAGATAATTTCGTATAAAATTTATGTTTGTATTTGTTACTTACCTTGATTAACTCCTCTCCATTTTTTATGACTAACTCATCAAAAACTATTCTTGTGGTCTTCTCCCCTTCAACTTTTTTTGGAAAATGGAGACTCCATCCAAGCATCAGACACAAACATTTTCTTGAGAGAATGAATTGTGGCAAGAATACTTTGCAAATTGAGGAAGTGGCTAGCAAATTGTGTCACTCCCAATCGCACAAGTTCCTTGCCCTTTGTGTGCTTTCTCATCAAAGAAAGGACCCAAGTATGGTCGTAGATAAATTTGGTAATCTATTTAGCATTTTCAACCACACTTTTGACCCATGCAATCTTCCCAATATCCTCTAGTAGTAAATCCAGGCAATATGCAGCACAAGGAGTCCAAGAAATAGTAGGATGCTTTTCCATAATAAGTCTCCCTGTGACTACATATGTTTTTGCATTTTCTATGAGAATTTAGACAACATTCTCAACCCCAACCTTTTGGATCAACCCATCTAATAGATTGCACAAAGTCTCATCATTTTTTACTTCATGAAAAGGCATCTATAGACTTTAAGAACACCAATGTGCCATTGGAAGCTACTAAAAAGTTAAGGAGAGTCCTATTTTTCCCATCTATCCATCCATTTGATAAGATGTAGCAGCCCTTTTCTTGCCATACTTTCTTTTGATCATGAACCACAAGCCGTGTATTTTTTATGGCTTCCTCTAGCAATGGCCCACTCAATTCTCTAATTGTTGGATTCTTAAGCCCCTTTATCGGCAACTATTAATGCATTCACCAACCCTTCCTAATATGGGTTGTTCACCACATTGAAGGCTAAATTACTATAGTACCAAAAGTTTGCTGTTGTCATCCTAACCTCATGGTGTTTTTCCTTATTCCAAGAGGTGCCTTCAAGATAAATAAATTTGGTGATGATGAAAAAGGAATATGGCTAGAAATAGAACCCTTAGGAGTCTCATCAATAGAGGAATGTGGATGACAAATGTTTGGGGCAACAAAGGAATCTATAGATACATTTTGATTCATTATTGCTACCACTACTTCCTTTGTATTTTGTTTTTCCACTTATTTCATTTCAAAGATAGCAAGTAGGGAATTCATCTCTCTTGGAATCTCTTTGGACCACCATATACCTATAGGCCCAAACATGCATCCATTGCACCCATACTTCAAACACAAAATTACATAGCCAAATTTGATGAGCCAACAACAAAAAACTTTTCTAATAGGCACTTTCAAACTAATGCCTTCACATCATCTATAGGTGCTTCTAGTTTGAAGTAGTTCCCTTCCAAACCAACAATGGAATCCATCAATCAAGGCAACTTTACTAAGAATAGAGCTACCCCTTCACACTCATAAATCCATTTTCCATAGGAACAAGAAATTGCTTTGATACTATGTTGAAGTTACAAGTATTAATATTTTAAAACTAAATCATATTGAACACAAAATAACATTGAATATGTAGATACTATTGATGATTTTTGGAATACATTAAAATTTATATTGATATGCGTGGCTTATAAAACCATTCATTTCTCATACTAAAATACTCAACCCATATATCAACTATTTATGGAAAAGTAACTCCCAAATACCTAATCTAACATTAATTACTAATGACATTTATTAACTAACATTGTTAATGTGTTTATTTATTTATAAACTATACTAACCTAAACTATAAATGTAATATCAAATTCCAACATATCACACAAATCTTGGATAAGAGCTAGGAATCATTTGCTTGTAGTTTTCTTATTATGTGTAAAATTGTATATGAGCATAATGCTTGAGTGAGTATGAAATTGTGGAGAAAATTACTTCTATCTCTATGTACTCTTATTATGGTGCAGTCACGGTCGGAGGGTTCATAGAATAAACTGTCCAGGTCATGTAGCAAGAGTAAACACAATAGAAACAACATAAATAAAGAATGCAATGAATGATTTGAATGCTCAATATATCATATATTCAAAAGTCTTATATGCTAGCAACATGCAGGCTACAATCTCGGGCTCACAAGCCCGATTCCAATTACAACAGATGTTGCATTGAAGTGCAAAACATGTAATGATCACAAACTAAAAACTATCTAACTGATTAACTATCGACTATTGACTTCCTAATACATCCTAGAGATCTATATATATCATCTCCAAGCTCAAGAAATCCTCCACGTCGACCAAGAAAGGTTACAAACTCCAATGAAGGAATGTAACATGTAGAAACCAATAGGTCGGGTCTAAACATCAGGTAATGCTCCACAAATGCATGAACCAAGGTACAGACCTCAAGGAAGGTCTATCTAATCCTTATGTGCCATGTGATATGTTTCATTTAGCTCTGTAAGTCATGGAAGTGCTCCGCAAACCTTCTCCTTCATCTAGCTGTCTATATACTATGTTATGTGGAAACAAGTGATCTTTTGATAGCGATAGCTTTTAGTAGACAAGTCCAAATGACCTAAAATTTGGATATGATGTAGATGAAGTTGTCTAGATGCTAAGTCCTGCTCCACGAGCTCTGATATAAAGATGCAACAAAATGCAGTACAAAAATGTTGAAACTACAACTGACTAAACTAAACTGAAAATGAAAAGAAATAATGCAAAATGTTTTTGGTTGATGCAAGATTGCTCTACAACCTTTTATGCTCCTGCATCAGACACCTGGGGTTGTTGAAAAGTGAGTCCCTCACTTTGCTGGGGCTAGAGGAAAATCAAGACAGCCCACCTTAGCCTGAGAAATCCAAGATGAATCTTCTTCCGGTCTACCTTTCCACTTTACCAAATATTCCTTATATTGCTTTCCTCTAGTGCTATGTCCAACTCTGTTGTCCAAGATGTCTTCTATCTACTCCTTGTTGCTATGGTAATTGATTCTTCAAATCATCTTCAATGTTGTCACTTGATTCTCCTTCATGATACTGATATAGGTCTGAAATGTTGAATATAGGTGATATACTCAATGTCTCTAGTAGCTCCACTTCATATGCATTTCCTTAATCAAATTTCATGAGTATCCTACATGGTCCAAACTTCTTCATCTTCAACTTGTTATATGTCCCTACTGGAAATCTCTCTTTTCTCAGATATACCATTACCTCATCACCAACTAAAAATTCTTTGTGTCTCCTCTTCTGGTTTGCTTGCTCCTTGTACTTGATGTTCATCCTCTCCAAATGCTTCTTGACTTGATTATGCACTGTCTCCATGTATCCCATGAATTCTTCTGCCTATGTGCTTCTCTTATTCTCCATAGTGATGTCCCTCAATTCTGTAATTCCTCTAGGTTTCATTCTAATCACAATCTCAAAAAGTGTCTTTCCTGTACTCCTATTTACAGAATTATTGTATGCAAACTTTGCTTGCCGTAGAATTAGATCCCAATTTCTAGTCTTCTCTCCTACCAAACATCTTAAAAAGTTTCCCAAACTCCTATTTACCACTTCTGTTTGTCCATCTGTCTGTGAATGAAATGTTGAACTGAACTTTAGGTCTGTCTTCATCTTCTTCCACAATGTTCTCCAGAAATATCCAATGAATCTTGTATCCTTATCTAAAATTATGCTCTTAGGTAATCCATGCAATCTCACAATCTCCCTAAAAAATAGGTCAACAACATGCACTGCATCATTTGTCTTCTTACAAGGTATGAAATGTGCCATCTTTGAAAATTTGTCCACCACTACAAATATAGAATCATGTCCTCTCTATGTTCTCGGCAATCCTAATATGAAATCCATGCTTATGTCTTCCCAAGGTCTCTCTAGTATTGTCAAAGATTTGTACAATCCAGTATTCTGACTACTCCCTTTTGCAACTTGACATACTCTACAATTCTGCACAAACTTCCTTAAGTCCTTATATATCTGAGGCCAAAAGTAATGTTCGCTTATCAAAGCCAATGTCTTGTCAATTTCAAATGTCCTATGAATCCACCACTATGTTTCTCTTTGATCAAATTATCCCTCATTGAACTTCTAGGTATACACAACTGATTTCCTTTGAACAACATATCCTCCTGAATGAAATAATCTAACCACTTACTTCTATCTGTCACAACAAGTTCCTTACATGCTTTCCATGGTTCTACAAAATCAAGACCTTCTTCATACATGTGCTTCAATCCTTCAAAACCTAATACTTCCACTCTCATTTCTATCAACAAATTCCTTCTTCTACTCAATGCATCAACAACTTTGTTTGACTTTCCAATCCTATGCTTCAATACAAATGTGTAACTCTGCATGAACTCTATCCATCTCATATGTCTCTGATTTAACTTTCCTTGACTGTTTAGGTATTGTAAATCTTGATGATCTATATACAACACAAATTCCTTAGGCAACAAGTAATGTCTCCACTTCTTCAAAGATTGAATTATGGCATACAATTCCTGATCATAAACTGAATATCTTCTCTTTGCATCATTAAACTTCTCACCGAAATATGCTATTAGTCTATCTTCTTGACTTAACACTACTCCTATTGCATTTCCACTTGTATCACAATATACTTAAAATACTTAATTGAAATCTGGTAATGCTAATACTAGTTCCTCTGTCACTTTCTGCTTCAACAATTCAAAACTTTTATTTGCTCCTGATGTCCACTTGAAATCCTTTCTGTCACCTCTCATGGTCTCTGTCATTGGTGTGCATACTGAACTAAAATTTCTAATGAACTTCTAGTAGAAACTAGCTAATCCATGAAATGATCTGACTTCTCCAATACTCTCAGGTGTTGGCCACTCAACAATTTCTCTAACTTTCTCAGGTTCCATCTTCAATTGTTCTGCAGAAATCACAAATCCCAAATATACCAATTCTTCCTTCATGAAACTACATTTCTTGATGTTTATTAGCAATTTCTCTTCTCTCGATCTCTACAATACTTGTCTCAGGTGTCACAAATGTTCTTCTTTTGTCTTACTAAAAATCAGAATATCATCCAAGTATACAATAACAAACTTACCCAAGAATTTCTTCAAAACCCCATTCATCAACCTCATGAAAGTACTCAGTGCATTAGTTAATCCAAAAGGCATTACTAACCACTCATCCAATCCTTCATTTGTCTTAAATGCAGTCTTCCATTCATCTCCTTCTCTGATTCTAATATGATGGTATCCACTCTTCAAGCCTATTTTTGTGAAATACTTTGCTCCACTCAAACAGTCCATAATGTCATCCATCCTTGGCAATGGAAATATATACTTAACTATGATCTTATTGATTACTCTAGAGTCTGTACACATTCTCTATTCTCCATCCTTCTTCAGTGTTGACACAGCAAGTACTGCATAAGGGCTCAAGCTCTCTCTGATCAAACCTTTCCTCAACAATTCCTATATATGTCTGTTCAGTTCTACATTCTCTGCTGGTGTCATCCGATGTGCTTCTTTGTTAGGCAAACTAGCTTTGGGTATAAGATCCATATGATGATTGATACTCCGGATTGGTGGCAATCCTTCAGGTACATTATCTAATATGATGTCTTCATACTCTGTCAACAATTCAGTTATCTCCTCTGGCTATGATTCTTCAGTCTCAACACTTAGGGTTCCATGCTTCTTAGGGATCAAAGCAAAACACATATTCTCATGTCTCAAACCATCCAGAAATTTCTTTCCATCAACCAAACAGATTCGAGCATTCCCACATACTTCACTCTTAGGCTCACCTTCCAAAGGTATCAAGGTGATTTTCTTTCCATTAGATACTATAGTGTAAGTATTCTTTCTCCCATCATGTATATCTTTTCTATCATACTACCTTGGTCTACCCAACAATATATGACATATATCCATCAACATAGTATCACACAATACTTCATCATGATAAGATCCAATATGAAATTTTAAAAAATATTGTTCACTCACCAGTACCTTGTGTTCATCTTAAATCCATGCTATCTTGTAGGGCTTAGGGTGTTTCAATCTCTCTAGGTTCAGCTTAGTCACCATTTCCTCTGAAACCAAATTATTAGTACTGCCACTATCAATGATAACCTTACAACATTTACCTCCTGATTTTCATTTGGTCTGGAACAAACTTTTCCTCTCTAGTGGTTCCTCAGTTGTCTTTGATTGAAATAGTGCTATCCTCATGACTAATTATTCTCCTTTCTCTATTTTTCCAACTTAATTAGGTGATCCAACAGGTTCTTCTACATAAGTTGTTCTTACACTGTTCTTTGTCTTCTTGCTTGTACTTCCCTGATGACATTCAAATGCTATGTGTCCTTCACCTCCGTACTTAAAACAAGTTCTTCTGAATGTTCTCTTATCCAACCCTCTTTCATCTCTTTTGTACCCTTCACTCCAGTAAGAATTATGATGTCCTCTATGATAGAAAGTTCTATCATCTCTCTGGTATGAACTACTATCTCTGTCTTCCTTCTTATATGAATTATCTTGTTTGTTTTGCTCTGTTTCTTCTTGAATGTTCAATCTCAGTACATTAATGTATATTGCCACTTTCTCCTTCCTTGCTTCACTATGTCCATTCCTTATGATCATCTTATGAAATTCTTCAGTATACTCCTTCACAAATTTCTCCTTTTGTTTCAGGTTTTGCAATCTCTTCAATAGTTCCAACTCACAGTCAGCAGGTATAAATTGATTTTTCAACTTTGTCACCATTCTATCCCATTTTATGATATTTTCTTTTCCTCTTCTATTTCTATCCAATTGAACTTCTTTCCACCAAATAGTAGCATGTCCTTTCAACTTAATCTTCGCAAATCTTACCTTCTCTGAATCTTCAATTTCTTCATATTCAAAGTATTCCTCCAAGTCATTTATCCAATCAATCAATTCCTCCAGATTCAAATTTCTAGTGTAATTCAGTACATCCACTCTAGGTCTTTCCCATCTTCAAAATAGCTCTCAACATCTTCACTTGATCTGATTCTTCTTCTTCTTCTAGGGTTTCTTCATTTTGATCAGCAGATTGAAATTCTTCATCACCACTTTCAACATTAGGTCTAGGTGTTAATCCTCTTCTTCTATCTTCTTCTACAACATCTAGTCAAACTTTCATTGTTTTCATTATCTCCATCATCTCATTCATTCTACCAGCCATAGTGCCTATAACAGGTATCCTCCTCAGTGGCATCTCTTCCTAGGATCCTGTACAACTGCCTCAAATTCGATGATTTGACTACAAGGTAGCAACTGCCTCACACTCAGCGATTTGTTGAAAAACACAAGTAGACTGCCTCAAGTCGGTGATCGGTTCACCAAAAGATCTTATTGAATGTCTTGACTTCCAAAACTTTGCTCCCAAAGGATTCAAAACTTTGCTTTGATACCACTTGCAGTCATGGTCGGAGGGTTCACAGAATGAACTGTCTAGGCCATGCAGCAAGATTAAACACAATGGAAACAACACAAATAAAGAATGCAATGAATGATTTGAATGCTCAATATATCATATATTCAAAAGTATTATATGTCTGAAACATGTTGGCTACAATCTCAGGCTTACAACCCGATTCCAGTTACAATAGATATTGCTTTGAAGTGCAAAACATCTAATGATCATGAACTAATAACTATCTAATTGATTAACTATCGACTACTGACTTCCTAATACATCCTAGAGATCTATATATATCATCTCCAAGCTCAATAAATCCTCCACGTCAGTCAAGAAAGGTTACAAACTCCAATGAAGGAATGTAACGTGTAGAAACCAATAGGTCAGGCCTAAACATTGGGTTATGCTCCGCAAATGCATGAATCAAGGTGCGGACCTCAAGGAAGGTCTATCTATTCCTTATGTGTCATGTGGCATATTTCATTTAGCTCCACAAATCATGGAAGTGCTTTGCAAACCTTCTTCTTTGATCTGGTTGTCTATATGCTTTGTTTTGTGAAAATAGGTGATCTTCTGATAGCGATAAATTTTAGCAGACAAGTCCAAATGACTTAAAATTTGGATATGATGTAGATGATGTTGTCTAGATGCTAAGTCCTGCTCCATGAGCTCTGATCTGAAGATGCAGAAAAATGTTGTACAAAAATGTTGAAACTACAACTGACTGAACTAAACTGAAAATGAAAGAAAAGAAAGAATGCAAAATGTTTTTGGTTGATGCAAGATTGATCTACAACATGGGATGCTCCTACATCATATTAGCTTGAAATTTGTATGTGAAACCTCCATTAATGGAGTTCTTGAAACCTTATGACTTTTCCCTTGTTTGCATTATTTTGTATGAAGTATTGGTTGAGTTTTAATAGTGTTTCTTCATGAATACTTGCAAATTTTGAAGAGAAGGATGCATGTTGCCCTTGAATACTTTTTTTCATATTTTTTTCTTCCAATTTGGACATATATTCCCCATTTCTTATTGTTATTATTTAAATCCTTGTTTACCTTCTTGAAATTATTGCTAAAAGAATGTCTATAGGTTATTTGTGGTCTTTATCATGTTAAGGGAACCATACCAAGAGTATTTAGGATTTCCATGCTAGTAATCAAAACCTTTCCAATGTGTATAAAGGATTACATAGCAATAAAGTAAGAGTGTCAAGTGTATGGTCTCTCCCTTAACATGTTTGTAGTTTTATTATTGAGAAGATTTTTTAAGAGTGTGTAGGACTACATAGTAATGGTAATACCCTTGTCATGGGTGTGCAAGATTCCATTACTAAGAGTAATAGCCTTTCCAATGGTTTTTTGATCTCAAAAAGTAGGTAGGTTTGGATGGCTTCCCTATTTGATGGCTCTTGATGAATCCATGGTATGTTATGCAAAGAAATATATGATGGTTGATTTGTATGTAAATGTAGCCCAACTTTAATTGTATGAGTGATGTAGGTTTTCACTTGCCTCTCTCTTAGCAAGGTGGGGCAATATTCTTAAAGTATTGTGTGGTAAAAGGCTTCTTCGGTTGGCTTAAAAGGGAGCTTGAAGACTATAACGCTTCCATGGAATTTAGAATTCTTTTGGAATGTTTATTCTTTCTTTGCAAGTTTGAAATTATAGTATTTTTATGCCTCTTGGTAGGCTTTGTAAGAAATTGGTGATTTGGAATGTTATTGGAATCAATGTCATTACAAAGTTAAACCTCTATGTGGATAAATTTGATGAAGATTTATTCTATTGTTCACAAATGTTGAATATTAAACATTAGCATTAATTTCCATTTCATATTGCAATGCATTAAAATAATTGATTATAATCCTTCTTTGAGACTTGATTTTGTTGGTATATATTGCCATTTTGATACCATTTATTGTCATTAGATCCATGCTTTTGGCTAGACTTTAAATTTCTATTTATATTGGTCAAATTTGGGTCCCATGTTTGAGGAATTTTCTCAATCAATTTGTAGGTAATTTCTATAGGGGTTTCTCCCTTTGCAGGTCTTTTTAAAATATTTTGCTAAACAATTACAATGCAATTTAAATTTGACAAATTTTGCTTGCAACAAATGCTAGTTTGGGCATCGTTTTATTGTGTTTAGGCACCATGTTTTATTGTTATTTTGGGCACCATATTTTTTGATTGGGGTGCCATAAATACTATTGTTTGGGTACCATAAACACTGCTAGCCTAGGATACCATTTATGCTTCTTTTAAGGCATCATTGCTCTACTATTTGGGATGTTGTTTTTTGGTTGTTGGACTAGCTACAATGGTGCCTCAGTTATTATATTCTTGAGTTTAATATGAGTTCTATGCCATTGCATGTTTCCTAATTATTTTAGAACTCCTTCAGGTATTCTAACAAACAATTCACACACCTTCATAAGATTGACTTGTCTAATTAGTTCTCATTGATCATTTTTTAAATAGTTCATGTGCCATTATTTGTTCCACATTTTAAACTAATCTCACTCTAAACATTTCATCACACAATTCACAACCTTATAATTTCTCTTTCTTTCAAATTATTTTTCATGATGAGCATATTTTCAAGAAATTCACAAACTATTAGCATATGACTTTAGCTTGTTTTAATTTATTCAAGCATTCCATCCAATAGTTAGCATACAATTATTTACCTCCATGCATTGCATTTAAGTTTGTCAATAATTTGGAGTGAATTTAATTATTGCTTTACTATATTATTATAATTAATGTCATTGTGAAAAATAATGAATGTTTTATATGAGTTGAATTAATGCAATAACAATTTCTCTTTCTCTCTCTAAAATGTATGTGAAATCTCATTGGTAGGATAAGTGAATGGAATGTTTGTATAATTGAGAGGTAATGTGTTTATTTCATATTTGACTATGAATTTCCATCTTATATTACCATTGTTTTATAAGGCTTATGAAAGTTGAAATAGTCTTGTGATGTTCTTACTTAGGAAATTTACTTATTTTACCTTGAGATTGTATAATGCCCACTAGTATGTTTGCCTTGTGTACTTTCTAGTTTATATGATATATGTTATTTTGAGTGTTTCATTAGTATATTATGTGATTCTGGTGTTATAAGTTGTTGCATTGAACTTACCAGTGAGGTATGTTGTGCCATCAAAGTGTTATGATGGTAGACTTTGGATGCTTTTATAGAGATGTTTTGTATGACCATCAAGGTGTTTCCAATGAGGTTTTGTATTGGAATTGAATTTTGACTATGTATTATAGGATGAATATGTTGTGCATTTATATGTTTAGATCATTACAGTGTTTTAGCTTCACTATTTTCACTATATTCGATATAGTTGTGATTATTATATGTATTTTAGCATTGTGTAGTATGGTTGATTATGCATCTTATTCTTGGATCATGCTAGTCATAGATGATTTACAATTAGATGTGATGATTTGATATCATGTTATGATTTATACCACATTGGGTGGATTATGTTGCTTTCGTTCGTATTATGTGGAGTGCCTGATGTTTGACCTGAGTGTGCAAGTACAAGGTTATTCCCCAATGGTGGTCATATTGGAGATGGTTGTCTTTGGGTAGAATATTTTTAGCCATATATATAATGCCTAGAGGTCTTACTTTATGCCTTTAGGTCTTACATCTAGAGGGGTTATATATAATCCCTAGAAGTTTTATTTATGCCTTTTAGCTCTTACATCCAAAGGTGCCATTTTTTATGCACACTCCCCCTTAATGGAAACTCCTTATGACCAAGCATTGATTTGAATTTGGAGAATTTGGTATTGCATAGATTTTTGGTTCTTTATTTCATATAGGTTTACTTTTATGATTATTGGGAGCCTAGCCTAGTTCTTCTTGATCATAGTATATCTACCATCTGGTAATCAATCTATTAAAATTTGTCACGTCTCATTTTTATGAACAATATAATTATTCTAGCTTAGTGAACAAATATTGTGATTGACCTATACCTTAGGTAATTTTGCATATGTGAAGGTAATTATTACAAGTTTATATTGATTAGAATTGGAAATTGATTTAAATGTAAATAACTGTCGATATGATTACAATGATTGCCTCGGCTATGTTTTGGAGACACTAACCTATTGACGTGAAGTTGAGTGCGAATGAATGTAGGTACTTGTCAAAGACAAGAACATGGTTGAGGTAGAGGTGTTCTAGCCACTTGGCAAGAACTGATGGGATGGATTACCCCAATGCAATCACACACCATGTAGTTTTCATATGCATTTTGAATGATTTTCTTATGCATCACTGTGTGGAAAATAAGTGTGGTTGATGATTTAAATAATTAGAGGATATTGTGTTAAATTGCTACAATAGTTTCTATTAAATGCATTATTTTATTTAATATCGTGATGATTAGATGTTAGAAAAATTAGTGTGTTAGAAATCATTTTCAAATGCATAATGTAATTATTTAAGTTTAATATCTTTTTGAATTGTAATTAAATAGGTATTGCAATTTGAATAAAGGAAAATTATATTTTTATTTGTATTTTAATTAAATAAATAATAAATATTGTTTTTAATTACCAAATTTTAGATGTTTGGAAGACAATATGCAAAGTAGAATTAATTAAATTATAATTAGATATATTTATATTATTGTATTATTATTTTATTTACTTCTTGATTTATTAAAATAGATATGTTTTAGTTAAATAATTAAATAATGTTAATAATAGTGTTATTATAATTAGATATTTTTATATAAATAAATAACAGAGAATTAAACAGCGGCTTCCTATTATGCAAGGCAAATTTACACTGCATAACAGTAAACTGCATAAAAGAAAATATTTAATTATTTTAAATAGCATTTTTGCTCAAATTTCATTGGTTGAATCTCATGCAAAGGGAATAATAACCCTAGTTCTAAAAATCTAATACTTTAGTTTCTAAACCTAATTCATGGGTTGCCAAAAATAAGAATATAGAGACTTTAATAAAAGAAGAGTGGGGGCAGCAAGAAAAAGACCATGAATTCATAACAGGAACCCACGATCTGTAATAAAAGGAAGGTGATTTGAGCTATAGGAACTTGTTTCTATCAAAAGAGAATTAGAGATCTATAGGCTGCGATAAGAGAGGGTGTGCAAGGAACCATCAGTAGCTTCCAATTCTTCTTCAATCGACTACTTTTCCAAGTTTTTAATCATATTTTTGCCTTCATTGAATTATGTTTTGTGGTTGTGGAAATGAACAAAGATTATGACTGTTGTGGGTGTATGTTTGTTATGCTCGACCCATGTTTACCTAAGTTGTCCTCTCTTTTCTAGCCGCTTGACTTCTTGGCTTGTTTACTTTATGCTGGCCGTCCATTCCCTTTTAGACGTTGTCTCTATTCTGGCCGCCGTCTCTTGATCTAGCCATTCTTTCTGTATGGCCGTTTGGCTACCTTCATGAGCCATCTTTATGGCTGACTGGATCGACCCAGTAATTCTTACCTAGCTTTGTCTAAACTACCTAAAACTAAGAGAATAATCTTAGATTTTGATCATTACTTTGAATGAAAACTATTAAAACTCAAACTCCATATGGCTGCCATAAACAATTTCTGTAGACCTATTCATGACTATATTTTCCTTTATTTTATGCTGATTGAAACAGTCTAGTTTAGATAGAAAATCAATCCATTATTATTGAAACTCAAAAACTCACAAAAGATAGACAAAACCTAGTTTCCTGTTATGGACTATTTTTCAATGCATTTTCATATACGTTTCCAGCAAATAATAGTAAGCAGTATATTCGTTGTTTTATTTATTTTGCTTTTATTCCTATAGTTCCTGTTGCTGGCAACAGGAAGGCAATAGGGAGCCATTTTAATTTTCTGCATTTAATTTGCTACACATGAAGTTAAATTATGTTTTTATGTATTCCCATCACCAAATTGAACAAGGTTGATAATGGTTAGATTGCATATGATTCTGTGGAATTATGACTGAATAAATGGATAATATTATTAGTCAGATTTAACATGATAATGAGAGATTATGATTGAGTAATGGATATGAACTTATGTCAAAATTAATAAAACTTGTGATGGCAAATTGTATGAAATGATGAATTATTGCTTGTAGAAAGTGTGATTTTACAAATGATGTTTTGGGAAGGGATTTTGAATTGATTTATTGCAAACTTGATTCTTTTATTTTATTATTTATTTTCTTGCTTCTTGGGGAAAGAAGTAGATTTTTATTTAGGAATGTAAATGGGTTGCTTTCTGGGATAGGATACCGAATGTGGATTTTTCAAAGATGGCTTTTCCTCTTTTCGGGAATTGTACCAAGTTACTTATAAAGGATTAGATCTAATCGAGATGACATTGAAATAGATGCTTATTGTCTAGAAAACTTGTTTATTTATCTTTGCCACATCCTGTTGTGAGATAATCTACTTTTCATTATTTAGAATTGTACATTCATACATCATGGTTGCATCAGGTATTCCCTCCTGCCAGTTGTTACCAGGTAGCTAGACATTTCATGCAGGACTGGGTTTCCTTCGTTTCATGAATAGATCTAGGGAAGTGTAAATACTTCATGGTTGGGTGGAAAAGCACCTGGGCCATGTTCCCATCTCTTGACTCATAGGTGGTGGACCACTTGGTTTGTGTGACTGATGAGTGTATTGATTCATTATTCTTGTTGTACATGATTATTGTACTTGATTAGATGTATTATGGCATGCTTGCTAATGGATTTATGTATATTATTTTATAGTACTTGTTACCTGGGTTTTAAGGACGCGATTATGTAAGATTTAATGACACTGAGATTCATATTTATGAGATTTATCTTTTTATCTTTGAAATGTTGTATCTAAGCAGATTATTTACATCTTTTTGTTTTGGATGTTATGATGTTGTATTTAAGTGGATTATTTACTTCATTTACTTAAATTTGGTTTAATGGCTTTTACATGTACTTGTGAGGCTTTACATTTTGGTATCAGAGCTCTAGGTTTAACACTAGGGCCTCTGTTTTCTTTTTTGGGACTATTGTGCTAAAGTTGCAAACTTGATACAGATTATCCATCATGAATACTAGAAAAACTTATCTTAGTGATGGATCAGGAAGTGGTCGAGGTAGAGGATCACGTGGAGATGCCTATGGAGGTACTCGTGGTGGTCAAACTATGGGAGATCGTGGAGATGCTAGTGATGATCAAGATGGGAGATTTGATCATATTCTTTCTCTCGTGACCCGACTGGACACGAAGATGAATGCTCTTGAGCAGGAGATCAGAGAGAATCGTAGGGAGCTGAATGCTAATGAAAACCCTAGAAATGCTAATGTAAATGAGAATCCAAGGATAGAAGTTCAAGTTCCTGAAGTTGGAGCTAATGCTAATAATCAAGCAAGAATTGCAGAAGAATTGGGGAAGGACATCAAGAAAGTATCACCGTTGAAATTTGATAGAAAGACAATTGGAGATGGAGCAGAAGCCTGGATAATAGAAATGAAGAAATACTTTGAGCTTTAAAACCTATCAGATTACACTAAGGCAATTTGGGGATCTTACCAGTTGACTAGTGAAGTAGCAACATGGTGGGATAATGAGAAGAAGATAAGAAGCTATTATTTGGTGAAATAACTTGGGAGATTTTCTTGCAACTGTTTAGAAAAAGATGGTTACCATAGTTATTCTTAGACAAGAAGATGACAAAGTTTTAGAATTTGGTTCAAGGAGGTATGTCTGTAACCAGTTATTGGGAAAGGTTTTCTCATCTACTTAAGTATGTTCCACAGTATAAGACAGATGAGAGATTTCAGATTAGGAAGTTTATTCTGGGATTGAGGCCATAGATTGGAGCTGAGGTAGACATTCACAATCCACTCACTATGGATGTCACTTTTGAGAAAGAAATAAAGCAAGAGTAGAGGTTGCAGCAGGTAGCTAGTTACCGTAAGCAAAGAGATGCTAAGTTTTCAAATAAGAAACCACAGAATAATCAACAGAACTATCAACAAAATAACAACCAAGACAATAATAGACAAATTAGGAATATGAAGAGAGGTAATAATTCTTAGGATGGAAATGGTGGAAACAAAAGAGGTGGCTATAACAATAGAAACAACAATCAGAGAGAAAGAGCTGAAGGACAGAGAGCACCTAAGGGTAGATGCTACAATAGTGGAGGGGAGCATTATGCAAATGCATGTACACATAAAAGGGGAAACAAGAATCAGCAAGGAGCACCACAACATCAGATTCATGTTGCAATGGATAATCGGCAAGGAGATTTTCAAGTAGCACCTATTTAGTTCCAAGGTAAGCTCTATGGACTACCTATTTCTATTTTAATTGATACTGGTGTCATAGAATGTTTTGTAGATCCTAGATTAGTATCTAAGTTATCTATTAGACCTAGACATATGGAAATATCTTAGATGGTACAATATGGCAATAGTGTAGAAAAGAGGGTAGACTCATGTCTAGCATTAAGTGAGTTAGAGCTTCCTAGTTTTTAGACGCAAGTAAATCTATATGTAGCACCTTTAGGCTTTTATGATGTAATTCTGGGAATCAACTGGTTAACTAAACATAAGTCTCTAGTAAGCTATGAAGACAAGGTTGTTAGATGTTTAGATGACCTAGGGAATCAAGTAGAAATTAATGGATCTAAGAGACCGTTAGAGCTTAAACAAATCTTAGCTATGCAATTGAAGAAAGCCAAGAGGAAAGGATGTGCCATTTATGTTGTCCAAGTAAAGGACCTTGACAAAGAAGAACCAGTGTTCAATAACTATCTATTCCTTAGATATTTTAGAGATGTATTCCCTGTAGAGTTGACAAAGTTACCATCGAAGAGAGAATTTGACTTCTCAATTGACTTGCTACCAGGGAATGAGCCTCAATCTGAGCCACCCTACAGGATGACTACTATAGAATTGTATGAACTTAAGGCACAATTGTAGGAGTTGCTAAATCAAGGGTTCATTAGACCTAGTGTGTCACCATGGGGTGCATCGGTTATCTTTGTAAAGAAGGATGGTACTTTAAGATTATGTATTGATTATAGGATGCTTAACAAAGCTACTATAAAGAACAAGTACCCACTTCCAAGAATAGATGAGCTCTTTGATCAGATGAAAGCAACAATAGTGTTCTCGAAGATAGACCTTAGATCCAGCTATCACCAATTACGAATTAAGGATGAGGAAATCTCTAAAATAGCTTTTAGGACTCGATATGGTCACTACGAGTTCACACTGGTACCATTTGGGTTGACTAATGCTCCAGCAGCTTTCATGAATTTGATGAATAGCATTTTTAGAGATTGCTTAGATGATTTCGTGTTGATCTTCCTCGATGACATATTGATATACTCTAAATCAATGGAAGAGCATGAAAGGCATTTGAGGATTGTCTTGCAGCATTTAAGAGAGAGAAATCTATATGGTAAATTATCTAAGTGTACATTCTTTCAAGATAAAGTGCACTATCTTGGTCATGTGAGCTTAGCTGAAGGGATTGCGGTTGATCTTGAGAAGATAAAAGAAATAATGGAATGGCCTGCACCGCAGAGTGTGATAGAAGTCAAAAGTTTTATGAGACTTGAAGGTTATTATAGAAAGTTTGTGGAAGGTTTCTCAACCATAGTAGCACTGATTACCACACTACAAAATAAGGGTAAGAAATTTGAATGGATGGAAAGGTGTGAGCAAGCTTTCCAAGTATTAAAGGAAAAGCTCACAATTGCTCCTATCCTCACTATGCCAGATTCTAATGGGCACTTTATAGTTATAATAGATTCTTTAGGGGAAGGATTAGGAGGAGTGTTGATACAGAATGAGCAGGTGGTTGCATATGAGTCAAGAAAGTTAAAGCAACATGAGTTCAACTATGTGTCACATGATCTTGAGTTAGCTGCCATAGTTCATGCACTTCAGATGTGGAGGCACTATCTTCTAGGTAAGCCCTTTGAGTTGAAGATAGATTATTTAGGGCTCAAGTATATATTTACTCAACCTAACCTTAATTCATGACAGAGAAGATGGTTAGAATTCCTTAGTGAGTATGACTTTGGAATTGAGTATATAAAAGGAAATTAGAATAGAGTAGTAGATTCTCTTAGTAGGAGAAGACAACTGGTTGCCATTATTACCATGAGATCTAATTTGAAGTAGAAAGTGATTCAAAATATTCAAGAGGATGAGCATTATGAAAGAGTAAAGAAAGCTTTGGAACTGGACCCCTTAGATAACAGGTTTGATGGTTATGTTGTTGAATCAGATGGACTTTTGAGATTTCAGGGAAGAATGTATATTCCTAACTTAGGAGAGTTAAGGAAGTTAGTGCTTGAAGAGATCCACAATACACCTTATTCAGGTCACCCTAAAGTGACAAAGATGGTCAAAGGTTTGAAACCTTTATACTTTTGGCCTAGACTTAAGAGGGGTGTGATGGAATTTGTGGCTCAATGTTTGGAATGCCAAAGAGTTAAAGCTGAGCATGTGCATCTAGCAGGATTGTTGTATCCACTTAGTATCCCTGAGCACAAGTGGCAAGTGATAAGCATGGATTTTATTCAGGGGTTACCTATGTCTAAGAATATGCATGATGTCATCTTAGTGGTTGTGGACAAGTTGACAAAAGTAGCACATTTTATTCCAGGGAATCTTTCAAATGGTTCTATGGTCTTAGCTAAGAAGTTTGTTCAGGAGATTTTCTGATTGCATGGAGTGCCTAAGATGATCATTTCAAATTGAGACACTCGCATGACATCTAGATTTTGGACAACTCTTAATGTAGCTTTGGGTACAAAGTTGAATTTTAGTTTGGCCTATCATCCTCAAACGGATGGTCAAATAGAAAGAGTCAATCAAGTTGTAGAAGACCTTCTCAGAATGTATTGTATGGATCATCAGTATAGATGGGAGGAGTACATTCCATTGGTAGAGTTTGCATATAACAATTCATACCATGCATATTTGGGAATGGCACCTTTCAAAGCTCTTTATGGGCGTAGGTGTCGAACACCAATTAGTTGGGATAAGGTAGAGGACAGAATTGTGATTGGTCCTGAAATGTTAAGAGAGATGGATGATCAGATGAAGTTGATCAAGGAGAAGTTGAAGTAAGATTCAAATCATCAAAAGAGTTATGTAGATAGAAATAGAGCTCCTAGACAGTTCTCAGTTGGTGACAAGTCTTTTTGAGGGTCAGACCTCATAAGAGTTCAGTATTGTTTGGCAAAGTGTCCAAACTTGCTCCTCATTTTGTAGGACCATTCAAAGTTTTGGAAGTGATTAATCCTATAGCTTATAGACTTGTACTACCGCCTGCACTTGCCAGAATCCATAATTTTTTCATGTGTCTTTACTTAAGCTTTATCATCCTGATGTATCACATATTCTTGATTGGCGCTCCTTACAAGTTTAAGATCCAGGAGTGGTACTCGTGGAGCCCACTCAAATTATGGGGAAGTGCAACATTAAGTTGCGTAGTAGAGATTTGGTACAATATAAGGTCCAATGGGATCAGTATTCAGAGGACAGTGCCACATGGGAGGATGCAGAGGAAATTGATAGATCTTTTCCTCATTTGAGGATATAGCATAGATTTCTTATTCGTGCATGGATTATGATACTTTGAGTTCAGTTATTGCTTTGATAATTTGATTTGTTATTATGATCATTTGATACTTTGAGTTGTTGTTATGATCTTTTGATACTTTGAGTTGATGTTATTGTTTTATGACACCTTGATACTTTATTGGCGGTTGATGGGTACCTTATTGTTTTGATGTTTAATAAGACATTGGGACGATGTCTCTTCCAAGTGGGGAAGGATGTCACATCTTGTTTTTATGAACAATATAATTATTCTAGCTTAGTGAACAAATACTTTGATTTACCTTTACCTTAGGTAATTTTGCATATGTGAAGGTAATTATTACAAGTTTATATTGATGAGAATTGGAAATTGATTTAAATGTAAATAATTGTCGATATGATTACAATAATTGCCTCGGCTATGTTTTAGAGACACTAACCTATTGAAATCAAGTTGAGTGCGAATGAATGCAGGTACTCATCGAAGATGAGAACATGGTTGAGGTAGAGATGTTCTAGCAACTTGGCAAGAACTGATGGGATGGATTACCCTGATGCAATCACACATGATGTAGTTTTCATATACATTTTGAATGATTTTCTTATGCATCACTATGTGGAAAATAAGTGTGATTGATGACTTAAATAATTAGAGGATATTGTGTTAAATTGCTACAATAGTTTCTATTAAATGCATTATTTTATTTAATATCGTGATGATTAGATGTTAGAAAAATTAGTGTGTTAGAAATCCTTTTCAAATGCATAATGTAATTATTTAAGTTTAATGCCTTTTCGAATTGTAATTAAATAGGTATTGCAATTTGAATAAAGGAAAATTGTATGTTTATTTGTATTTTAATTTAATAAATAATAAATATTGTCTTTATTTACCTAATTTTAGATGTTTGGAAGATAATATGCAAAGTAGAATTAATTGAATTATATTAAATTATAATTAGATATATTTATATTATTGTATTATTATTTTATTTACTTCTTGATTTATTAAAATAGATATGTTTTAGTCAAATAATTAAATAATGTTAATAATAGTGTTATTATAATTAAATATTTTTATATAAATAAATAAGAGAGAATTAAACAACGGCTTCCTGTTATGCAAGCCAAATTTGCACTGCATAAAAGAAAATATTAATTGTTTTAAATAGCATTTTTGTTCAAATTTCATTAGTTGAATCTCATGCAAAGGGAATAATAACCCCAATTCTAAAAATCTAATACTTCAGTTTCTAAACCTAATTCATGGGTTGCCAAAAATAAGAATATAAAGACTTTAATAAAAGAAGAGTGGGTGTAGCAAGAAAAAGACCACGAATTCATAACAGGAAACCACAATTTGAAATAACAGGAAGGCAATTTGAGCTATAGGAACTTGTTTCTATCAAAAGAGAATTAGAGATCTATAGGCCACGACAGGAGAGGGTGTGCAAGGCACCATCAGTAGCTTCCAATTCTTCTTCAATCGACTACTTTTCTAGGTTTTTAATCACATTTTTGCCTTCTTTGAAATATGTTTTGTAGTTGTGGAAATGAATAGAGATTATGAATGTTGTGGGTGTATATTTGTTATGCTTGACCCATGTTTACTTGAGTTGTCCCCTCTTTTCTGGTCGCTTGACTTCTTGGCATGTTTACCTTATGTTGGTTCTCCATTCGCTTTTGGACATTGTCTCTGTATACACCTAAAAATGACATGACTCTATCCAAATAAATATTCTTAATATTTATTTAAGTCAAATTCATCTATCAATAAATAAACAAACAAATTTATTTATTTGATTTATATTCTCCCAACAATTAAATAAAATCAATTTATTTAATTAAATTCTTCTAATTCCTCCAACAAATTAAATAATACCAATTATTTAATTAGTTCTTCCAAATTCATTCTAAATTAAATAATATCAATTATTTAATTGTTTCTTCCAATAATATCTTCTCTAAATTTAAATAAATCAAATATTTATTTAAGTTGTCCATTTCTTCTAAATTGAGTTATCTCTAAATATAATTCAATCCTTGTGCATATGCAATTGAATATTCTAAATATTTAATTGAGCTAAAATATCTTCTCATCCTCATGCAATTTCTATTTTCTAGTTCTATTCTCTTAACTGATTGATTTATTCTTTTAATCGATTAATCTCTTTAGTTCACTCATTCTTCTATTTTATCAATTCCTCTCATGCAAAATAGAGAAAGACATATATCTTCTCCTTATTCCCGCACGTTCCTCAACTATACTCAACCGTTGATCTTCTCATTCTTTCTATACCATTGATCTTCTCTCTCAAGTCTATAAATTGAACCATGTTCTTCCATTTCATTCATCCAAGCTTTTAGTAATGTTACTCTACAAAAATTACAGCGTGCCTTTGGCACCCACGTCATTCCATTTGCTTGTGATCAACTTGTTACCATATCACTACCATTGTTGTGAATCTCATCTTCATTACAAAGCATTATCATGGCCATTCTTCATTGACAATATTGGAATAGCAAGGAAGTGCACTCTCTAAGGGCCTTATTCATACATGCAAGATCGATTGAGATAGGCAACCAATGGAAGCTACGAAGTATTGAGGTTTGCAAAGGTTTTCATCTTTGTTTGTTTGATCTTGATTATTTCCCTTTTTGTTGAGTTTTGGGTATTATTGATATTGATATATTGATTATTCATGTTTACTCCAATTTTCCCTTAACATTTTTGGCACCCACCGTGGGGCCCTGCCCTGATTTAATCCAAAAAACTAAGGTTTTTGTGCCAAGGTTCCATACACAGGGGGATTCAGCGCATCTGAGCAATTCTATCATGCATCTAAACTCTGTTCTGGCACATATAATCTTTCAGCACACCTGACCTCTAAACCACGCATACATCCTCTGTTACGGTGCATCTGATATTCCAGTGCATATAATCTCTGTTTCGGCGCATCTGACCTCTGTTTCTACACTTTTGAAATTTTTGTGCTTTTGAGCTCTATTTCTGTACATTCAGGCTTTGAAGTTGCACATCTATTTTGAACAGTGGTTTTTAGGGTATTTCTTGTGGTTTTTTGTTAACGCTGACACTTTTTTGCAAGAATATTCTCTCATCTACTCGTAGGATTAGGGGCAGGTTTAGTCATTCTAGTTGCATTGTTAACACATCATCATTTTTTAAGGGATAGTAATCGAATGTTCATGCAAAATCACATCTAGATCTAACTAGGAAAGGAGTAACTTGAATCTTGTTGCATCAACAACTTGAATCTAGTCCCAATGCTAGGAGGATAAAATTGAACCACTACTATCTTATTGCTATCTTGCTTTCAAAGTTAACAACTTGCGTGTGTGCCCAAGTAGCTATCTCATTTAGTCTTTTTCATTTTAAATAGGGGAAAAGAACCATTGTCTTTCATGTTTTTGGGAATGATACTAGGCCTATGCTCTCCCCTATCTTGGGTGACCAAAATGCCAGACATATCATTTTCGCATGTGTTTAATCTTTAGAGAGGCCTGCCCTTGGATATCCTTTTGTCCTTGGTGAATGACCTTAAGTGGTAACAAGCTAAAGCCAAGCTCTGCCAAGCCACTATAAATAAATTATGTTTGGAGTGAAAGCTTCAAACAATGAGTGAATTTGTGTTATACTGATAGCTAACCTCCCCCAAAACCCTCCAAGGTGCAACCCTTGTAGGCTAGGAGACTCCATAACAGAGAGTAGTGCTACCACATGTATAACCACTTGAACAGTTGCACTTAGTAGTCATCCTTATTTTAGTAGCCCAAAAATTTTCTATTTGTTGGCACAAAAGGTGGGACCTTTGAAGCTGCTCCAATTCATGTGGTTCTTAGTAGAGATAGTAGAGACAATCCTAAGGTTCAGTGGGGGTATAAGCCTTGGGAAACTTGGAGCTTGGTATGTGTGAGAAGTGTGTGCCGTGGAGAGGATCTGGTACTACCAAGATCCTGAAGCTATTCACCTTGAATATGCACAGCTACAGGATCCAACAAATATTGCCTTTTCCAACCTAGGATTTGTACTTTCTTTTCAAGTAAAAAAGAGTCCAAAAAATTACAAAAAAAACCATGAAAATAATCTTTGTGTTTGTGGTGTCTTCTTGCTATAATTAAGAAAATTAGATCAAAAAGACCATCTTGCAACCAAAGAAACCAAAAACATAAAAAAGCATGCCAAAAATTACAAAAACAATAAAAAAAACTAGAGCTGTGCATCTGTCCTACGAAGCTGTGCATTTACATCGACTTGTTGTGCATCTGTGCCGACTTCCTGCACTTTTATCACCTGTTACTGCTCATCTACTTTTTACCAGTACTGCACATTTGTACTGACTTGTTGTGCATGTTTCCTCTACTGTTGCGCATCTGATTCTGTGCATCCATGACAGTGAGTAGTTCCACACACTTGGAGAAAAATTTGTTCACCTTTCTAGATACCCATTTCAGCCTTGTTCCAAATTTAGAGATCAAATTTTACCTTGTAGTTGCTTTCCCATCTGTTTCGCATCAAACCCTCTCTTTTGTCAGTCATCTCATCCACCTTCTACCAGGTCTCCCTAGCACAAAGTCAAAGTATCCTATATCAGATTAGCACAAGACCTTTTTCAGATCATTTTGGATTCAAGTAACCATAGTAGGTCGCAGAACTTCGCTAGTGGTCTTGGTGCATGACTAGTCTCTACATGGTAAACATGTATCGAGTACCCTTACTTGTGGCTATCATCTTGTATCAACCACCTTACTTGGAATCATTGATCTAGAGAGTCCCTTATTCAAATCTCATCAAAGCAAGTATCCCCTTCTCACCAACCTACACAAGCATCTTACCCAAGTCTCTAGTTTCACCCCACTTCATCCCGCGTTGACTTGCATGGTCTTAACTTGATCCCAGTACCTAAAGCAAATGGCCAAGACATCTGATAGAATGGTGTCCCCTCATGACAATGATGAGGAAATCGCTCATGACGAATTCCAAGAAACCCTCCAAGATAGGAAATTCCAATGATTGCTAGACAAAGTACTCCACGAGGACCCTTAAAAGTACTTTCTTCACCTAGCAAGCTTAGGGCTCAAACTCCCTGCTAACTTCGACATTAATGCGCTGAAAGAACAAGAAGAGGAAAGAATTCCTGAAATAGGCACAAATGAGGAAAAATCCCTAGACAAAGGCAAAATTAAGCAAACAACAGACCAAAACATGCCTATGGACACGATAGCAAAACAGATTCAAGATTTACAACAGTAGTACGCGAAACTCAAAATGGGGCCACCCACTAAGACTTATTCCTTGGAAGACATTACACCAGACCCCTTTGACAAAAGCTTGAACATGGTGCCCTTCCCCTATCGATTCAAAGTTCCTAAGTTTGACAAATACAAAGGAAATGGGGACCCAAGAGATCACATTAGGGAGTTTAGCGTGGCGTGCCTGGAAGTAGGTCATAATGAAACTTTCCTAATGAGACTATTCCCTAGATCTCTAGGTGGACAAGCCATGGAATGGTTCTCAAGACTACCCCTAGGTATTAAAATTTTCAATGAGTTAGTGAACCTATTCATCACACATTTCTCTTATAACATAGAGCACAAAGTTTCCATGCTAGATCTATGCAACACAAAGCAAAAGAGTGGTGAATCCTTCACCACCTTCTTATAAAGGTGGAGACAACTCGCGAGCAAATGCTCATATCATGTGCCTGAGAAGAAAATGATAGAAATGTTCACCCAAAATCTTAACCCCGATCTTAGTTACCAAATACAAATTTAATGCCCTACCTCATTCATGAAAGTCATTGAGATGGGATTGTTTATTGAAAAAGCTATGATCGCTAAGGGGCAAATCAAGTTGTACAAGGACACACCTAACTCAAACTACACAACAGACAAGTCAAAGTTTTCAACAAAGAATAAGAACATTGTCAATGATGGAGTGGTAGATGCCATGGTGGCGGCTTCTAAACAACAGCAACAATCTTCACCCTCAAAGGAGAGGCAAGCAATACTATGCCCAACAAAACACTCTCTCAGGAGTCAAAGCCATGTTTCACCTCAAATCCTAGACAAAAATTCACACCCCTAGGGGAGTCCCAAGAATCTGCGCTAAGAAAGTTGTTAGCCAACAATGAGATCACTCTTCCCCCCACTAGCGATTATGAACCTCAAGTGAAACCTCACTACTGGAAAGACACCAATTTCTGTGAGTATCATAGGGGAAGAGGCCACATGACCAACAATTGTATCCATCTCAAACATGTCATTCAAGACATACTTGACCAAAATCAAGTAGGTACTCAACAACATACCTCTAATGAGATGCATGTGGCATACAAGGATCTGCTTCTCAACCACAATAGGCCATACAACAACAACAACAACAATAACAACAACAACAATGGCAATAATAATAACAACTACAATAGACAAAATTAGAATAACAGGCACAATAATGCTAACTATGCGAGCATACCATTCGATTATACCATCAACTGCATTTCAAAGCACATCCCACAAGTCAATGTGGTCACGTCCAACCAGCAATCAGGACCCAACAACACTAATTGCAGCATCATCACCCGCAGTGGTAAGGTCACGTTGAACACCCTCCCTCCAAGGTCGTCACCTTCTTAGTCCAACTCCCATCAATATAGTGTCATAGACCAACTTCGAAAAACTCCTTCCCACATATCTATCTTAGAGTTGTTGCGTCTGTCTCCTTCCCACAAGGAAATTCTTGATAAAGCCCTAGTGGAAATGACTGTACCCACGAATGTGGCCCAAGAGAAGTTTCAATCCATGGTAGGAAATCTAACCTCCTCTAGCACCATATCATTTACCAAACAAGATGACCTCTCAGTGTCTCAACCTCATAACACACCCTTGCATATTGCCTCTTTCATTCATAAACATTGTATCAAAAGAATCCTCATTGATGGTGGGGCCAATTTAAATATTTGCACACTCAAGCTAGTCCTTACATTGGGGTTCTCTAAAAATGCAGTGGATCCAAGGAAAAAGATCATTGTTAAAGCCTATGATGAAGAGGAAAGAACTACTAAAGGAACAGTGGTGTTACCAATACAAATTGGACTAGTGATAAAGGATGTCATTTGCCAAGTCCTAGATAGGGAGCTAGCCTATAACATTCTCCTAGGTAGATCATGGATTCATGCCATGAAAGTGGTGCCTTCTACCTACCACCAATGCATAAAATTCCCCCATGACAGCAAACAGGTCACCATCCAAGGTGATCCCGACCCTTTTCAACATTGCAACACTATCCACTCAAAGCCTGATTGCATCATCCCCAACATTAGAGCTTCTACATCCCCCATCTCATAGCATGATTCTACCTCCAAATCTTCCTCATCCAAACCCAAAGAGCAGAAAATCACAATCAAAGAAACTGGAGTAGGGGAATATTCTATCAAGCATAGCCTCAACCTAGCCAAAATGCCTCTATCTCCAAGATCCTTTGGGCAACCTACACCTTTTCCAAAGCCATTTGCTCCTTCAAAGCCTCCCATAGTTCCCTTTGTAAAATGGGGGACCTTATTAGACGAAATAGAGGAAAGAGATATCTTACAATGGCTCTACATAGAAGAAGAAGAGAACACACAACAAGAACTACCTAAGCTCCCAATGGAAATCTATGGGTGAGGTGAGTCCATCTTACATAGAATGGGTTATGAAGGACAAGGTCCCATTGGCCGAAGAAAAGAAGGAATAATAGAACACATTCAACCTTCTTCATCCTCATTAGCAAGAAATACAAAAGGTCTAGGATACAAGGACAAGGGCAAGGAAAAGGCAAATGCTTGTCCAGTGGAAATGATCCATAACCTTCAAGAGGACAGTGACACAGATTCCAATGAATATGAGTGGGATGAACTCATAGAGCACTCCTATGATGACAAGGAAGTTGACACCGTCCAAACTTATAGCCCCTACCGTGAGGGACAAATGCTAATGCATAGACCAGGAGAGTGTGATTTGTCAATTCCTGATAGTACGACTTTCAAGGAAGGTTCAAGTTCTATCGCAATAAACAATTGGGAAGAAAGTACCATCCGAAATCCTATCTCTACCAATACCCCTTGCATATCCATTCAAACTATCAATGAATCAAATCTATCCTCCAAGCCCCTCCCCCTTGTACATCCTAAACTTATCGACTGGGATTTATAAGGAACCCCACAATTAGACATGTTCCAAAATGATGATGACTATATTGATTTCATGGAACTTAGGGACCACCTACCTACAGGAGATCATAAAGCTGGCTTTGCCATTGAACTCAATACTATGGCTTATTTCAGAGAGGGTACCAAGCCTTCCAATCATAAAAATATCAAAATAAAAACTAGATCTGATGGTGAAAATCGCTCTGTGGCATAATCAGATCTTAAAATAGTAAAAAGAAAGGACACATCCGATGGTGAAAACCCAACTGTGGCACCTGACGATGGAAGTTTGACACTCTCCCCGATGACATGCACTAGGAGAAGTCTCAAATTGTTGTAGAACCTACAGAACCTATCAACATTGGAATAGAGGAACAACCTAAGATCATTCACTTTGCTAAGTCTCTAACTCCACCAGAAAAGACTAAGTTTGTACCATTCTTCAAGAAAAATCAAGTCAACTTTGCTTGGTCATACACATATATGCCAGGATTAGATCTAGATTTGATTCTACATCATCTTCCACTTGATCCAGGAGTGAAACCAATCAAACGGAAGCTGAGAAAGATGCATCCACACATTGCACTACTAAGGAAAGGAGAACCCAAGAAACTACTGGATGTAGGGTTCGTCAGAGCAATAGACTATCCAGGATGGGTCTCCAACATAGTGCCAGTATCCAAACCTGATCGCCAAGTTAGATTATGCAATGATTTCTGAGATCTAAAGAAAGCTTGCCACAAGGATGACTTTTTGTTGCCAAATATAGATATTGTAGACACCCAAATTTGTCCCAAATTTGTCCATGTCTTGCAACACCTTGTCAAAAACATCACTTAGACATCATGTAGCATTTTATCCTAAATCCCACTCTTAATCCCACATATTCCATTAGCCAATTAATTAAATAAATTTTATTTATTTAATTAATTTCTAACTCATATCCCAACTAATTCAAATATTTTATTTGAATTAAATTCCCCACTATCCAATTAATTAAATAAATTTTATTTATTTAATTAATATCCAACTCATATCTCAACTAATTCAAATATTTTATTTGAATTAAGTTCTCATCATAAGCCGACTTTCCAATTAATTAAATAAATTTTATTTATTTAATTAATTTATCTTATCATTTAGCCGACATGTGTGCCTCTTTCATTTAAAAAGATAAGTGGAACTACAGCCTTTTATTTAATATCTTTCATATGTAGTACTTTTTATGTACACAAGCACACATGAGCCCTATTCTCCTTGACACTTGTCAAATGACTACAACTCCCTTGAAGAGTGGGATAACCTAATCAATCCTAGCCGTCCACATCAATCAATTAGCTTTTTAATCTCAGCCGTCCATTGGAACCAAGCCTTTCCTATAAATCAAACCCCTCACAAGCCATTAGCATGCATTGAGCCTTAAGCACCCTTATTCTGTCAAATTTTCTAAAAGGGCATTGATCCTCAAGTATCCACATGCTGTTGAAATATCATTAGAGCCTTTGCATCCATCATCTATCTCCTTATCAATGTTATGCTGCGGAATCGAGCAATCAACACAACAAAGCGATCAATCAATTAAGCTCATTTTGCATCTTTGAGGTATTGAATTATTTGGGTTTAGGTTATGCATTTCAATTGTTTGATCATTTCCATTTATAAATCCAAATTTTTCGATATACATTTTGGCACGCCCGGTGGGACTCACGTCCTTGATTAACTTCTCTTATTTGAGTTGTTTTTATGAAGTTTAGATCTCTTGGAGCACCAATCTTTCATTTTTGCAAGCTTTTGTAGCAAAAATTTGTGTTTTTCTAACCCTAGTTTGCAAATATTTGGCTAAAAATGTATGTAGATGATCTCTTAGCCCAAATCTAACCTCACCATTGCGTCCAGGAGGCTGTTTCCATAAACTTTGAGTACAAATTTGCCTAAATTTGATGAAAAATGGAGCGTTTGGTGAAGAAAACAACAACCGGACTGCAACAATGTGCTTCTGGTAATTCAGGTCGCTTATGATCAAACAGCAGTCGCCTGGGCTAAATCAGCTCGCCTTTGGGCAAATAGCAGTAGTTTATGGTCAAATCTAGCTCGCTTTTAAGCAAACAGTGCTCGCTTTTGAACAAAAAGAGCCCGCATATGGTAAAATTGGTCGCTTATGGTTAACATTTGCATTCTGTCTCCTGAAACTCTCCAGGTCGCTTTTGGGCTATTATGCATCGCTTTTGGTCTGTTGTTGGTCGCATATAAGCTATTACTTGTCGCTTCCATCCATTTTTGCATTGCTTATGAGCAAAAATCCACCGCTTTCTGCATATCCGCGTCGCTTTTACACCGGGATCGGCCGCATCTATAATTTTCTGGATCGCCTTTAAGCCAACAGTGATCGCCTCAGGTATGATTTGGATCGCTTTTGTATTAACAGAACCCGCCTATTGTTTTTGTTGTTCGCTGTGGGGTTTTCAACTGAATTAATCGCTTATGGCCTAACAGTGATCGCTTCTGCATTAATTCAGATCGCTTTTAAAATAACAGTCATCGCTTTTGATGTCATGTGTGTCGCTTATGGACTGACAGTGCCCGCTTTTGACCTGATATGCATCGCTTTTGAATTAACATTGATCGGCTGTGTAGACAGGGTTTCTGTGTTTAACTATCTCTTTTTGCAGACAGGTCACTTTTAACCTGAAACCGGTCACTTTAGGATATAACTGTGTCGCTTATGAATCTGAAGATGCCACTTTTAAACGGATATGAATCGCTTATGAACTGACAGTGATCGCCTGTGCAGGATAGGGTTTTGACTGTGTTTTGTAGATACAGGTCGCTTATAGGCCAAGATCGATCGCTTTTGGCTTTTCTTCATCACTTATAAGCCTACAGGAACCGCATCTAGTATTTTTCATGTCGCATTTGATCTGCAAGATCCCACCTGTCGCAAATACAGATCGCCTCTGATCAACAGTATGTCGCATCTGGCAACTGTAACTTACTTCTGCTTGCTGTCATTGTGCATCTTGGTATTTCTATCATAACTTTCACATGCGGAGGCCAAATCGCACAAACAAGGACTTGTTGAAAAGCTGGGAGGACAAACTTCACAACTGTACCACTTTTATCAGGTGACTGTACTATTTTTCAGGCTTTTTTATCAGTCAAAGTTCAGGTTCATTGCAAACTTCATTTGAGCATAACTTGAGCAATTTTGATCATTTTTCAGTGAAACTTTTTTTCAAATTGCTTAGAATCTCCTGAACTTTCTGTTTATGCAATCTATTTTTCTATATTAGATCATTTTCATCTTTTTCATGTAATCATCTTCTTTGCAAGATTACTTGTTTCTTTTTGGAATTGGTGACTTGTAGAGGCATCTAAGGAGCTGGAGCAACATTGACATCAACATCTACAGCAAATTGGAGAGTGATTGTATCAGGTGCAATCATTCTAATCTTTCATCTCTTTCATCTTCTAATCATTGTTTGCAAACACATTTGGATTTTGGGCATAAAACGAACAATTGTTTGCAAATTCACATGAAAACATTGGGCTAAAACGAACCATTGTCTTTCATCACATTTAGATTTGGGCTTTAAAACAAACAAGTGCTTGCATTGTCTTCTACACATTGAACTTCTAAGGTTAATGAACCCCATGCGAGTGTGACCAAGTAAATGTGTATGCTCTCTCCTCGCGTCCCAACACAAACTTGGAGATCAAAAACATTTACTTGTGTTGCTTTTGTTTAGCCTTAGAGAGGCCTGCCTTGGTATCCACCCCAAGGGAACGACCTCAAGCGGTACTTTCATCCGGTCCGCTATAAAAATCAGAGGATAAGGCGAAAGCCAAGTCTAACTGGTATTAGCGCTCACCATACAGTGCTAACTCGAAAGGAGGTGTACCTTTGTGTATATTAAAACTCCTAGTAGGGTTAGTTAAAGTCTTAAGTGGCTTGCTGGATGCTCGTGGGGTGCCGGTCCCCCGGATTTTCACTAGAACCTCCTTGTGATATTGGCCTTGCCTTGACTAGGACTTGTTGAATTGTCTTCACGTGCTTGCTTAACCAACATCACATTATTCCAAACTAATAACTTGCTTATGTGTCTTGCATGAGTGATTCATGTGTATATATGCATAATCATTTGTTTGAATATTGCCACATCAAGCTCTAAACACCCAAACACATAAAGACAAGTCATCCTACACATTCTTCCAATAACATTCAAACCCAATCACTTTCATCCCAAACATAACCTAGTTATCATCCAACCCTTCATATCCACATCATCCAAACAAGCCACATCATCATCCAAATCCCTAAACAAGTACTTGCTAAAAGAACTTAAGACAAACACTTGGTGACAACATGTCTACACTAGAGGACCCAACAATCAAATTCCAAAGATTCCTTCAAAATATTTATCAAGGATCACAACCCCTAAACCAAGACACCATTGAAATATTACACTTCTTCATCCAAAGAGCTCAACCCCATGCAAGTCAATCACCTCAACTACAAAACTTCATAGCCCAAGTCCAACACCTTTTAGCCACTAGTCAATCTCGACAAGTACAACAATCCTTAGTCATTCCATACCAACCTAATCCACCTTATAGCCAAATGTCATATCCACCCACCTCCTATCAACTTAATCCACCTATCCACCAAGTCAATGCCACATCAACCTATGAACATTCACCTCAAGCTTATCCAATCCCTCATGCCACCGTTCCAATGCACTACCAAGCCCATCCACAAGGCAATCAAGTGATATTACAAGAACAACATCCAAGTCCCAATAGCACTTTGTACATAAATCAAGCACGTCCAAATACACCTTTTCAACAAGACCACCAAGCACCATTGATAGATCTAAATCCACCTCTGCAACAAGAAACACATGCAAATCCCAATGGCCCCTTGTACATAAATCAAACAAGCCTAAGTTATCCTATGCAAGATCCAATAACCTTTGATAAGGGAGATACCAATCTAGAGTGGCCTTCATCATCTAATCACACACCAACACATGAGCCAATTAGTCCTATCCCAACACCACCATTTGATCCTACTCCTAGTCCATTGGTCCATCAACCTTCCAAATCACCAAGCCCTTCATTACCTTCATCACCATGTCATTCTAATCCTTCACCAAAGGAGGCGGCTGAGATAGTTTTACAAAGAATGCTTGAAGCAAAACTCATTGAACTTCCTAAAGTCAAACCATGTGAAGAAAGTCCATATGATGAACATGATTATTGTGCATACCATAGGACCAAAGGCCACAATACAAATCAATGCCCAATATTTGTCTCAATTGTTTACAAGGTGTACCTACCTATAATGGGAAATCATGCCACATCATCCCAATCCCGTGTGTCACCCTCATCTAGTCCAAATCCTAATCCATCAAACTCCATTATCCTTCCATCCAATCAAAGTCCTAATCATAAGCCTACAACACCATCTACTATTATCATTCATCCATTATATTGCCTATCTACACATACCCTTGCGAAGGATGTGATCCATTGGCTACTAGCTAGGAATAAACTACCTCCATGTCAAACCCCCATTCATGAGCCTACCAAAGAACTTCCAAAGGTCATGTCCAATCATATAATCCCATCATGTGGTCCACCTATCCTTGAGCCTATACAAGAGACCTCAATTAACATTCTTAGCCCTTTAAGCCCATCATGTGACCTACAAGCCATCAAGCCTATTTGCGAACCTTCTATCATTAATCGAAGTCAAGAGTCATCATGTTCTCATGTTGTTGACCAAGAGCCTATCCAAGAATTATCCACTTCCATTCAAGCAACCCAAGAGGTGTGTCAAAGGTTTTATCCTAAGCATGTGGAAATATTAAGCCCTAGTCCAACTCAAGATCAAAACACTTCCATTCAACCTATCCATAACATTTACCTTCTTTATGATCAAGATGATATCTATAAAGAAGCTATCCATGAGCACCTTGATCCTATTCATAATCCTATCCATGAGCAAGATATCCACGTTGCTCCTAGTCATCCTCCATCTAGCCCTATCCATAATGAGCAAACATCCACTTGTCATGATGAGACAATTGCCTCTCAAGAACACATAAGCATAGAAGATCAAACACATAGCTTGGATCTTAGTGAACACAATGCTAATCAAGATCCTAATGATCCTACTTCCACATCCACCATCAACTCCACTTCAAGTCCACCATCATGTCCTATTGGTCTTACCACCCTTATACATGAGTGTTCTTCCTTAGGACAACAACAACCTTTGTCCTCTACTTCACCTTCTCCATCCAACAACAAACTCAAGTCTAATGTTCAAAGCACACCAAGTCCTATAGTCAATCACATACTCCAAAACATGAACTACCAAGGCAAAGGTCTAGGCCTTCCCAAACAAGTTATTTTGGAGCCAAACCATGTCAAAGTTCCTCCATGCTCATATGGCCTTGGATACACACCCCAAGGTAAACAAGGTAAAGATGTTGGTAATTCCTCCATCCATCCTAAGTCCAGTTTCCATCACAAACCCCATCATCTACCCAAAACATATCTTGCCATTTCACCTCCATCACCCTCTAAATGTCAAAAGCATGTGACCATACACCTTCTGCCATCCACTTTACCTCCACTTTTACCAACTCCAAATATCCCTCCATCCACCTTGCCACCATTGCTTCCAGCACCTAACATACCTATCATTCATAAGTATCTTTACATCCCTAATCATGGCCAACAAAAGCACACATCATTTAAGCATAAAGCTTCCAATCATTCCATCCACTCCACTCACCCCATGGGATTCAAAAGCAAAAATTTTGATGCCTCTACCTATAAAGCTAAAAATCCTACTAAAAATCCTAAAAGTCTTCATACCTTAGGACATAAAGAATCAAAATCAAAGCAAAGTTCCTCTAAGCAACGATCCAAACCCTTACTTCCAAAAGCAAAGCCCAAAAGAAAAATGGTTTGGGTTCCTAAGCAAAAAACTAGCAAAGCAAATGAGACATCCTCCTCTACACCTCAAGAATCCCAACCACCTATATCCATCCAAAAGCCTACTTCCATCCAAAACTTCCATTTCCCTCAAAAATCCCACAAGCAAAGCAAAAGCACTAAAAATACTAAATCTATGTGGGTTCCTAAATCACTTCATCAACCATATCCTAAGCAAACATCTCCATTGCTTCCTACACCACCATCCAATCAAAAGCTTCAATGTTTATCACGGTGTGTGCAACCATTGGTCATGGTTCCCTTCCATTCCAAAACATTCCCACATGCCTCCATCTCCCCATCCTTCATCCATTATCCTACATATCTCCTCAATCACCTTCCTATGGTCCATGCTTTGGCATAAAATTTTCATCCATCTATCCTTGCATGAACCTTTCATAATCCACATCATAATCTACTATCCACCTAATCCATCTCCAATCAACACAATCCCTTATCAACATCTATGAGCATAATGACATGGTCCATGCGAAGACATCATCCATTTCTAAAGGGACACTATCAACCTTCATAGCACTAGCCACTTGAGTCCCTCCTATCCATTACCATGGTGAAAACCTGGCAAACAGGTGCCATGTGTAATTGTCAACCCATCTAAAAGCAAAAAGAAAAAAAAAAGTAAAAAAGCAAAAAAAAAAAAAGTCAAAATAGTAAAGAGAAATCCCTTCATCCAATGGTGAAAACCTGGTAAACAGGCACCTTGGATAAGTACCATGATGAAAACCTGGCAAACAGGCGTCATGTGTAGGTTGATCTTCTATGTCACTTACACTTGGGGGCACATTGTTTCATCCAACCTATCCATTTCCAAACTATCTATCCCATTATATCATTTACCATCCTACCATCCTTAGCCATTACATAAACAAGCCTATCCTATTGAACCTATTTATCCATTCATCCATCCTTCTGCCTTTTGATTTTGATGAAGACATAGGGGCAAAATCTTGAAACATGCTTTGGATATCTCTTGGTATACCTCATACCTTCCTCATCAATCCATATTATCATTATCCACCTATCATACACCTTGTCATGTAAAACCTATCATGTCATCCCATGGTCATGAACTTTGTCATGTAAAAATCCTAAGCATTACCACCTAGAATGGGGGCAAGTTCTTCCTATGCAACATAGCCTTTGAAGATCACATCCTAGCTCCCTTATGATCCATCCACTATGGCATATCCTTATCATAAGCTTTCCATCTTATAGCTTATCCCCATCCATTTATCATGAGCTTTCCACTATAGCCTACCTATTTGTTCATCATGAGGCATGCATCCATCCATATATCATGAGCCTTCCATCCCTTATTGCCCATCCTTTTATCCATCCAATCCCATTCATCCATCTTTGCACCTAGACTTGGTTTTCCCTTGTCATTGGTATCTAGCACAACAGCTACCTAAATTGTAAATCCATTGACATCCCAAAACATTTCAAAAACTACAAAAAAAAAATTAAATATGTCAAAAAATCCAAAAAAATCAAATATCCAACAAAAAATCCAAGCAATAAGATCAATTCAATCACCATCCAAAACAATCCACTCCATCAACATCAATCAAAATCAAAATTATCATCATCAATTCTTCTTATCAATAACATTCATTCATCCATTTCAATCAATTACTTCTTCCAGTCATATCAATCAAATCAATCTAAGCAATGATCTTAAATCCATGTCACACTAATCCATATCAAGCAAGCTAATGAATCAAGGAACATTATCCAATCAAATCAACAGGTTTTGATCCTACTCTTGTCATGAGCCCAATCAATCATCATCAATTATCATCAATGGGATATAGCGTTCCCACATCCTTGTGTTGATCTAGGGATATAGCTTTCCCCACAATGACAACACTATCTATCTTTATCAATGAAACAATCAATCATTGGTTTATGACATGACAAGGGCAATACCTTGTTTATTTTATATCCTTTGTGCACACTAAGAACACTTGCTTATACTTAGATTGAGTGGACACTCTTATCATCACACCATCACTATCATTATTCTAAACAAATCCAATCATCAAAACAATCAACCCAGCAATAGCAACCATCACAACCAAAGCACATCAAGCCAACCATCACAACAAATCCTATCAATCATCAGCATTAACACCAAAGAAAATCAACTCAAAGCACATCAATCCAACCATCAAAATAAATCCTATCAATCATCAACATCAACACCAAAACAAATCAACTCAATCACATCAACTCCAATCAGAACAAATCCAGCCACTCCAACAAATCAAAAGTAGCTCAATCCCCCACATATCATCTAATCATCCATTCATCAAATCAAATCATATCAATCTAATCATCCATCATTTCATCATCTTCAAGTCATTCTAAGCAAAGATCCAAATGCAAGCCCATCCTTAATCCATACCAATCAAGTTAATCAATCAAGACAAATTATCCAATCGCAATCCATGGTCTTGATCCTAGCCTTGTTGTAAGCCAAAGCAATCAGTCAATCAGCCAACCAACTCAGCAAACAACCTTGTGTTGATCTAGGGATATAGCTTTCCCCGCAATGACAACACTCTCAACTATCAACAATCAGCAATTAATCATTGGTTTACAGCTTGATATGGGCAATACCTTGTTTGTTTTTGAATCATTTGTGCATGCTTGCTTGCTTGCTTGTGTGCGTTATCATTTTATCTTGCATTTGCATCATATCAATATCAATCCAGCTAATATTCATATCTTGTATCCAGACAAGGTTGTATTACGCTGGGGCACAAGACACATCGTCACCCTGGTCCTTATACCTTGGTGCATAACATCTAGTGCTATATCAAACATCATGGTTGCTCACTTTCATTGCAGCATAACGCATCATTCATTTCTTCTATCCATTCCCTTAGCTATCTTTCTTAGCCAAACTATTTCTTTTCGAGAGCCTACCCGTGTTTGTCCAACCCGCATATCCTCTCGAGGGGGCATCATCATCCTATCTTTCCATCATTATTATATCCTTACATCAGCATCATCATTTTCCTTTATCCATACCTTAACTTCTTTGAAATGATGTTACTCGATATAAAGCTTATCATCTCGAACATCATCTCAAAGAGGGGCAAAATGTAGACACCCAAATTTGTCCCAAATTTGTCCATGTCTTGCAACACCTTGTCAAAAACATCACTTAGACATCATGTAGCATTTTATCCTAAATCCCACTCTTAATCCCACTTATTCCATTAGCCAATTAATTAAATAAATTTTATTTATTTAATTAATTTCTAACTCATATCCCAACTAATTCAAATATTTTATTTGAATTAAATTCCCCACTATCCAATTAATTAAATAAATTTTATTTATTTAATTAATATCCAACTCATATCCCAACTAATTCAAATATTTTATTTGAATTAAGTTCTCATCATAAGCCGACTTTCCAATTAATTAAATAAATTTTATTTATTTAATTAATTTATCTTATCATTTAGCCGACATGTGTGCCTCTTTCATTTAAAAAGATAAGTGGAACTACAGCCTTTTATTTAATATCTTTCATATGTAGTACTTTTTATGTACACAAGCACACATGAGCCCTATTCTCCTTGACACTTGTCAAATGACTACAACTCCCTTGAAGAGTGGGATAACCTAATCAATCCTAGCCGTCCACATCAATCAATTAGCTTTTTAATCTCAGCCATCCATTGGAACCAAGCCTTTCCTATAAATCAAACCCCTCACAAGCCATTAGCATGCATTGAGCCTTAAGCACCCTTATTCTGTCAAATTTTCTAAAAGGGCATTGATCCTCAAGTATCCACATGCTGTTGAAATATCATTAGAGCCTTTGCATCCATCATCTATCTCCTTATCAGCGTTATGCTGCGGAATCGAGCAATCAACACAACAAAGCGATCAATCAATTAAGCTCATTTTGCATCTTCGAGGTATTGAATTATTTGGGTTTAGGTTATGCATTTCAATTGTTTGATCATTTCCATTTATAAATCCTAACAACAAGGCATACCATGTTATCTCTCATGGATGGCTTCTCTAGATACAATCAAATCAGGATAGCACCAGAAGACCAACATAAGATGGCTTTCACTTGTCCATGGGGCACTTTTTGCTAGAATGTCATGCCATTTGGTTTAAAGAATGCAGGAGCAACATATCAACGTGCTATGACCACTATCTTCCATGATATGATGCACGTCACAATGGAGGACTATCTAGATGATATCCTTACAAAGTCACTCACAAGAGAATCACACCTGGATGTGCTAGAGAAGGTCTTTCAGAGACTAGAACAATTCAAAGTCAGGTTGAACCCAAAGAAATGTGTGTTTGGAGTCACCTCCGGCAAGCTCTTAGGCTTCATTGTATCAGCAAATGGGATCGAAGTGGATCCTACCAAAGTCAAGGCCATCATGGAAATGCTATCTCCAAAGAATATTAATCAACTACGGTCTCTACAAGGCAAGTTACAAGCAATCCGTCAATTCGTTTCACAACTGGCAGACAAGTGCCAACCTTTCAGTCATCTCCTACACAAAAACATTCCATTTAGGTGGGATAAGAAGAGCAAAGAGGCATTTGGCAAACTAAAGGATTATCTTATGAACCCACCTATCTTGATGCCTACTATCCAAGGAAAGCCATTGTTACTTTACATATCTGCTATGCCAACAGCTGTTGGGGCCCTCCTAGCACAACAAGATTACGAAGGTAAAGAAAGAGCTATCTACTACATCAGTCGCACATTGGTGGACTATGAACTGCAATACTCTCAAATAGAAAGATCGTGTCTTGCTGTGGTTTTTGCTTCCCAAAAACTATGACATTACATGTTAGTACATCTAGTCAAGCTTATTGAAAAGATAGATCCACTGAAATACCAAATAAGCAAAGCAGCCCTAACAAGTCGCCTAGCCAAGTGGGTAATGCTCCTAAGTGAATATGACATTGAGTATGTAGACAGAAAGGTTATAAAAGGACAAATCATTACTAATCAGTTAGTAGAAGCACCATTACAGGATACCACACCAATGACATTTGAGTTCCCAGATGAACCCTTATTCAATATCACAACACTCTCATGGAAAGTCTACTTTGATGGACCTATACAAATCATGGAGTGAAGGCAGGAATCTTGTTTGTCACTCCACAAGGTGACACCATACCAAAATCTTATCATCTACAATTCCCATGCACGAACAACATAGCAGAGTATGAGGCCTTGATCATTGGTCTCAAAATGGCAACAGAATGGAAAATAAAGGAGCTACATGTCTATGATGACTCTCAACTAGTGATCAATCAAATCAATGATGACTATCAAACTAAAGATGACAAGCTTTTCCCATACAAGCACATGGTCGATGACTTTCAAGAGTACATTGTGATCATCTCTTTTGAGCAGATACCTCACATTGAAAATAAAGTAGGAGATGCCATGGAAACCATTACCTCACTCCTCGAGATCCCAGATAATGACTCATGGTATGAGTTCTTGGTAGAGTCCATTATGCAGCCGGCTTATGATCTTCCTAAAACCCACTCCATATGCCTATTAGTCAGATTTGATTCACCCTTGTACGGTAAGATTTACACTTACCTCAAGGATAACACCCTACCTCCTGACTTATCTTCTAACAATGTCGAACCTTCATTCACTAAACCTCTCGTTATACCATTGTCATCGACACCCTATATCGTCGCGGTCTGGATGGTACTTTACTCTGATGTTTAGAATGGGAAGAATCTCAAGCTGCCTTACAAGACATGCACAAAGGAATTTGTGGAACACACTCTAGTAGTCCTTCTTTAGCTAAGAAACTCATGTGTTTGGGTTATTATTGGCCAACCATGGAAATAGATTCATATCAATTTTTGAAGAAGTGCAAGCAGTACCAGATACATGGAAACCTTATCCATGCGCCAGCTCAAGAACTATGACCTTTAACTACACCTTAGCTCTTTTGTCAATGGGGACTTGACCTTGTGGGTAAGATCCATCCACCCTCATCTAATGGCCACAAGTTCATAATAACCACCACAAAATATTTTACCAAGTGGATTGAAGCCATTCCACTCTCTAATGTCACAGGAAAACAGATTACCTCATTCATCCTCAACTACCTCATCTGTAGATACGGAATTCCCTCATCCATTGTCACAGATAACGGAAGACCTTTTAAGAACTAGGATGTACAAGAGCTTTGTGACAGATTCAAAATCCAACACCATTTCTCCACACCCTATCAGCCCCAAGGCAATGGCCAAGCAAAGGCATCCAACAAAACAATCTTGAAACTCCTCAAGAAGACAGTCAATGATGCTGGTCATGATTGGCACATCCAACTCAATCCCGCGCTCTATGGGCCTATCGAACTAGTATACACACTCCCACAGGTGCTACCCCTTACACCCTTTTCTATGGATCAGAAGCCATTTTACCCATCAAGGTCGAGTTACCATCTCTAAGGGTGTCGTTAAAAGGTCTCATAATTGATGAAGAGTACAGAGTTTCCAGATTGCAAGAGCTAGAGCTGCTAGAGGAAAAGAGACAGAAGGCCTTCAATCATCTCAAGGCATATCAACAAATGATGTCATGAAGCTACAACCATAGAGTCCATCCAAGAATCTTCAAGGTTGGATATCTAGTACTTAAGGAAAATCCCCGCAACCAACAGGATCAGGAAAAGAAAGGCAAGTTTGAACCCAACTGGCTTGGGCCTTATGTGATCATTGTTGCCTATGGATCGGGGGCATATCAATTGGCAACATTAGAAGGTGAGTTGTTCGATGACCCTATCAATAGTGTGCATCTTCGTCAGTTCTATACCTAAGAGAACCCTAATGTAAGGGAGGCATAAAATACAAAAAAATCAAAAAATTAGAAAAAGTAAAAAAATAAAAAAAATGAAAAAACAACAAAAAAAATTATCCTTTGGTGAAAACCTAGCAAATAGCTGCCTTGGATAGGTATCATGATGAAAACCTGGCAAACAGGCATCATGTGTACTTTTAGCTTTCGTGTATTTAAAAGCAAGTGGTGAAAACCTGGTAAACAGGTGTTACTTGTGATAAACCGCTTCCTCCATCTTTGGGAAACCAATCACCATGTGTCCATTCTTCCTTCAATCATGTCCCATTTGATCCATATATGTTCCATAATAAAAACCTAACAATAACCTATCATGGCTTGATACTCTATCTCTTTTGTCACCTTGTCAACCAAGGTCTTATCCAGTATCCTATCCACAGTGTCAGCCTAGCATAGCATCTATTGTCAGTGTCCACATGGTCCAAGTCTGTGAACTACATTGCCTCTGTGCCGTCACGTAGGCAAGGCCATTTTTTCAATGTGCCCCCAAGGTTCCACTTTCCCATCCATCCCATATCTAGTCCTTCTATCTATCTGAGTCCGCGCCACTTTCTATCACCTAGGTCTTAGGTCCATTAGGGTTCACCCCAAACTACATTGCCTCTATGTCATCATGTAGGCAAGGTCATTTACCAATGAGCCCCTGAGGCACTAGGTCAATCCCTTAGGGTCCGTCTCACCAATAAGGATTGTGGAACCTTTAACCAAGCATACAAGCACATGCAAAACCCACTTTTAAGTAGAAATTTTGACGCAAGACCTCAACCTATCCAAAGAAAAGCAAGCAAGTACCAAAAGAACTCTAAATGATTTTACCTAAATTATGGCAAGAAATAAACACATCTAAATGCAAAAATGTTTTGTGGTTGTGATCAGGTTAGGTTACAACATCTTTATTTTTGTTATCATGTCTTTCTATGCTAGTCAAGGATGCCAAAAGCTAGAGATGCTATGATGGGGGCATGATTATTTTATTTGTTTGCTATTTGTGGATTAAACTTTAATAATGTGACACCTTGTCTAACGACATGATCGACAAAAGATCATCGAGGACATCAAAGGTCTAACATGAAAGGGGGCAATCCTTGTCTGTTGATATGCAAGAAATACTTAGGTCATCTTGGTTCAATTATACCTAGATGCTTGTATTAACTTGCTAAATCAAAATCCATGTAAGCAATACTCAGGTCATCTCGGTTCAATTATACCTAGATACTTGTATTAACTTACAACATTCAGAAAAAGTACCAAAAAAATTGTCCAATGATGAAATGAGCACTTCAAAATACTTGCACCATCAAGATGTCAAGAAAGAAAACACCATTTGCATCCATTATACATCCATAAAAACATCCCTATCCCATGCAATAAAAGATCCACAAAATGCAGAGTACCAATACAAAAAAAGCTTGTGAGTCTTTCTACCGAGTCAGACTTCAATCAATCTTCTATCTATCATTGTATCATCTCTGTGTCGAATGAGTACATTTGGACATAACAAAAACATAGCATAGTTTGCATATCATATCACATGAGATAGTCATTAACATGATTACATCATTTGCATACATTATAAATGCATTAGAACACCCATATCCATTTGCATCATACATAGCATAACACCCACAGAAAAAATCAAAAACATAGGCAAAGACATGTAGAGCATCGCATAAATTGCATCATCATATAGATCGCATAACACATTTTGCATATCATACCATCATATAACATCTAAGTTTGCATTAGATAACATCACATAGCATCAAAGTAAACATCTAAGTCTGCATTAGATAACATCACATAGCATCATATAACATCTAAGTCTACATTAGATAACATTGCATAGCATCCTATAAACATCTAAGACTGCATTAGATAAACATCACATAGATATAATCATAGTCTACATCACATGTGTACCATCATAAAATAGAAATGCATCCATAACATATAGTATAAACAACTGTGTATAGAGATCATCAATAGTTACATCATCATATAAATATCAAATAAAACATGTCCAAATGTACAATATATCAAAGTCTACCAAGACCATCTCTGAGTCAAGTCATATAAAATGTATACATCACATAAATAATGGTACATGTCTCAGTACAAAGTGATACAAGTATATACATGCCAGGCTATCTGAGCCATCAAAAAAGTGTATACATAAAAGCCAAAATCTGTACAAGTGTTAGCTAGCCCTGCTGTCGTGGACCATTACTCTTGGCACTGCCCTCTCCATCCCCTCCTCTATTGGCCCCAGACTGTTGTGGGCCCATCACTGACCCTCTAGAATGTGAACCCCTTGCTCTCCGAGAAGCCATAGACTAGCTCCTAAAGCTAGGTGCCCTCTGGTCTGTTGGCACGACCCTGTGATAAAGACCCCTATAGTACTGAGTCTGGGCTTGCACCCTCAATAGCTTTGCCTAAACCTATACAAGTTGTGCCTATGCCTACTACACCTATGTAACCAAAAAATCTATAGCCCCATCTGTGCCCAAGGCTGCCACAGTTAAGTCTCTCTCCAGTCTAACATCCCGCACTCTCGCCAAGGTTGTATCCTGCTCTGCAGTGAGCCATGATATCACACGAGTGTCTTCCTCTCTCCGTACCTCAACCATCTTGAGTTGTGCTCAGAGCTGCCTAATCTGACCCTATAGTGTCACAATGGTCTACTGCTGTAGATCAAGCTGAGGAGCCTGAGGAACCTATCCCTATCCTTGCACCTGCTGTTGTGCCACCTGCTGTGGTGGTGGCATCTGAGCCTGCTATGCAACCTGTGGCTGCACTACCCGTTGCTGCTATGAGGGTCCCTCCCTAGCTCTCCTCCTCTACCTTTATCGGCCCCCATCTCCACCCCCTCCTCCATCTCCACCCCCTCCTCCGCCTCCACCACCTCCATCACCTCCCTCTCCCCATCCTCCTCTACCTCTCCTTCATCTCCTCCTCTTGCTAGCCACATCCTCGTCATCTAAGTCCTCCTCGTCTATGCGAGGAACCAACTCTCTGGGCCTTGAGTACCTTAGAAAAGGGTGCGCCATGAACCACTCCTCATAATCCAGAGTCATCCCTACATCTAGCATCTCCCTCCTCATAGGCGAAGCAACATACGAAGTGTGTCAGAACTCTACTAGTGCCTCCTCGTAGGATGCAACCGAGCCCCATCTGAACCTCTCTGCATGTGTCTGTGCAAATTGGGCCTGCCCCTATGGCATGCCTTGTCTCCTCCCAAACTACCTCCACACTTTGCTAACAATCTGTCTCTCTAATATAAATCTAGTCCTGCCAATGAGCCACCGCGTTTGAAAGCAGTATGGTAGCTCATCATCCTCGTCATCCCAAGGCTCACACTCCAGGTAGGGGTGCCAGATAACTCTACCATGTTATCCAGTGCATGCCTCTAGTAATCAAGCTTTCCCAGCTTGTGATGGAAATCACTCCTGCATATCCATAACTGTAAGGCTCGCCCCTATGTCTTGAAAAGATGCATATCAGCCACGTGATAGCAATGTGCTCCCATAGCCAAAACTGCAACAGTGAGACACCTACTGATAGACTGGCACCCCTGTGGTATACCACTTGATGCATATCATGGTATAGGTGCGCCAAGACACAGACATCCCATGCATAGTGGGTGCCCTCTATAATCATCTACTCCATGATCCATCCCCATCCAATCAAGAACCCATGTGATCTCCTATCGGGGCATACAATGCCTCTGATCAATCCTGCCACTATACCTGGGAAGTAGTCATAATAATCATGTATATCCTACCAGGAGATAACCTAACAATCTAGCTCAGGGTCATCAAACACCCACCTGCACTCTGTAAGTCCTGCATCCCACTGAGGATCATACTCTACAAGCTCACCCTGTATCAGCAATTGCAAAATCCTGTAGACATCCTCTAGAGTAACCGCCATTTGGCTAGTTGGAAAGTGAAAAGTCCCGTCCTCGCTATGGAATCTCTCCACTACTGTAGTCAACAAACCAAGGTTCGTACGAACCTCAGGCATGAAGCAAACATAATCAAGGCCCATAGTGTAGAGAGCCTCTCGATCTATCTCAGTAAGCATATAGCGTTGCAACATCAGTAATGGAAATTGTTCCCTCGACATAAGTATGTCTCGAATATCCTCCTACAAGCACGCAAGGCAATGCGTCAACCTAAAGCTACCAAAAACCTACTCAACATATCTAAAGAATCATATCGCTAACTTAGCATATCAAATTGATCAAAATAGCATACAACATCTCTTGACTAGATTCCTGCAATCTTGGAGATAGCTTATCGATTGACCCATTGAGTAAGATGCCAATCGAGTCAATTTTGTTAAGTAAACTAACTATCCTATGCATATGTGTTGAACCAGGAGGTAAATGCACAATTTCACAGCAAATGCTCCACTTCTAGTAGATGCACCTTGACATTTCTTAAATGTACAAATCTATATCAAAAGCGCAACTATACCTTGTATATGCGTAGCCTAATTACATGCGTCAGAGGACATCATGCGTGCACAATTTCCTATATCAAATGTGCCATGGGAATTTAAATGTGCAGTTCTGCATGGCATATACACCAAACTGCCTTCCTGTGCATTTACTTTACCTAATTTTCCCTAGCATTTATTGCACTCATAAATGACTCTAGGTGAAGTTTTTCAAGCTACATACCGGTGGTCCTACCTTAGCTAGCCGAATGAATCGACGAACTCGCTCAAAGTGGTGCTCCTCACATAGAATATCCATCTCAATGTTGACTGCTCTATGCTCTTGTGCTCTCCTAAGATCTCAAGGACAAACCAACTAAATCTAAGTGTGCAAATGACTTGTCTTGTGGACCCAGCTCCTATATATAGAAAATGGAACCCTAGTTGGCTGTGTGGTGACTATGCCTACTTCCTGTGCCTGTTTCTTCCTGTTTCTCTGAACAGTAACCCATTTTCTTCACTCTAACCTGCTTTTCCATTCTTCTTCATGGGATTGTCCATCTCTCGTCCTTCTACCTTCTTCCTGTCCAATCTCCCAAGGGGGCATCCTACCATTGTTAAACCTATACCAGGGGCAAACTGGGGCATGTATCATTATTAGAATTTTATTCTTTGAGGCAACATCATAAACTGCATTGCATCAAAGAGGGGCAAAATGTATACGCCTAAAAATGACACGACTCTGTCCAAATAAATATTCTTAATATTTATTTAAGTCAAATTCCTCTATCAATAAATAAACAAACAAGTTTATTTATTTGATTCATATTCTCCCAACAATTAAATAGAATCAATTTATTTAATTAAATTCTTCTAATTCCTCCAACAAATTATATAATACCAATTATTTAATACAAGGATTGAATTATATTTAGAGATAACTCAATTTAGAAGAAACTGACAACTTAAATAAATATTTGATTTATTTAAATTTAGAGAAGATATTATTAGAAGAAACAATTAAATAATTGATATTATTTAATTTAGAATGATTTTGGAAGAACTAATTAAGGAGAAGACATTTGTCTTTCTATTCTCTAGTTCTATTCTCTTAACTGATTGATCTATTCTATTAAATGATTAATCTCTTCAGTTAACTCAACCATTCTCAACCGTTGATCTTCTCATTCTTTCTATATCGTTGATCTTCTCTCTCAAGTCTATAAATTGAACCTTGTTCTTCCATTTCATTCATCCAAGCTTTTAGTATTGTTACTCTATAGGAATTACAGCACCCCTTTGGTACCCACATCATTCCATTTGCTTGCGATCAACTTGTTACCATATCACTACCATTGTTGTGCAACTCATCTTCATTACAAAGCACTATCATGGCCATTCTCCATTGACAATCTTGGAATAGCAAGGAAGTGCACTCTCTGAGGGCCTTATTCATACATGCAAGATCGATTGAGATAGGCAAGCAATGGAAGCTATGAAGTATTGAGGTTTGCAAAGGTTTTCATCTTTGTTTGTTTGATCTTGATTATTTCCCTTTTCATTGAGTTTTGGGTATTATTGATATTGATATATTGATTATTCATGTTTACTCCAATTTTCCCTTAATAGTCTCTATTCTGGCCATTGTCTCTTGATCTAGCCATTCTTTCTGTATGGTCATTTGGCTACCTTCATGAGCCATATTTATGGCTGACTGGATCAACCCAGTCATTCTTACCTACCTTTGTCTAAGCTGCCTGAAACTACGAGGATAATCTCAGATTTTGATCATTACTTTGAATGAAAACTATTAAAACTCAAACTCTATATGGCTACCATAAACAATTTCTATAGACCTATTCATGACTCTATTTTCCTTTATTTTATGTTGATTGAAATAGTCTAGTTTAGATAGAAAATTGATCCATTATTATTGAAACTCAAAAACTCACAAAAGATAGACAAAACCTAGTTTCCTATTATGGACTATTTTTCAATGCATTTTCATATACGTTTCTAGCAAATAAAAGTAAGTAGTATATTCATTGTTTTATTTATTTTGCTTTTATTCCTGTAGTTCATGTTGCTGGCAACAGGAAGGCAATGGGAAGTTGTTTTAATTTTCTGCATTTAATTTGCTACACAGGAAGTTAAATTATGTTTTTATGTATTCCCATCACCAAATTGAACAACAAGGTTGAAAATGGTTAGATTGCATATGATTTTGCATAATTATGATTGAATACATGGATAATATTATTAGCCAAATTTAGCATGATAATGAGAGATTATGATTGAATAATGGATATGAACTTATGTCAAAATTAATAAAACTTGTCATGGAAAATTGTATGAAATGATAAATTATTGCATGCAGAAAGTGTGATTTTATTGCAAACTTGATTCTTTTATTTTATTATTTATTTTCTTGTTTCTTGGGGAAAGAAGTAGATTTTTATTTAGGAATGTAAATGGGTTGCTTTTTGGGCTAGGATGCCAAATGTGGATTTTTCAGAGATGGCTTTTCCTCTTTTCAAGAATTGTACCAAGTTACTTATAAAGGATTAGATCTAATCAAGATGACATTGAAATAGATGTTTATTGTCTAGTAAACTTATTTATTTATATCTTTGCCACATCTTCTTGTGAGACAATCTTCTTTTCATTATTTAGAATTACACATTTAGACATTAGGGTTGTATCAGGTGTTCCCTCTTGCCAATTGTTACCAGGTAGCTAGACATTTTGTGCAGGGCTGGGTTTCCTTCATTTCATGAAGGGATCCGAGGAAGTGTAAATATTTCATGGTTGGGTGGAAAAGCACCTGGGTCATGTTCTGTCTCTCGGCTCACAAGTGGCGGACCACTTGGTTTGTGCTTGATGAGTGTATTGATTCATTATTCTTGTTGTAGATGATTATTGTACTTGATTGGATGTATTATGGCATGCTTGCTAATGGATTTATGTTTATTATTTTATAGTTCTTGTTAACTGGGTTAAGCATGCGATTATGTAAGATTTAATGACATTGAGATTCATATTTATGAGATTTATCTCTTTATCTTTGAAATGTTGTATCTAAGTAGATTATTTACATCTTTTTGTTTTGGATATTGTGATGTTGCATTTAAATGGATTATTTACTTCATTTACTTACATTTGGTTTAATAGCTTTTACATGTACTTGTGAGGCTTTACAAAATTGGAGAGTAATGGAAATATTTTCCCTTGAATGAAATTCCCATGAAATTCAAATGTGCTTTATTAATGGAAATATGAGTCTTTGGTAAGATTAAATAGCTTTGGTTCTCATATAATAAAGTGGGACTTGTACTAGTACCCAGATGAAAAACTCTTCCAATAATCTCCTAAGCCACATTGATTTTTTTGTAGCTACTTTTACAATCAACCTTTGATTAAAGGGATATAGAAGGTAATTGTTTAAGTATTACTCCATCTATGTGATAGCACCTGCACCATATTTTGAAGACATAGATTGAGGTATATGTCCTATCAATAGGATCACTAGCATAGTTAGTAACACAATTTTTTATTTTTGATGTAGGAACAATAAAGCCCATAATTAATTTAATAAGAAGTAAGGCAACTACATATAACATGGTGTGACAATAACATGATGGTAGAGGTGTTTTGGTTGAAAATGATCCATAGATTGGGGAAGTGGCAGTGGCCTATTTCCAAAATTTCCTTAAAGCACAAAATAGTAGCATTAATCAGCAACTTGTTGATATCATTCCTACCCTCATGAATGAGGATAACAATGCTCAACTGGGAAAAGATATATCTAAGGAAGAGGTCTAGGCCAGCCTCTTTTCTATGGATGCTTTCAAAGCCCCAAGACCTGATGGTTTCCCTCCTGCTTTCTTTCAGGAATACTGGGAAATTGTTGGGAAAGATGTTACCGAAGATGCTAGAGATTTCTTTAAATTGGGTAAGCTGCTAAAACAACTAAACCACACCTTCATTGCTCTTATCCCCAAAAAGCAAGAGGTTATGTGTATGGGATATTTTAGACCCATAAGTCTCTGTAATATGATGTACAAGATCTTCTCCAAAATCATGGTCTTGAGACTCCAACCTATTCTTGAGAAGCTAATCAGCAGCTATCAAAAAGGCTTTGTTCCAGGCAAACAGATCACTAATGTTGCAATCACTACTCATGAAATAATACATTCCATATAAAAATGTAAAGGCTTGGGCATGGATTTCAAACTTGATATATCTAAAGCCTATGACAAAGTGAGCTGGGAGTTCCTCTTCACAATTTTGAGGAAATTGGGATTCCAAGATAAATTTCTACAATTGATTAGAACCTATGTTACTTCTATTAGTTACTCTATTCTAGTTAATGGCATGTCGAGAGGTTTTTTCAATACAGGTAGAGGTCTAAGGCAGGGTGACCCCCTATCGCCATACCTCTTCATTCTTGTGGCTGAATCTTTGTGTAGGGGGTTTACTTCTCTGCTTCACTCCAAAATCATCAAAGGGGTTAAACTTGCTTCAATAGTTGATCCGGTGGTCATCTAGCAATTTGTTGATGACACTATCCTTTTCGGTGCTGCTTTTGTGGTGGAAGCCAGGAATTAGAAAAATTTTCTACAAGAGTTTGCCATTTCGACCAGCCAATGCATCAACTTTGACAAGAGCCATATCTACTTGTTCAACACCCCGATGGAATTACAACAAAAAATCATGAGTGTCCTAGGTTGTGCGACAGGTTCTTTCCCCAGAATTTATCTTGGTTTACCTTTCACTGTCAGAGATGCCTCCCCAGAATACTGGAACTCCATTATGAAAAGGACATAGAGAAAAATCATAGGATGGAAAGGAAAACTGCTGAGTCAAGCTGGTAAGTATCAACTTCTCAAATCCTCTTTACAAGGAATTCCAGTGTACTTCCTAACTCTATTCAAAATGCCTAAATACCTAAGAGACTCGAGAAGATACAAAGAACTTTTCTTTGGACTGGAATGGAAGACAAAAAGAGACTTTCCTTAGTTCCTTGGGATAAAGTTTCTAAACCTAAAGAGCAGGAAGGTTTAGGCCTAAGAAAATTGAATATACTCAGTAAAGTCCTAATAACTAAAGTTTGCTAGAATCTTATTGCCAAGGGAAAGGACTGGGGCAGAATCATGAAAGCTAAGTATATGGGGAATTCAACCCCGAAAGACATCCTTCTTTCCCCTAATTTCCCAAGAGGCTCAGTCATCTGAAATAATGTTATGAAATATAGGAACTTGCTCCTGAAAGGTAGCAGATGGAAATTGGGGGATGGGGAAACTATAAGATTTTGGGAGGATAGTTGGATTAAGGGTGGACCCCTAAACAAATGCCAAAACATTCAGGAATTGATGAATCTAACTTTTAACCACTTTGGTACTAAAGTGAAGGATTACTTCTAGCCGAGCTATGTTTGGGTTAGGTTGTTAGAGTGTTGTCAAAGTAAAGGTGAACTGTGTAATGCTACTGAAGAGATTCAACTACTCCTAAAAAGTTGCAAAATCCCCCTCTTTCCACAAAATGATAGATTGGTTTGGCAAGAAGACAAGACAGGAAGGTTCACGATGAAATCTGCTTATAAATTGACTATCCCTCATGACAGTGACAACTTATGGAAGAATGTCTGGAACCATAACCTTGTGCCAAAAATGAATCACTTTTGGTGGGTGGTTGTCCAAAATAGAACCCTTACCATTGATAACCTCCAATTAAGGGGAATCCAAATCCCAAATAGATGTATTCTTTGTATGAAAGAGGAGGAGTCTGCTTCGCATATTTTCTTACATTGTGAGTTTGCTTGGGAGGTCTGGAGTATGGCTCTAAACCTCCTTGACATCCCTTGGTGTAGTAATGGTAACCTTGAGGACCTAGTTAGAGGATGGAACCCCCCCTTTGCTAATCTAGTGTGTCGTGAAATATGGAAGTTGACCCCCCAATTTTATCCTAGTGCATATGGAAGGAAAGAAATAATAGACTTTTTAGAGAAAAATTCAGAAGTCCTAAAGATGTGTTTGAGTCAGCTATTAGATTGTTGCAATACAATGTTAGTAATAGATCTATAAAAGTTGCTAAAAACTCCCCCAATGCTAGAGAAATCAACATTATCAAATGATGGAACATACCCGCAAGCATTTGCAGAGTGGATGACAAAAAGAGAAAGGCCAGAGCCAACACCTTTTGGAATCCTCTTCCTAGTGACTAGTCAAAACTCAACTTTGATGGTGCTGCCAAAGGCAACCCTGGGTTGGCTAGTAGTGGTGGGGTTATAAGATCAAAGAAAGGCTCTCTGATTGTTGCTTTCATTGGGAGCATTGGAGAAAACACTAATAATATGGCTGAAGCTATGGCCCTCCTCTGGGGGTTAACGATTGCCTTGGGTTTAGGTGTTAAAAATTTAATTATGGAGGGTGACTCAATGATGATTTTGGAAGCTGTCAAGGGGAAAGGAAGTGTTGGTTGGTAGTTAGAGGATGTCATTAAGGATATAAAGAGCCTTCTTCTAAAGTTTGAAAATAAAATCCTAATGCACACCTATAGGGAAAGAAGTAAAGTTGCAGATCTTATGGCTAACTTAGGGATCAATATTCATCCCCTAAGATGCTGGAGGAGATTAACTTGCCGAATAACATTATCGATTGTATATAAAGAGAGACCCCAATTTCTCATGATAGGAAAAATGATGATTCTAGGTGATGGAGGCAGTGTTGTAGAAGGCTTCCCCATCATTTTGGGAAGATGTGGCATGAAGGATAGAGGTGGAGAGCCAACACACTCTTCAAATATGATGTGGCATAATGATTTTTTTTATGTTCATTGAAACAATCATTGTGGATTGTGGGTGGTGGATGAATATGTCATGTCATCCTTCCTACAAGGGATAGAAGTGGAGCGGCTTGCACGAGCTAAGACCTGGCTGCATTTATGATTTGAACGCCATCAAAACTTGGAAAGATGTGCATTTGTGGTTAAAGAAAATTAAGTTTCTTTTTTTCAACACTTCTAGATTTTTCTTGCGCTTCCGCCATATCCTCTACAACTCTTTTCACAGAAAGTGTATTGTGTTTGTCGGTGGTGAGCTTCTTTGCTTGGTGATCGTGAGAGTGAAAATTATGGGGGGTGACAAGATGAGGATGGAACCCATGAACTGCAATGAGTTTAGGGAAGATCAGTAAGTGTGGAGCATTTCCTATGAAGGAGGTATCACGGCGTTCATGAAGTCACTGAATGGATACGATGAGAATTTGTCGACCTAGTTTGCCGAGTCATGGGACGGAAAGCGCATGGTGTAAATTGGTGGTGTTAGTTTTGTTGTGTTGGATGCCTCAGTTGCAGCTACTATTGGATTGCTATGTTCAGGTAATAGGCTCAAAAAACAAACCCACGTCCCAGACATGGAAGGCCTAAAGTTGTTCTACAAAGAGGGGGAGAAACAAGTCAAGCTGCAAGGTAGTTTTGAGAGAGAGCTTGGTTGCACCTTGGAACCAGGTATGTTTCCTAATCATGAAGTATTTCACCCTTGAGGGGAGGTATAGGGTGTTTTATCATTACCACTTTGCTTTTTTAAACCACTTTCGACATAAAACTCTATTGAATTTCCCTTCTTTTCTATTATCGAGCCTTGAAACCTCTATCCTGCATTTCAAGAAAGTCTGGGAGAAAGACCCTATAGCCCTATCAATTCCCCTTCATCAAGGTCTTATCTTTCACCTACACCATTATCACCTTGCTCTAAATCCTGCTAAAACCCCTGCTTCCAAACCAGTGGAGGAAAGCTCGAATGATGATTCTGCGGACTGAGTTCCTTTGAGCACTAGACTGGCTAGGAAGGCTTCCCTAAAGGTTTCCTAGCTCACTTCCCCATCCAACCAACCCTTAAGTGGTCCCTCAGAACCTCTATCCAAATTGCCTATTTCTAAAACCACTTCCTTAGCCATGTCAGGAGGTCGCAGTCGAACCCAACCCCTTGAAACCCCCCATGATAAGTCTCAATCTGATGCTGTTAAAGGCCTTTGTAATCTGAAAGGCAAGTTCCTGGCACATGAAAGTAAGAAGCACAAAGGTGGTAACCTTGCTAAAACCTCAACTGTTAAAAAGAGATGCAGTGTGGAAGATGATAAGAAAGAAGTTGAAGAGTTGGGTAAAAATCAGGGGACCCTAGGGAAAGATGATGTTATTGTCAAAGGGGCAACTTTGGGCAATGATGGTAAGCCCATAAGGCCTTCATTGCAGAGGTCTTCATGGTTGGCTACTAGTCCTCATAAGGGAATAAAGTTAGTGGAGTACTCTACAGCGTATGAAGGGGAAGAAACTGGGCAGCAGGGGGAAATGAAAGAGAATAAGGTCACCCCTGAGAAAGAGCAGGAGGGTGCGAGTCATTTTGCATCTATGAATAATTCCTTCTACGACACTAACGAAGAGGACTCTGAAGTGCAGGAGACTCTGGACAAAATAAGTTATGAGTGCCAGGAGAGACATGGATTGTAGGAAGTTGGAAGTAGATCTGGCTGATGTTAAGTCCCAATTGACTGTCATGGAAGACAGGGTGAAGAAGATGATCCAGTTGATACTGAAAACCTCTCTGAATGTTGTTGATGCCTTTACTGCGCTGTAGGTAGACAAGACCAGTAACGTGGATGTGTTGATGAAGGACTAGAAAAACCTCTTTAATTTGTTAACTAATGATTGGAAGGCCTTGTTTAGTTAGTTGGTTTATTGTTTATGCTTTATACTTTTTTCAAACTTGTTTAAAAAGACTCGATATATGTTTTGTTAATAGTTTTTGGTTGAACTGTTAGTTAGCTATTTGTCGGTTGTTGCTGGCCCTGTGCCTTTATTGCCACCTCTTGGCTTTGTTATCAAGTTCTACTCCTAGGTTAGCAGCTTATCTTAATCAAAAACATGATGTGACAATACCTAAAAAATGATCTGATGATCTTATCAAAGAGATCATATGGGATTTTTATCAACAAAAGTATGTATAATTTGACATATTTTTGCAAGGAAAAGAAATAGTCATCCTACTAAACTTATAGTAATGATCCATAAATTTTTTAAAGCAACAAATGAGCTATCCTTTCCAAGCTTTCTCCTCAGACAATTTATTAGGGTGATAGCCACCAATTATAAGTAGGTACTTTATACCCAAGAAATTTATAGGATACAAGAAGCTCATACTAATGTTAAATGCATGTATATCAAATATTTGAAAAAATAGAGCTTTTTATAAGAATCCCCTTTAGTAGTGAAGAGATGATTAGTTTATTTACACTTTTCAAAAATTATGACACAAAAAAGAGTGAATCTAAATTCATTTATTCCATCAAAGACTAGATTTCATAAAGTTATTTACTCATACTTAGAGTTTAGCCAAAAAGAAAATTTATTGTAAAATACATGTAGTGTACCTTTTTTACTACTAAGTTATTGTAGGCCTTAACCTTAGTAAATTTAATCTTAGTAGCCATGGATTCATTATCATAACTGAACCATACACCTATGTTGATATAATTTTTTAAATTGCCTAGATTTATTTTAGGCAAGTAACATTTCATTTAATTACACACCTTGCTAAATACAACTAGCTCACTTATTATATCAAGAAAGAATTTTAAAACAAAGGCTTCCTTCTTGGGGCATGCTAGCCAACCAATTTGTTTTATAACATACTTCTAATATGCCTATGCAATCTAATAGTCCACTTTTTGTATTGATCTTAATTTAAACTTAGAATAGTTATATTGTCATGTAAGTAAAACTATTCTTACATGTTGAGAAACTCATTTTATAACCTCTATTTCTTGAAATTCTAATTTTTAGCTCAATGGTGTACTTTAGGAAATCAAGAATACCTTGAAGTATATTGGTAAGCCACTTGTAAGGTTATTACTAAACCACTAGTAAATTCATTAGTAAATGGTACAAATGAGAATTATATATCTAGTTAGGTGGAAATGATCATAACCAAGGGAGTTAGGCAAATATTATCACCACTAATTATAATTATATAAACTCTAGAAATGAGAATTATTAAGATAGAAAATTAATTATGATAATGTTAATGTAATTGTTGGCAAGAGATACTATATGGATTCATGATTGTTGTCATTGATGCCAACAAAGTTCATCCCACACATCCGTAGGACATGGTGTATCTCTACCGGAAGTCAGAATGAAGATTGTTGTGGTCCAGTAAACAAGAACAGAGCATGTGGAAAGGTCCCATAGACAGGTCCGGATCTCTCAGAGGAAGTATCTTGGTGAAATAGAGATTTGGGGAAGTCAAGAGGACTACCTTAACTGTTATATTCCAAGGATTTAGCCTCCGGTGATAGATGAGGAAAAATATATGAATAGTTGATTACCGGATTCCTGAGTCTAACTGACAGAACATCAGACTACTTTCCGGATGTGTTACTGATTGCGGTAAAGGTTATGAAGGCATGAAACATGTTTGGCTGACAAGATTAATGATTTCTACAAGCATACACTTGATCCGCATTACTTGATGTGCAAGGATTCAGCTGACAAATTAGAATTAGTGAAAAGATTGACTATTCCGGGTGCCGACTAGAAAGGTGATGAAATTACTTGTGCGGAATATATACATGATGGATTTAGTTGTGAGATGTGTCGTTGTGGTGAGTGATGTGTGAATAAGAGCAGGAGTATAGAGCAGAAGCAGTAAGGAAGATCCGGTATGTAAAGAAAGTAGCATAAGAGAAGAAGAAAGATGAAGTGCAGCAGATCAGTGTACTGAGTCTAACTGGAACTGAAATCCAGCATATGTAGATGCTCCTATATCAGTTCAAGTATTGTATTACATTCCTTTTGTAGACAGTGAATCTCTTGTAGGTAGTGTGCCTCTTGTGAGGAGTGTGCTCAGGCAGTGAGCCCTAATTGGCAAGTGCCATTTTATTCTTCCTTATTCTTCTAACAGAGAATAATCTTTGGGTTAATCACCCCGTGGTTTTCTCCCTTAACCAGGTTTCCACGTCAAAAATATTGTCATGTGTATCTCCATTTCATGGTTATGTTTGCTTATGTGAATTAATGCTGCATTGATTAATTAGAAAGTTCAGAAAGAAGAAATAATTAGGATAACTGATTCACCCCCCCTCTCAGTTATCAACAATTAGTATCAGAGCCAAGTTCCTCCTAACAGAGTCTAACAGCTCAAGGAAGATCTAGGAATCCAAATGGATACATATGGTTTAAGGGAGCAACTCAAGGCTACCCTTGAAGATCTTGAACAGTCAAACTTTGAAGTCAATGAACTAAAGGAAAGACTCAAACAGGCTGATGATTTCATGAGAGAACTAAAAGACAAATTAAGTCTCTCTATGAAAAAGAGAAAGGAACTGCTTCAGCAATTGGCAAGACAAAGTGAAGCAAAAAATGCAAATGAAGAGCTGACTGAGAAAACCAAGTTATGTGAAAAATTATCAAAATAAGTCATTATGGTAAGACATGAAATGGAATTAGGAGTTATAAAGTTTACCCAAGAGATTGAAGAGAAAAGAAAAACTGAAGATAATCTAAGACAATCTCTCAAGGAGAAATTAGAAGATTGCCACTAGATGGATAGAATTATCAGACATCTTGAATTTGATCTTGAAGATGCTAAAGATAATGAAGAAAAACTTGAGGATCAAATTGTCTCTCTCAAAATGGATCTTCAAATAGCAAAAAAAATATAAAGAGAAATTCAAGATAAGTTCTGCTCAACTTGAAGTTCTTCTTGGAAGTCAAAAGAGGGCAGATGACAAGTGTGGTTTGGGATATGAGAAAGGAGAAAGCTCCGGATCCAGTCAGAAGAATTTTGAATTAGAAAATCCAAGGAACAGGCCTAGAAGACCTCCGGTAAGACAACCCAATGCTCAAAGATATCCATCCTTCAATGGATACTGCCATAGCTGTAATCACTTTGGTCACAAAGCTAATCAGTGAAAAAAGAGAATGAATCAAACTAATTCATCCTTCTCCGGCCAGTGTTTTAACTGCAAAAAGTATGGTCACAAATCTCATGAATGCAGAAATATGCAAATGAACAAATCATTCAATGGTAGATGCTTTGCATGCAATAGAATAGGTCATATGGCTAATTAATGCAGATCAAATGGATATCAGTCAAATATGCAAAGAAATGTTGTTTGCCAAATCTGCAATAGATCCGGTCACAGTGCAAAATTCTGTAGAAGCAAGAATCAGGACAAAAGAGGTCCGGTATATCATAATCAGAATCAAGATAAGGGTAAACAAAAAATGAATGCGGATGAAGTTAAAAGTGAGATGAGCAAGATTTGGGTGAAGAAAAGTACAGAGAATGTAGAGGTTGGATCCGCACCAGACTCTGGTGCTGATATTCCCTCCGGAAATTAAAAAGTGAGCTCTAGCTCAAGGGGAGACACAAAGAAAACCTTATTCCCCCATCCAGTCAATTGGTGCCAGAACTAGCACAAGAAGAGTTGCGGATTGAAGGATTCATAAGGGAAACATTCAAACAAACTATGGTTAAGATTTGGCAGATCCGCAAGTTGTTTAAAGATCAGGATTGATCTAGTTCTTCAAGTCATCTGAATAAGGCAAAACTGAAATAATGTAGGTCAAGCATTTATTGCAACCTGATATTAGGGTTTGCGGAGCAATATAAGGGTTTTCTCATTAATCACTTGTTCATTCTACACTCAAGAAGAAATGAAAAGTGGAGCTCTGCAACGAAATTTCTCAAGTTCATCGAAGATCATTTGCAGAAGACATTCATCCAAAAATCAATCCAGCCATCTCCATGAAACCGAAAGGCTCAAAAGGTATTTTCTATTTTTCAATATCTCACTGCAAATCTTTTGAAAGATGGATACTCTGAATATAGTAAAGATTTCTACTAGACCTCGCCCCACATTTAAGAAACATCCATACAAATCCTTGGAGGTAGATCCCCTGGGTGCATTTTCTAGTGTTCTGCATGGTGTTTTGCACACTGAAGACATTAGGGTTTATATACATGCAAATATTGAAGAGTTTGGGGAATTCAAACTACTAGATATCTATCACAAACAACTGATAGATGATGCCTTTGAGCTTAAACCAGAATATAAGGGTATCCAAGAGAAACATTTTGATCAATTCATTCATTTCCCCTGCTTTGAAGAAGATGAATGGGTCTGGTATGTGTTGAGTAGGGTGCATGATAACTTCCTATGGCTGAATAGACCTTGCAAGATCACAAAGGAGGTATTTAGGGCAGTAACTGGTTTATACTCCTCCGGAGGGATACCTGTCCTCAAATCTGTCAAAAACAACATTGTAACTGAGGCCACCAGATCAACATTTGATAAGAGGGCAATGACTATTGAAGATATCACTGACCCAGACATCAAGTTTGCATCTATGATAATAGGATACAAGATATATCACTCCAGTAGGGAGAATTTAGTATCTGGAACTGCAATATATACTGCCTATGAGATGCTGAGAAAAAATACAGAATATGATCTCTGTGAACTTCTTTTAAGCCAATTAATGGAAAACATACAAAAGATCAAAAAGGATAAGAAAAACTCTTTCAAACATGGTGCAATAATATTATGTTTATTTTTCTACTTCATGAATGAGTTGCTCGGATCAAATGGATGGGTATGGCAGAGTGACAAACTGGTAGCAATTCAGATCAGAGACTATTTGCATGGGCTTGGGGATGCTAAAGCAAGAAATATAGCCCTGTGGGGATATTTCAAGAACTTTCAGAGCATGATGCAAGCAAGAGAAAGAATTCCCCAGTCTCTTGTTGAGAAATACAAAGACACAGTCTGTTTTATGGTAGAGACTGATCAGTGCCTAATAGAGGCAGTAGAACCAAGGACAGTTTGGATCATGCCCATGGGGTATGAAGTTGATGAATAGATTGTGGAGCTGCATGTTCAACACATGCTAAGTCAACCAAAGGATCCAAAGGAAAAGAGATTTGGAACCTTTGAAGAGATAAGTATAAAGGTTCATGTGGAACTCAGGCAACCGGAAATGAAGAGGAAAGTTAGAAAAGAAGTTGAAGAAATTGCAAAAGGCCTAGGCATCTCAAAGGAGGCACTTGATGCCAACAGAGAAAAGAGGAAAAAGGCTAAGGAAGATAAGAAAGAGGCAGAAAAGAAAAGTGAGGAAAGTGCTCCAGTAGAAACTTCCACCCAGACCAGATCATCAAAGAGATCAGCACATGTCCCTGCTAAAAGCTCAAAACCAGAAGCCCAAGCATCCGGCAAAGGAGAGAAAAGGTCAAAGACAAAAGCCACAAGGGCTTATGCAAGTCAAAGAGATGAAGAGGAAACTGAATCTGATGAAGAAGTTAGGAAAATGAAGAAGAAGAAGAAAGGATCCGGTAAACCTACCATAGGACAGAAGGAAGAAGAAAAGATAGAGGAATATGTTGAAAAACCCACTCTTCACATTGACGACATAATCAAATCAGTCACAGTGGATGGAAATCTTCAGCCAATGGTTGAGTTCTGTGATGATTATGGTGAAGCAGATCAGAAGATATTGCAAGATGCCATAGTCAGGTATCTAAATATCTACAACAAAGCATTTATTGAAATTATATCTCTGATCCCTAAAAGCTTGGAGAAGGAACTAGAAACAAGAAAGAACACTGCCCAAGCTAAAGACCTAGAAATCCAGGAACAAATAGCAATTTAGCTATATCCTTCAATCGACCCCAAGACAATGAATATGATATTCAAAGATTGTAAGGATGAGTTCAGAAGCAAAGCAATGATGAATCAACTTATGCTTGGTGAGACTGACAAGGTAGCCAAGGACATAGAAGAGATCCTCCGGAAGGCCTTCAAAAGATTTAATCTTCCTATTATAGAGGACTTGGGTACCGACCCCTCGACCACAAATGTTGCAGAAGAAACTACTAAGAAAATGACAAAAGAGGTGGGCCCTGAACAGACTAACATTTCTCCTCCGGTTTCCCCTACAGTCTCTGGATCTAAAGGAGAAGAAAAATTACAGGAGAAAGAAGCAGAGGTGAAGGAAAAAGAAGATGACAGTGCTAAGGTTGTAGAAGGAGAGAAGACTTCAATAGAGAAGACCACAACTGCCAATGGTGAGAATGTAGAAGGAGAGAAAGCTCTGAAGGATAGATCCAAGATTGCAGAAATAAAGAAGAATTTGTGTCCGGCAAGAGACACTGCAGAATCAATCAAGGACTTCTTGACAAAAGCAACTATAGAAATTGATGAACCGGACCTATTAAAAGGACCATTAGATTTTGACTCTCTGTCACCGATGCAAACAATGAAAATAGCCTCATTTGCAAATGAGAAGGTCAAAGAGAAATTACTGAAATCTCACATGGAAGACTGTGAGCTTATGGAGGTAGCATCCGGATTTTTGGAAAAGATAATGCCAACTTTTCAGAAGGATCCCACAGCATCCTCTTCCGGTAATCTCAAAACTCTAGTCAGTAGTGTTAATACACATTTTGATTCTCTAGAGAAATCAGCTGAAGAAAAGGTCTGGAAGGAGTTTTTGGATAAGAGATTCAGAGGTACAAGGATTAATCACTAATTATAGGAGAAATATGAATATTGGGATAAAGAGCTTAGAAAATGCTCTTAAAGATGGCGGTGAAATGTAGAAATTTTGTTTATCATGGTCCAAAGTAACACTGGACATTGAGAAGAAAATAAAAGAATGGGAGAATAAACTATCAAACCTATCAAATAATTTTGATCCTCTCTCTTCCTCTATAATAAATCAAGAATGTCAGACTATCATAGTCTTAAGTGAAATCAAGAAGCTGGAGAAGGAAAGAAAAAATAGAATAAGTAGGTTGAGTGAACTCAGGGGGTTAATTGTCCCTAAGTTAGAGGCCATGCATGAAGCCATAAAAGAAGCCCAAATTATAGCCCAGACCAATGATCCAACAGATCTAAAAAGGGCAGATGCATTTGCATTCCTGTTGAGTGGCCACATCTCAATTTTGGACAGGATGAAGCAAAGTTGGGCGACATAAGTTGTACAGTTGAAGAACACTTTTGCAGACATACTGCAGTATATGTAAGTATTCCATATGTATATACTTATGCGACTAAGTATAGTACAATTTTTTGAAAATTTTGGTATGCGGACCCTACCCTTTGCCATTGATGTCAAAGGGGGAGTGAGGAGCAGTGAAAAATGAGGAATCCAACTAAGGGGGAGCTCTGAAAAATGTATATAAAGACAGAGCATCAGCCAAGGGGGAGCATAGTGTAAACACTTAGTCATTTTTCACTAAGTGTTGAGATCAATGCCAAAGGGGGAGATTGTTGGCAAGAGACACTATATGGATTCATGATTGTTGTCATTGATGGCAACAAAGTTCATCCCACACATCCACAGGACATGGTGTGTCTCTACCGGAAGTCAGAATGAAGATTGTTGTGGTCCGGTAAACAAGAACAGAGCATGTGGCAAGGTCCAACAGACAGGTCCAGATCTCTCAGAGGAAGTATCTTGGTGAAATGCGGATTTGGGGAAGTCAAGAGGACTACCTTGACTGTTATATTCCAAGGATTTAGCCTTCGGTGATAGATGAGGAAAAAGATATGAATAGTTGAGTACTAGATTCCTGAGTTTGACTGACAGAACATCAGACTACTTTCCGGATGTGTTACTGATTGTGGTAAAGGTTATGAAGGCATGAAACATGTTTGGCCAACATGATTAATGATTTCTACAAGCATATACTTGATCCGCATTACTTGATGTGCAAGGATTCAGCCGACAGATCAGAATTAGTGAAAAGATTGACTATTCCGGGTACCGACTAGAAAGCTGATGAAATTACTTGTGCAGATATATATACACAATGGATTCAGTTGTAAGATGTGTCATTGTGGTGAGTGATGTGCAAATAAGAGCAGGAGTATAGAGCAGAAGCAGTAAGGAAGATTCAGTATGTAAAGAAAGCAGCATAAGAGAAGAAGAAAGATGAAGTGCAGTAGATCAGTGTACTGAGCCTAACTGGAACTAAACTCTAGCATATGTAGATGCTCCTATATCAGTTCAAGTATTGTATTACATTCCTTTTGTAGACAGTGAGTCTCTTGTAGGCAGTGTGCCTCTTGTGAGCAGTGTGCTCGGGCAGTGAGCCCTAATTGGCAAGTGCCATTTTGTTCTTCCTTATTCTTCTAACAAAGAATAATCTTTGGGTTAATCACCCCGTGGTTTTCTCCCTTAACCGGGTTTCCACATCAAAAATATTGTGTCATGTGTATCTCCATTTCATGGTTATGTTTGCTTATGTGAATTAATGTTGCATTGATTAATTAGAAAGTTCAGAAAGAAGAAATAATTAGGATAATTGATTCACCCCCCTCTTAGTTATCAACAGTAATCACCAGTAGTACCAAGTGCATTTAATTGAAGATTATCTTGTTTGACCTTGTGATTGATAATGAGATTTTATAATTGATCAACACATGATACTAATACTATCATTAACATTTATCATTAACAATCCCAAGGAGGCGACAACTAGATCCTTATGTTGGAGACAGACTTGAGTGTAGAACTAGATTTGGGGATTGAGTTAAAAAAGGGTGTCCTCATGTGAGAAATGATGTCATCTTAGTTGTCATTGAAATATAAAGCTATAAGGTTCACATCCATATCAATATTCCAGTAATGATAAATGGTGTTTCCTTTACAATGCTTCTCTATTATAGCTAATAATTGTTAACAACTTTTATTTCTATGGTACTCTAGGGTACACATTGCTCCCAACAGGATTTTTTATAACCATGAAAGAAATGAATGACCTCCATAATCAACCTTTGTATAGGTCTAATAGCTTGTCATACTTAGAGTTTAGATAAAAATAAAATTAATTAACCATCGAAGATGATATAGGGTCATGACTTTCCCTATGTTTGGGGAAAGAAAAGTCCTCCGTTTTTATAAAGGACTTGAATTATTAAAATAAAAGGTGACTTGGAACGTCGAAGTAAGAAGGTTTCAAATCATCTTGAATGTCAATGTATATTACATTGTGGTTTATTAAGTGGTGTTGTCTTGAATGTCTATTTATATTACATTGTGACTTATTAAGTGGTGTTGTCTTGAATGTCGATGTATATTGTAAAAGGTTAATTGCCACACCAAGCTCTCATGAAATCTATATCACAGCTCTCTTGACTTTATTAATAATGTGTTATGGTAAATGATAGTCATTGGTAATTGAAAATGACATTTATGTTTGAAGTTGAAAATTCAAAATAATTTTATAATCTATTAGGTAATATAGGTTAGATTGAGAATGGAATGCTAATATGTGACTTATATTTTATGGTAATTTTTAATTTAATAGAAAAAATTGAGGTTATATGAAATTAAAATAAAAGTTAATTACAAGCACTTAAATATTACTTAGATTTAAATAATGGATTAAATATTGATAAAATGATAGAAGGAAATGAGAAAATTAGAAGTTTTTCACTTTAATTCATTGATTCCATATAGTTCGTGATTGATATTTTGATGTAGTGTGTACTTGACAATTCATGTTAGGGTAATGTTATTGGTAAAAAATAGGAAGAATGATGTTTAGGTACACAAAAAATGGTAAAACTATGATTAAGACTAGAATCTATTATATAAAAATTGGTATCCATCCAAAGAGTTACTAAATTAAGGAAAATTAATCGCATTGGTCTTTACTAAGACCAATAGAGAATATTGTGCCTAAGTTCAATTGGTTGAGAGTCAACACAGGATCAACATGATATAAAATTTGATGACTTTTCTCTATAAGAAGTGATTCATTGGTTGTCTATGGAGGATTTTTAATGATTTCATTATTTTTTTCCTCATCTATTGTCACTATTAGAAGACTTTATGCAATAAGTCTGTTAATTTTGAAGTGCATTAAGCTAGTGTGGAGCTTGGGTAAGTGAGAGATATTTTCTTAATAATGAACCCTTTATGAGATAGGACCACATTGATTTAAGTTGGAAATTCTATTTTGATTTGTAAGACATAAAAATAGAAAGATAATATAATAAATCAAATCATTTGTAATGAATTGTTAGGATAGATCTTGGTTGAGAAATGCCCAACCCCAACCATTGAGAGAGTGTGTCTTATCCATAGTAGGGACATACATTAATGGATAGTTTAGTTTAATAATTTTGAGGAAATAGAAGAGGCATACTAGATGTATTGATGAAAAAAAATCTTAATGAAATCTTTTAGCAAGAAAAGGAAGCCATTAGAGGGAAGTTTATGAGCATGTTAGAAAAAAAGATTAACATGAAAATTCTCTCAAATATCACTTGTAAAAAATTATTAGTATTTCCTAACTTGCTTTGATACCATGTTAGAAATTAGGATCTTAGGATACTAATCATTATGAATAAAATGTAAAATAAATAAAATGAGAATTATAGAAACATAGATTTAACACATTACACAACATATACATGGGGAAAACCCTTTCAATTAAAAAAACCCATAAAACATCATTTTATTATAAAACACTTACAAACTTGTCTATAAAATTATGGACAAAACCTATGGATACACTTCTTCTTACTTCCACATGGCCAATAATACTTTATGTGCATAATGATAGAATTCACTATAAATCTTCAAATTCACTGACCTCTCAACAAAAGAGAAGCTCCTTAAATATAGGAGAAGGGGTGGCAAAATACCTGCAGGGGTATTAGTCACACCTATTCAAAACAACCATTTGTAAATAATTAATAATATAATAGTTATTAGATTATTAACTATTAAATGGTATATGCTTTATAAAGCATATAATAAACATAAGGTTTTATAACCTTATATTAGAACAATATATAAATGTTATAATAGTATGACCCCTAACAACATTATGTTCTAATGTAATTAAATTAGATCGTATAGTTTATTAAATCAATTATTGGTTTAATTTCTCTTGAAAATATGTATGTTGCAAAAGTGAATGTTGAAATAGAAAATAAAAAATAAAGAAAAAGTAAAATAGAAGAAAAAATATAAAAGGAAAAAGAGAAGAGTCATTTTTCCACTTCTCACTTTGCATTTTCTTTCTCAAACCCTTTTCTTGATTCATGGGAAAAGAATTTTGAATGGATTGAAATGGAAGGGGATGAGGCTAGTTTTGTATGGGAATTGGATTGGTGTGGAGTTTCTAGTGTGTGGCATGGAGTGTTGTGAATTTCTCCTCAAAGGAGCTCTTCTTCCTTTGTTTTCAAACTCTTGTTAAAAAAGTATTTTTCTTTGTTGTTTGCATTTAAAATAAAATTTCTTTCATTTTCCATGCCCACGTTAGGTGAAGACATATGGCCTTGTTATTAGGAGAAAGATTTAGCTTCAAGTTTCTAGTTTAAATTTTGTATTTCAAATTTTTGAAAACATGCATTTTGAGGCAAAGTTATGACAAAATTTTCTAAAATCCTTAATATTTGGAAAAATTAATTGCATAGGAATGTTTTTGTGCATTTTTGTATCAAAAGGGCACTCTTGAATTTTTGAAATTTATTGTAATTTTGGAAATAAAATTTATGAGTATTTCCCAAGGTTCATCAATGGTGAATTTGGGGATTTTATGGTTTTGGAAATTTTGAAAATATATTTTAGAATGTCCTTAATTAAAAATTTTATTTTGTAGGATGATTTTCTTCCTAATATCTTAGAATTCAACATCTTTTGGCAATGTGTCGTAAATTATTGCATTAATTTACATGCCATGCCAAAATTGTAATTTTTGGCTTTTAGGCACTGAGGATTGAGGTGTAGAGTAGGAAAGGAGTGGGCTCTCACCACTTTCCATGATCTAGAGATATATGTGAAGATTGAGTGGGGGAGTTTTAATTAATTGATAATGTAATACACATTAGGATAATAAAATATTAATAAAGATGTTTGTGCCTAAATTGAAAGCCTTGGATGGATTCATCTTGGTCGTGAAGGACATGTCAAACTCTTGGAAGTTGGTGAATGTCATTGAGTATCTTCATATGAAGACATTCTACTCCCAAACCTTGCATGGCCATTGTGCCACTGTGATGAACTCCTTGTCTTATTGCTAGGATCCTTGTCCTTCCCTGTCGTCAGATTTTGTATTCGATGTGATTTCTGAACATTTGTATATGAATTGATTAGTGTGTGTGTGCCACATATTATCTTATATTCTTGATTTGGCATGAGTTTCCACATGTGATATTGTATAAGTTTGATTGGTGTGAGTGTTGCAATGTACCCCTTATATTGTGTGAGTGTGCTTGTACCCAATTCGACCATATCCTAGGACAATGGGGCAGGCTTGAGGGTACCACACAGTTGGGTGGTGTTAAACCACCATTGGGGATAGGTGATCTTCTAGGATGCTCATTAGAGAGCATGCTGGACTTCTAAGCATTCTATGCATTTGTATCTCTTATTTCTTGTATATTGCAATCATTGTAAATTGAGTCAATGAGACCTTTGTGATTAGTATATAGTTGTACTTTATTATATTTTCTTATGTGGGCTATGATCCATCCATGTTTGTGATGAGACCCTTTTAATGTAATAAAATATTGATATCATTTTGTATTTTTGCATAGCTCATTTTGTGAGGGTGATAACATCTTTTGAATATTGAAATCATCATATACTAGCATATTTGGCTTAAGTTAATTAATGTTGTTATGTTTATGGATGCCTTATTATTAGATTGTATTCTACCCATATAGGTGGCAATAATCATATTCTTGTTTTTAACACATGTCAACGTTGGTGTTGAACATGGATATCATTTTGTAGCGCTTTTATCATATTTTGCAAAATAGTTTCCATTGTGTTTTGGGGAGCAAGTGTCAATCTTATCCTTTTTTTTGGGGAATCATGCCTTTCAAGAGGTTTGCATGTGGCTAAGTTGGAGCCCACAATCCCCTAAACATTTAGTTCTAAGTGTTTTCCAACACCATGAAATCTAAGGAAGTTGTGCCTCATAAGGTAAGAAATATGACCTTTTTTATTTTATGCCTTAAGTGTTTTTCCTACTCTTCATTTTGAGAGTCAAGAAAACAATCTAAAACTACATACTAAATAGGTTTACTAGTTTGAAGTTGCAAGTTACAATTAGACCTGAAACTCAAAGTGTAGGAGTGTTAGAACACTCTGATATACTAAGAGGGGGTGAATCAGTTTATGCCACAATTTAATCCAATTCCACTTAATCAACCAAATCTTTCTACTTCCTTAAACAGATAATAAAGAAAACTATGTAATTCAAAGCACAACCACAACCGCACAACCATAAAACTAGATGTACATGGAAAACCCTATAAGGGAAAAACTACAATGATCAAGCTGCTTGGATATACTATCCAAATCCATCCTCACAAATAAAACAAGTTTACAATAACATTTATGGGCTACAATCCAAAGGAAGCTATAACTCCCTAATACAGTTTTATGGGCTCCAACCCAAAGGAAGCTACAACTCCCTGAAACATAGTTTTATGGGCTCCAACCCAAAGGAAGCTACAACTCCCTAAAGTGCTACAACACTTACAAGAAGAGGCTCCAACCCCTATACCAAAACACATGACAGATTCTACTATTTCCACGACTCTACTCTATCACAACAACATCACAACTTCCTCAAATAGCTCTGCAGCACAACGCAATATTGCCTCTGTTATGAATCATGCATTATAGCCTCTAGAATTCCTTCTCAACCTTCTAAATCATATATCTTTCCACACATACACATTTATTCACTCTCACTCACACTCATACCCTTTGCAACAAACTTGATCTTTCATTTATATCCTCTGCAAGTCTTCAAATCATTCTCTTTGTTGGCCTAAAAGAAACATGTAACATCAAATGTGCAATGGCCTTATTTGTCAGCTCCCAAGTCGTCAGCGGTAATGTAGGAAGAAAATCCCATTATGTGGTTCATACCAAGTGATAACTAGGACCTATTTTACCTTAGCACATATCTCCATGCAAGTGCACATTTTCAAACACATGGTGCAATCACCTAAACACACCAATTCGGCTTAGCAAACACTTATGCATCCATGCATTTAGCTCCAGACCTAAAGCAGTACTAGAGAGACAGAATAACATTATGCAGATCATGCACCAATTATTATATGACTTGCAAAACATTCTCATACACTCCTTTTACCAATTCATGCTACTTCCTGTTGACGTAAACACTCAAGCAAGGATGTTGGTAACCCTTGCATACTCTGATTATACTGTCTTGAAATAAAACATTGAAAATCATACTTGCAATACTCCACAACACTTGAAACTTGAATTGAGTAAACATACAAACAATCTAAACTCATCTTTCAAACAACAAAGCCAAATATTATAGTGTGGTGAAATGCGGTGGCTTTTCCTTTCTCCTTCTGACAACCCTAATCGACAACATGATTTTTCCTTACTCTACTGACTCGAGATAGCCTCTGCGATACATTTTATCATTTGAAACTTGAATGTATCATACCTCTCATCTGTATCTAACTATCCTCCAAGCTGCAAGATCATATCTTCTAGTACACAGGAATGTAAACCATTACACTATCTCTTTAAAACTGCAACAACACTATATCATCATTGTCTTCACTCTACTAGCTCTAAGATGCTCTGCGGTAACATTTATGCTCTAAAATTTGGATCATGCATACTTCATATCTATCTCTTTCTAACTTCCAAACCACAAGGCCATATCTTTAAATGCGAAGAAATGTGGAGCATTCTCTTGAGCTTCTGCAATACAAATCAATGTGCCTTTGACAGTTTGAAACCTTATATACTTTCTTTCAAATCTCATGCAATGCTTCTCAACAAGAGGTAATGAATGCAACATTCACAACACCATAGACAACAATTACAACTCTTTTCATAAAAAAGAAGGAGCCAAAAATCCTTCTTGACAACTTTTCATCTATCCATGAACTTTAGAAGATAGGGTACAACTATGTACAAATAAAACTGATCCAACAACATACTCATGAGTTTCATCATCATATCCTTCACCTCACAACTCCTCTGATCATCACTCCTTTGATAGCATATACATGTCACTATGCTTTCCACCTCACAACACTTCAAATCACTTACTCTTTTGACATCACTGATCACCATTTTATTGACATCAATGACAACATATACAAAAAGGAGGGCTAGAGTTCAGAATCCTATCGTATAGAGCATGTTGTAAGTTGTAATAAGCTTCTAGATTATGAGGGCATGGGAGGTCAGATGTTTGGAGATCCATTGCACATTGCATATTATATATTGTAATTAGTCTCTAAAATTTGAGTTGTCTATGGGTTAGGGTTCAAAGTTGACCTGACACTTGCATGTTGTAGATGCAAGAGAGACCCTGAAGCCCAAACCATTGAAGGTGTCATGTTTCAGTCTTTTTGTTGGGCCTTTGTATTTTTTAAGTTGCTTTTTAGAAATGAAGTCTAAAATTCATGTTATAATTAGACCCTAAAGTTCGTAGTTGACCTAAGCCTTAGGGATTGGATTTTCTTAAACACCTTGTAGAATGTAAATTGTAAATGTTCCTTAGAATTTGAAACATGAGCGGGTATTGCAAGTTGCAAGTGCAAGCCCAATGTTGTATTTTGATGTCATTCTTGTGTTATTTGTAGGTCAAGAAAAAAAATTGAAATGCAAGTCTGAGCTACAAAGCTAAGTTGCAAAACCAAGGGAAAATTATAAACTTTTGCAAGTCTTTTTTGAAACCCAAACTTTACAAGTTTTGACAATTTTGCTTTTTGCAACTCTAAGATATTAGAGGGGTCATCTTGTAGGCATGCTGTAAGAGTTTTTCAATGACCTTGAAAATCTTGAATCTCCTCCTTGTCTCACTTTCTATGCCAACCATGGTATTTTTTCCCATGGTACTTTTAAGTCTTCTACTTATGTCACTATGCATTATAAATTGGTGTGTGTACTAGCTATGTCATTGCATGTTGTTGTGACAACTTGGGAATGTAAGAGTGTAGTTTGGCTTGATTAACGCCACTCTTTTATAAAAAAAAATTGTTCATCCAATTTTTATCCATTAATGTATTGACCATAAGCTTGGAGCATTATAGATTCAATGGTTATAATGAATGATCTTGGTTGTGTGAATGATATCTTTACTTGAAAATTCTAATATGATATTTTAGAATTGAAGTAGGATAATGTATTTTTAATTTTACATACTTTTAATGTGATTGCATATAAAATCTAAATTACATTCCCTATGTATTTTGTGATGCCCCTTCATGCAACCCTAGAGAGTTAGGATAATAGGTGCCAAAATTACATGAATTTTTTTTTAAGCAAGTAAATGCACTAGCATAAAGTTAACACTATTCACAGCGTTTAAAATAGAAGATCAAGTAACTCCTCTAGGGAAACATAACTGCATCCGAAGAACATAAATTCATAACAACACAAGTAATATACATCTTGATACAACAAAATTACATTATTCATTTATAGATGTGAACAGTTATAAAGATCAAATACAAGATTACATGCTTACAAGATCCATGACTAATTACATCGGTTTACAATATACAACAAGATTATACAATTCTGAAAGTAATATATAGCTCTGAGGATGTAAGTACAAATCCGGAAATGGAAGCACATCTACAGTGAACACAAATCAAGTTGACCAAGAAAAACTAATGGATTAAGCTCTTCCACCCAACCATGTGGAACCCTGAGGTCCAACCCCCGAGCTAGGAGATAACAATGAGATTCCACTAAATCAAAGGATACAAGCAAGTAGATATAGACTTGACACAGACAACTCAGATCATCAAGACTATGCAAATCATCAAGACAAGATAGTACTCTAGAGGCAGCAACAAAAGATAAAGAGGAAGTAACTAGACTGTAGTAGGGAGAGTGTCATCACATGGTCCTAGCATGGGCTATCCAGGCTATCTCTCACTAGAAACTAGCCCCCATCTATGGTTATCCTGGTGACCTCTCTCTAGGCACTGACCCCACCATGAAAGCCTCTCTCCTACATGCAACTAGAAACCCCTAACCAACAAATGAAAGTCATCCAAAATAACATGCATGGAAAAGAGACTGCAAGGCATCTATCCTCTTACACACCAATACATTACATAGTCAATTTCAAAACCAAAACTCAAACACCAATCTTTCCCCTATCCCCTTGGAAACTCATATCAAATGAAGGCATTTAAAATGACATGTCACAATGTTGTACTGGAACTTAGGTACCCAAGCCTTTGGAGTTGGGTAAATCTTGAAACACAAAACCACTATTCATAAATCCATTTCCTGATATGGAAAACAAAGGTTTAAAATGACTTGACACTAATAACCATGACATCCCACTGAGAGAATACAATAACTCAATTTCATCATTATTACATGTCGATAATAATTGACAATGATATTCCAAGGAAGGCCTTATACTATATTTAGACTGACTTAAACATACCACCTCCAACAATTTAAAACATGAAAACACTATAAGGTTAAACTCTTTTTTTAATAACACCCTAACATTAATATCATCTAATATTGGTATAACAACTAGAATTACCATTAAAATCTACATCACATTTAAACTCTAATTTAATTTCTCTACAAATGCTTTTCTAGATGAGTTAAATGCACTACAAATTAGTACATTACGAAATATTAACTAACAGTCTATTCTAACAATGCTTCTTTCTTTATTCTTATCATTAACATGGGTTGATTATGAACATACATATCCAAATAGCAAGTTAACTCATTCCCACTTATAATCTTCTAACACTATTGAAGCATTAAATACAAATAAACTACCAATTATAAATCGGTTCTAATAACTAAAATGGTACAACTACTATTCATAGAGTGAATTTATGATTTTTAGTAATCCTACCAAGTAATCGATAAAGTAAAGTCTATTGTTGAATTTGCTTATAATCTATAAAATGATGATCTTCATAAATGATTAGCTACTAATAAAAAATGGCACTAAATAGTAGTCTTTACAACAAATAGACATAATACTTTCTATTAAAAAACAAACTGAAGTAAATTAGAACTTCCTATTAAGATTTCTAGTTTACTCAACTCAAATAGGACCACTGCTAGTCCCAACACTCTAGCTAAACTCATCATCAAAATAGATTAACTTGTAGCTTAAATCTTGGTGCACAAGAAGGAAATGTAAATAGCCTAGCAGAGCACAAGGGTTTCAGGCAAAGAATGGATTTATTAAAGGATTAAGGAAACTGTTGTAGCAATCTAACTGAGTAAGACTTGGCTTAGGAAAGTCATGTGACTGCATCAAGGCTTTAGGAATAAACAAATTAAGTTTGTTGATCAGTCAGGGAAACATACCATGAATTTCATGCTATCTCTAAATCTATCACTGTAGGGGATCACCAGGGTTTAGGGTCGACGTGCAACACTAGCTTAATGGCATAAGATTTCTATGGGCTATGAAATTGTGGTTTGCCGAGTCACCACAATGGAGCCATCAACAATAAAATGATTGCAGAGACAATAATGAATTAGTCTCTTGTACTGATGTCCTCCAAGGAAACAATGGGGGTTTCAAGGTTATTGAAGGTAAGAACCCATGAAACAAGGAGAACGCGTGGCGTGAAACCCATCAGATACGATCACACATTTCATAACAAAAAAAAACTTCAGAAGTTAATAGTTGTAATCCAAAATATAATAGTTGAGAAGGTTCAAGATTTGATGGCAACGCTGCCATCTAGGCAGAGCTCTGGCAAGCAATCCTACCCCAAGGTAGAAGATATCAGACCTAATGAAAACAAGTCAATAATAAAATGTCTCACACAGTGAGTACTTAGGGATTTGTAGTTAATTGTATGCTCTTAGACAAGGAAAAAAAATGCCAACTGATTGACAGAAAGCCTCAAGAGATTTCATCTCGTGGAATACATAATTACAGAGTTAGACCAAATGGTATAAAAGTAATTATAGGTATGATCAATCATGGTAAGAATAGGATGCCTACAAGAAACTCTCTCTCTCTCACTCTCTCTACCTATTGCGATAGGAGGATATGGACATTGACTAGATTATAATGATGGCCGATCGAAGGAATGCACAAACCACAAGCATACACATAATGTTTTCAGATTAGTAAGTTAATAGAATGGATAGGGATTCAAGTGCAGAGACACACACAAACTCAAACAACATAAATCGATTAATCAAATGAACATACCCAGAAATATATAGCCGTAATCTTTCTATGTTTTCCAAATCTTCTCTCGAAAAATTCTTTCCCCCAAGCTTCTTCTGTTTCCCCGTAACAATTGTTTTCAAATTTCTGTTCCCCCATCTCAGAATTCCTCTCCCCACAAATAACTTCCCAACAACCAAAAATAGGCAAACTCCATTAAATTTCCACTACCCAAAATCCATTAGAGAATCCCACTAACTTCCCAAGACTAAAAGCAATAAATTTTCTTTTCCAGAGAGATTCCCAAATCAGAAATTTACAGCACTCACCCAACGATAAATTATTAACTAACAAAATCTTTCCTATTAAACCAAATACAATTCCAACAATAATATAATATTATTCACTTATGATAAATATCATTAGGATTAATTATTAAAGCTATTAATTTAGTTCTTAATCAAAATATTTTTCATTATTAAGTAATTAACATTTACATAAATATCATTATATCAAGACCTATTATTATTAATTATATTGATCATTAAGGCATTTCCAAAATACACGTTGGCTTGAAAGCAAAACTCAACAATAGGTCAACATACCACATACCGACCAAACATGAGACAAGGACCATAGAGTGACATCAAGACTCACGACCACAAACTGAAGATAGAACTGACCTAGGGAAACCCCATGTTATCTCCCATCAACATTATCCATTGGTGTAAGGGCACGCTTAGACCTGCTAAGTCAGGTGGAGTCAATGCCTGGTACCTGCAACCTGAACGATAGGTTGTATATGAGCATATGCATATATAACACACACAGAGTCAGGGAGTCGTAGCGTAGTAGGGTGCTCAGAATGAGCAATACTACACTGTCCCTTCTCTGAAAGCATGACAATAACATAAACACCTCTAACTATAAATTAGATATCAACAATTCACATAAAGCATGATAATATCTAACTGTTACTGATCATGTCAAACACATCATAAACTGGAATATCAATAATGTCATATTAAAACTCATAACACATGTCAAAACCACATTAGTCAAACATAGTCCATCATGATCATAATGAGCATAAACCATAAGTCTAACAACCAAATATCACAAAACTATCTAAGTGTAATAGAAAACTATCAACTGTCACTAGCCTAAAAATGAGGGGCATTACATCCTCCCCCCAGAATCAAGCTTACTCCTGGAAGCCTACAAATAAGTAAGGGTATAACTCTCTCATCCTAGAAAGATCCTCCCAGGTAGCAGAAGTCTCATCATTAGGATCCCATTGGACCCTAACCTGCTCCATGTCTCTACCCTTGAGAGCAGGTCTCCTGAGCTGTAGAATGCATATAGGCTCCAAAGCCAACTGCCCATCCTCTACCTGTAGAGCAATCCAATCAAGAACATGAGCAATATCTGGATAGTAAGGTCTAAGTACAAAAACATGAAACACATCATGGATGCGTGAAAGACTGGGCTGCAAAGCAAGATGATAAGCGACAGGACCAATCCTCTCCAACACCTCAAAAGGTCTAACAAAGCATGGTGTCAGCTTAGAGCCTTTTTCGTAACAGATAGGACTCTTTCACAGTCATACATGCAAGAACACTCAATCCCCAACTGAAAACTGTCGATCGACCCTATGAGCATTTGCATACTTCTTCTGCCTATCTTGTGCTACCACCAAATGCTCTCTAATCTACTCAACCTACTGCTCTATATCTCTAAGCATATCCGGTCCTAAAAGAACTTTATCCTCAAGATGGTCCCAACTTAGTGGGGTCTGACAAGGATGACCATACAAAGCCTGAAATGGAGACATGCCGATAGAGATATGATATCCATTATTATAAGTAAACTCCACCAGATACAAGTAGTCCTCCCAATAGCTCTGTCGATCCATCACATACATCCTAAGCATATCCTTGAGAACCTGATTAACCCTCTCAGTCTGACCATCAGTCTCATGATGGTATGCTAAACTAAAGTTTAGTTGTGTCCCCAAGGCATGTTACAGAGAAGTCCAAAGGGCTAAAGTAAACACTGGATCCCTATTGGAGATGATCCTATGAGGAATCCCATGAAGTCTAACTATGTCCTCCATGAACACTCTGGCCACTGTAGAAGCATTATAAGATGAATGGATAGGAGAGAAGTAAGCTACCTTCATCAACTTGCCCATAGTGACCATAAAAGCATCATGTTGATGGGAGGATACCGGCAAACCAACTATGAAGTCTATTGAAATGATGTCCCATTTCCATTCTGGAACAAGATGGGCCTACAAAAGACCTATATGGTGCTGGTGCTCTGCCTTCACCCTCTAAAACTCAAGACATCTCAACACAAAATCAGCAATATCCCGCTTCATACCACTCCAAAAGTATAGCTGACGAAGTTTTGCATGCATCTTCTTGACACCTGGATGAGCAGAATAGGGTGCCCAATGTGCCTCTGACATAACTATGGTATGAAGACCCTCTAAACTAGGAACAAAAATATGACCTAAATGTTGCAAAAGACCATCTGACTCAAGAGAATAACTAGTAAATCTACTCTCCAAAGGTGTACCCAACTCAACCTCAGACTTCACCTCCTGATACCAACTATCAGTAGGAAGTGCTGCAAGAATCTGACCTCTCAAATCAACTGTGAGAGTGACTGCTGAGATCTCATGTCTCCGACGACTAAGAGCATTTGCTACCACATTTTCTTTGCCCTAAATATACTTGACCTCAAAATCATACTCGCACAAGAACTCCATCCATCGCCTCTGCCTCACATTCAAGTTTGGTTGCATGAAAATATACTACAAACTATGATGATCACTGTGCAGCTCAAACCGATGCCCTAAAAGAAAATGCCTCCACCTCACCAAGGCATGCACAACTATGGCTAACTCCATATCATGAGTGGGATAGTTCAATCCATGATCCTTGAGTTTGTGGGACTCATAGGCAATCACGCGACCATCCTGCATCAGAACTACTCCTAAACCCTCCAAAGAAGCATCTGTACACACAACAAAGTCCGCAGTAGGATCAGGAACTGCCAGAATAGGTATACTGGTCAACCACTCCTTAAGGTCTGAAAAGATGCCTGACACTGCTCTGACCAAACAAACTTCTTCCATTTCCTCTGAGGAGAAGTAATAGGGTGAGCAATCCTCTAAAAACCCATCACAAAATGATGATAGTAGCCTGCCAAACCCATTAAACTACGGACCTCAGAAACATTAGTAGGTGCAGGCCAATCCATGATAGCTTGGATCTTCAAAGGATCCACCACAATACCCTCTCTAGAAATGACATGACCCAAATATTTCACCTCTGTCTGAAAGAATTTGTATTTTGACAAACTAGCATAAAGCTGGTTTTCTCTCAGACACTGCAACACTTGATGCAAATGCTCCTCATGCTCCTCCATCATCCTCGAATAGATCAATATATCATCCAGAAATACAAGGACAAACCTGTTGAGATAAGTGCAAAAAACACCATTCATCAGGCTTATGAAAACTGAGGGTGTATTCGTCAACCCGAATGGTACAACTGTAAACTCATAATGGCCATAACGAGTGTGAAATGTTGTTTTAAGAATATTTGCCTCAAATATCTGCAACTAATGATATCTCAACTTAAGGTTAATTTTTGAAAACACCTTAGCTCCCTTAATCTAGTCAAATAGATCGTCAATTCAAGGTAAAGGGTACCAATTCTTCACTTTCACTTTATTGAGTTGTCGATAGTTGATACACAGCTGCAGAGATCCACCCTTCTTCTTCAAAAAAATCACTGGTGCTCCCCATGGGGAAACACTAGGTTGAATGAATCCTTTGGCTAACAACTCCTCCAACTGCAATTGAAGCTCCTTAAGCTCTTGAGTGGTCATCCTGTATGGAGCTCGTGAGATAAGCTCTACACTGGGAACAAGATCAATCTTGAAGTCAATGTCACGCTTAGGTGGCATCCCCAGAATCTCAGAAGGGAAAATGTTAGCATACTCTCTCAAAAGTGGGTGATCGTCAAGAGATGTCTCTCAACTCTCCTCCATCTACAAGTCATTAACTATTAATGAAAAGAGCTGACATCCTTGACGCATGCATCTCTTAAGTTGCATAGTAGAGATCGCACGTAAGGAAATAGGTCTCTAGACACCAACTACCTCCACCTCACTACCAGAATCATCCACACATCTGACTGACTTACGCTGACAATTGATCACTGCCTAATGGGCCTCTAACCAATCCATACCCAAAACTATATCATATGAACCAAGGGGTAGGATGTGAAGGTCTACTGTAGTAGCTAGAGAACCAATCCTCAACTCACAACCATGCACTAGAGACTCAACTGCAACCTTAGCCCTGGAAGCTAACTCAACCTGCCACCTATCATCCTACTTTGTTGCCACTAAACCACAACGTTCCACAAGAGGAAAGATGAACAAACCAGAAGCACCGAAATTAAAAAGAACAAAAAAACTAATACCTCGTATGAAACCAGAAGTCTCCACCACAGTGCCCTGGTGCTCTGCCTGGCGGTTATCAACCACTGCAAAGAATTTGTGTGACCTACCTGCATCACCTACTATCAGCTCTGAAGCCGTCGGCCTATGTCCAAAACTTGAAGTATTCCTCTGAGGACACTGTCTAACAATATGGCCCTATCAGCCACAAGAGAAGCAACCTGTGCCTCTACCAAAACCTCTGCCACACTGAAAAGCATTAGACTACTAGAAACTACCTATGCTTTCTATAGACTGTATGCTCTAAGTAGGATGATCAACACGATCCTGTCTAAAACACTGTCGATTCTAGTTCTTCTTATTCTAAAATCTGGTACCCTGCTACAGCTGAGAATTCTTTAGTTTCGCCTAAGAGTACTATTGCTTATATCCACCCTTTGAGGGTGCATGAGATCTTGATGCTTGAGCATGTCCACCAAGAGAACTAAACCCTGCAGAAGGTGCACTACGAATATGCACACCTGTATGCCCTCCAAGTTCCATAGTCAAATTTGCCTCCACCAAACGGGCTTTCTCCACTGCTACCTCCATAGTCTTGGGTTCGAAAACATGAACCCCTCCACTGATCCGGGCATTTAAGCCTCTGATAAAATGTTGCACTAACATAGTCTCATCATCTCTGATACCCACATACTGCTTGAGCTCATAGAATCTACACTCATACTGCTCAACTAGCATGGCCATCTGCCTCAGCTCATGGAACTCATCTGTGCAACGTTGTCTCCAATGATCAAATGAGAAATGGGCTCTGAATCTCTCTAAGAACAACTCTCAAGAAATTGTACTAATGTCCAAGTGTAACTTTTGTTCCTCCAAACCCCACCAGGTCAAAGCAAAACCTCTGAGATATAAAATAGCACATCTAGCCTTGGTGTTGCTGCCATACAAATGCATGGTGAAACACTTGCCTATATCCAGTAACCATGTCTCTGCCTCTAGACCACTACCAGCTCCATCAAAGGTGGTAGGGCATACCCTTAGAAGATCTCTCATATGACTGGCTAAAGTGGAATCCTACTTAGCTATCAATTCTCTCTGCCTAGGAGATCTCTCTCTTTCCCTAGCTTCTGGCCGGTCTACTTCCTAGCCCCCTCTAGGCTACTCTACCTCATGTCTAGGGCCTAAACGGGCAAGGGCCTCCTCAAGTAACTATCTCAACTGGGCTCCCTTAGGTTGACCCTAACCTTCCATATTCTGACCCCTGCCTTCATGGGCACTCTCATGAGGAGAACTGGGAGGAGGTGTACCACCACCTCCTCTCCCATGACCCCTACCTCTACCACGACCTCGACCTCTACCTCTAGGCATCTACTTACAACACCAAAGGAAAATTTATTACACACACAGAGAGAAACAACAGGGTTGAAAGTTAATCTACAGAGTTTAAGCACTAGGTTACATAATGGGCTCAGTTATAACCAGAGTACACAATGTTTAAACCTAACTCTGATACCAAATGTGATGCCCTGTCATGCAACCCTAGAGAGTTAGGAGAATAGGTGCCAAAATTACATAATTTTTTTTTTGAAGCAAGTAAATGCACTAGCATAAAGTTAACACTATTCACAGCATTTAAAACAGAAGATCAACTAACTCCTCTAGGGAAACATAACTGCATCCAAAGAACATAAATTCATAACAACACAAGTAATATACATTTTGATACAACAAAATTGCATTATTCATTTACAGATATGAACAGTTACAAGGATTAAATACAAGATTACATGCTTACAAGATCCATGACTGATTACATTGGTTTACAATATACAACAAGATTATACAATTCTGAAAGTAATATACAGCTCTGAGGATGCAAGTACAAATCTAGAACTGGAAGCACATCTGCAGTGAACATGAATCAAGTCAACCAAGAAAAACCAATGGATTAAGCTCTTCCACCCAACCATGTAGAACCCTGAGGTCCACCCCTCGAACTTGGAGATAACAATGAGGTTCCACTAAGTTAAAGGATAAAAGCAAGCAGATATAGAGTTGACATAGACAACTCAGATCATCAAGACTACGCAAATAATCAAGACAAGACAATACTCCAGAGGTACCAACAAAAGATAAAGAGGAAGTAACTAGACTGCAGTAGGGAGAGTGTCATCGCATGGTCCTAGCATGGGTTATCCAGGCTATCTCTCACTAGAAACTAGCCCCCATCTACGATTAGCCTGGCGGCCTCTCTCTAGGCACCAGCCCCATAGGGTGACACATGTGGAACCGACACATCTTCTCATGGAGACAACGAGGTCAATCTTACCAACCAGGCCTTCTCATCCCCACCTGATCTTGTGAAAGCACTCAAGGCATGGGTGAGGCATCATACTTATCTTGTTATGTGGATTACTACCCAACCCACCTAGATAAATTATTAAGTTATCACTTGATTACAACTTCCATGGGGTTATCCAGGCAGCCACTTTGGGCACCAACCCCACCATGAAAGCCACTCTCCTACATGCAACTAGAAACCCCTAACCAACAAACGGAAGTCATCCACAATAACATGCATGGAAAAGAGACTGCAAGGCATCTATCCTCTTGCATACCAATACATTACATAGTCAATTTCAAAACCAAAACTCAAACACCAATCTTTCCCCTATCCCCTTGAAAACTCATATCAAATGAAGGCATTTAAAAGGACATGTCACAATGTTGTATTGGAACTTAGGTACCCAAGCCTCTGGAGTTGGGTAAATCTTGAAACACAAAACCACTATTCATAAATCCATTTCCCGATATGGAAAACAAAGGTTTAAAATGACTTGACACTAATAACCATGACATCCCACTGAGAGAATACAATAACTCGATTTCATCATTATTACATGCCAATAATAATTGACAATGATATTCGAAGGAAGGCCTTATACTATATTTAAACTGACTTAAACATACCACCTCCAATAATTTAAAACATGAAAACACTATAAGGTTAAACTCTATTTTTTAATAACACCCTAACATTAATATCATCTAATATTGGTATAACAACTAGCATTACCATTAAAATCTACATCACATTTAAACTCTAAGTTAATTTCTCTACAAATCCTTTTCTAGATGAGTTAAATGCACTACAAATTAGTACATTACAAAATATTAACTAACAGTCTATTCTAACAATGTTTCTTTCTTTATTCTTATCATTAACATGGGTTGATTGTGAACATACATATCCAAATAGCAAGTTAACTCATTCCCACTTATAATCTTCTAACACTATTGAAGCATTAAATACAAGTAAACTACCAATTATAAATCGGTTCTAATAACTAAAATGGTACAACTACTTATAATCTTAACAAGCAATTGATAAAGTAAAGTCTATTGCTGAATTTGCTTATAATCTATAAAATGGTGATCTTCATAAATGATTAGCTCCTAATAAAAAATGGCACTAAATAGTAATCTTTACAATAGATAGACATAATACTTTCTATTAAAAACAAATTGAAGTAAATTAGAACCTCCTATTAAGATTTCTAGTTTACTCAACTCAAATAGGACCACTGGTAGTCCCAGCACTCTAGCTAAACTCATCATCAAAATAGATTAACTTGCAGCTTAAATCTTGGTGCACAAGAAGGAAATGTAAATAGCCTATTAGAGCACAAAGGTTTTAGGCAAAGAATGGATTTATTAAAGGATTAAGGAAACTGTTGCAGCAATCGAACTGGGCAAGACTTGGCTCAGGAAAGCTATACGATAGCATCAAGGCTTTAGGAATAAACAAATTGAGTTTGTTGACTAGCTAGGGAAACATACTATGAATTTCATGCTATCTCTAAATCTATCGCTACAGGGGATCGCCAGGGTTTAGGGTCGACACCCAACACCAGCGAAATGGCATAAGATTTCTATGGGGTACGAAACTATGGTTCACTGGGTCCCACAATGGAGCCATCAACAATAAAATGATTGCAGAGACAATAATGAATTAGTCTCTTGTGCCGATGTCCTCTAAGGAAACAATGGGGGTTTCAAGGTTATTGAAGGTAAGAACCCACGAAACAAGGAGAACGCGTGGCGCGAAACCCATCAGATATGATCACACATTTGGTAACAAAAAAAAATTAGAAGTTAATAGTTGTAATCCAAAATATAACAGTTGAGAAGGTTCAAGATTCGATGGCAATGCCACCATCTAGGCAGAGCTCTAGCAAGCAATCCTAGCCCAAGGCAGAAGATATTAGACCCAACGAAAATAGGTCAATAATAAAACGTCTCACACAGTGAGTACTTAGGGATTTGTAGTTAATTGCATGCTCCTGGACAAGGAAAAAAAATGCCAACTGATTAACAGAAAGCCTCAAGAGATTTCATCTCATGGAATACATAATTACAGAGTTAGACCAAATGGTATAAAAGTAATTACAGGTATGATCAATCATGATAAGAATAGGATGCCTACAAGAAACTCTCTCTCTCTCTCTTGCTACCGATGGTGATAGGAGGATATGGACATGGACCAGATTATAATGATGGTCGATCATAAGAATGCACAGACCACAAGCATACACATAATGTTTTTAGATCAGTAAGTTAATAGAATGGATAGGGATTCAAATGCAAAGACACACACTAACTCAAACAGCATAAATTGATTAATCAAATGAACATACTCAGAAATCTTTAGCCTTAATCTTTCTTTGTTTTCCAAATCTTCTCCTGAAAAATTCTTTCCCCCAAGCTTCTTTCGTTTCCCTGTAACAATTTTTTTCAAATTTTTATCCCCCCATCTCAGAATTCCTCTCCCCACAAATAAGTTCCCAACCACCAAAAATAGGCAAACTCAATTAAATTTCCACTACCCAAAATCTGTTAGAGAATCCCACTAACTTCCCAAAACTGAAAGCAATAAATTTTCTTTTCCAGAGAGATTCCCAAATCAGAAATTTAATACAGCACTCACCAGACGATAAATTAGTAACCAAAAAAATCTTTCCCGTTAAACCAAATACAATTCCAACAATAATATAATATTATTCACTTATGATAAATATCATTATGATTAATTATTAAAGCCATTAATTTAATTCTTAATTAAAATATTTTTCATGATTAATTAATTAACATTTACATAAATATCATTATATCAAGACCTATTATTATTATTATATTGATCATTAAGGCATTTCCAAAATACACATTGGCTTGAAAGAAAAACTCAACAATAGCTCAACATACCACATACTGACCAAACCTGAGACAAGGACCATAGAGTGACATCAAAACTCACGACCACAAACTAAAGACGGAAACTATCCTAAGGAAACCCCATGTTATCTCCCATCAACATTATCCATTGGTGTAAGGGCATGCTCAGACCTACTAAGTCAGGTGGAGTCGATGCCCAGTACCTACAACCTGCATCAAAATGATAGGTTGTATACAAGCATATGCATATATAACACATAGAGTCAGGGAGTCATAGTGTAGTAGGGTGCTCAGAATGAGCAATACTACATTGTCCCTTCTATGAAAGCATGACAATAACATAAACACCTCTAACTATAAATCAGATATCAACAATTCACATAAAGCATGATAATATCTAACTATTACTGATCATGTCAAACACATCATAAACTAGAATATCAATAATGTCATCTTAAAACTCAT